>CM076574.1:632085868-632417687 GCA_034641835.2 Pinus albicaulis | reverse complement strand
CTTATGTGCCAAATTCGAATTTTATGATGGAATGACATGTGTATATGGGTGGTAACCCATGTGGGGACAATTTTCCGCAAAAATATCCACCAAATCTTCTCCCAAATCCTCCCAAGTATGCACTAACTTCACAAATTCGAATTTCCAAGTAAGCAGCTCTCATTTAATGTCGGAAATTTATTTTTATTTGAGCACATGTCTTTTCCTTGATTTTAGGAGTCCACATCACTTTGGGACTTCACTTTAACTCCTCCATAATTTTCCACCTCATTTAGCATGTGTGGATATTTATTTTTCTCCATTTATTTAATTTCTGATTTAATTAATTGCCAGATTTCCCACTAAACTTAGGAAAAGTGGGTTTTGAGGGTTCAAAACACATTTTTAACCCCTCAAAGTGTGTCGTAGTAGAAATTTGAGCGTGAGAGGTGTAATTTTGATTACTCATACCCCATACAACTTCTCTAGGCAACACTTATTACAATTCAATTGCAATTTTTATTGCAATTTTCGACTTGCAGGAAATCTAAAAAATTAAAAAATCACTACCTAGACCTAACCAAATTCCACGAAATTTTTTGTGTGATCTAATATGGTAATATACATTGACTCTAGACACTAGGACTCACCCAAGGCCTCACCATCAAGCCGTACTCCGGCTTTGGGGTAAAATTGGAAGAAAAAATTCAATTAATCATTATCTCTTGGTAGGGAGATGATAATTAACAAAGTAAAAAAAACCTCCTAGAGTAATACTCACTTGTTAGCGAGGTCCAAGGCTACCTAGGCCTGTTACAGACTCAATACTGACTTAAAACTCATCATTACTAGCATCACTTATTACAATTCCCAGTAGGGCGTGGAATCTGGGTACAAGAGAAAGATTATGAGAAGTAGAAGTAGAGCTTAAAAACTATGTTGAACTGATGATATCTGATGATACATGTGTCCTCTGGTTCATCCTTGAGCATAGAGTCTTCTCATTATCATCAGGCGCCACTCCAAGGTCAACATTTGGCTCCATATGGGGATGCATGCTAGATATGAAGTGATAGTGTGCAAGAACCTGGAATCTGCATCCACCGACCAAAGATTTATATTAGCAGTATCCATTCAAAATAACATCAAATAAAATCAAGTACAGAAATGGAAATTTATTCTAGGAAACATAAATAACAATTTATTCATGAAATAAAACTACTTAAACAAAATTTACAAGGGATAGGGTTAGGAATATGATATACAGGATGCTCCATGGCATCAAATGTCTTTAGTGAAATCCATCTTGAGAACCTGTCTACTCACTAGCAAATCCATAGGCTCTTTCTCTGATGTGCCTTGTCCAATTTTGACTATCTTGGGACTATGACTTGCCCCAATGTTAACATGTTTGTGGCCATTAGATATACCAAACCTCTTCCTTTTCCTTTTTTGACTTTTGACGCGTTGATGCTTGATCCTGCTCAGAACTAGTGGTTCATTTTTTATATCCTTTTTCTTTTTTCGTTTTTTCTTTTCTTCCTGGTTAGTTGCGATGGCGATGATGATGTAATTATTGTCAATCCTACAGCTCTGTCTTGAAAATGCTTTGCTGGAAGATTTGAAGTACCCCCGCTTTTTGAGCTATGCCTAATCTCTTCGTTTTGAATCTGTTTTGTTAAGGGGGGAAGAAAATTTATCAACACAACATCACTTCCTGTCTGGCATTATCTATAGATAATCTCATTCTTGGGTTTCCTTGGATCCTCAACATGATATCTTTTCTCTAACTCCCGATCAAGTCTGACAAAGTTATTATCTGGCATGGGGATGGTGGCATATGACAAGTCCATTTGAAGGCTACCACATAAATTTGATGCCCATTTTCTTGATAGGAGCATTCCCCATAAATTAGGAACATCTATAACAACAATATCCATAGTCATTATTTTGTCTAGGTATGCAATTAGGAAAACCTGTAAAACTTTAATTATCCCACACACTTCAATTCGTTTAGAATCCATTGAACATATGTTGTGATAGGGCCTAGATACCCTTAAATTCAGTTGCTCCATGACTTTCTTGGTCATGACATTTGATGAAGCCCCTGAATCAAGCATGCAGTTATGTAAAAGACAATCATTCACTATCAAAAAAACATAAAATGGTAGATGATCTTCGTTCCCCACATAACAGTTCATATTTTTCAATACAATTTCTTCATCTTCTTGTTCATTATTAGGATTTTCTTCCCTTTGAGTAACTTCAATTGCACTTAGTAACTTGACCCTTTGAGATGGTATCTTTAAAAGCTCTGTCACTGGGATAGAAACCTTTGCATTATTCACCTAATTGCCCACGCCAAAATTTAATTCTGAAGTAGGAGGAGAAAAATTTATGTGATTATTTTGGTCTTGAATATCCCTTCTCTGATAAGTCATCCCTTTGTGTTTTTCCATAGCAAGAATTTGTCCAGATGTAGGCTTTTCCCCAAAAATCTTAATGACTTTGTCAAAATTTGCAATCATATTATCAACCCCAAGATTATTAGGACTATGGTCAATCTCTTGATTTCTTTCAATGGTGTATATTTGATCTTCCATGGAGAACATATTGATTTGACCACTAGTTCCTACATGTTCATCTCCCAACATGCTACCTTCCATAATTCTCTTTACATATAGGCATGTGGCTTCTTCATGGAACTCATTACATGGCCTACAAAAAGGGGGAATTTGATCTACCATGTTGGTGGATTCCAATGGATTTGGAGGCCTATAATCTTGTTGAGGGCCTTTATTCTTTTGCCATCCATTATTTTTCCTAGGTTGGAATCTTTGCACTTGCGATCTTATCTGCTCCACCCTCTGCAATTTCACTATCGAAAGGACGAATCACCTTGTTCTTGATATCGAAGGAAGGACTCCTTGTTGCGGCTCATCATGGTTCATAAGCACTACGAGTATGACTAGTAGGAACGGCAGTTGGTTTCGATGAAAAGGTGGTAGTGATCTCTGACCTTGGGGGAGACCGGATAGTGATTAGAATAACTTCCACCTCCTCTAGGAAATTACCGAACTATGCATCAGCGGCAGGGACGCTGGCGAAAACAACGCTTCCCGCTATCAAATAGAAAGGTCGGTATAAAAGATTAGCCTTAGTAGGATCCGGAACTGAAAAGGTAGTAACTTCTACTTTGCATGGCTTGCATTTCTTTAGTGTGGTTTGCTTCCATGCTCTTGATGAGTTGAGTTAATTCCTTAATAGGATCATCGGTAGCCTCTTCCTAGGCCTTGCTTTTGGAATCATTCGAATTCAATGGCCGTCTAGTGAAACCAGGAATCTCAGATTTCCCTGATTGTTTTATGGCCCTCTCCATTTTCAAGGCTTCAGTGTGAGCTACACTCAAATAATGAAATTTGGTTACCGGAGGACAGGTGGTTCCCTAAGGCTTTGATCTTTGGCCTAAGGAAAAGTGTCCAAAAGAATTTAATTTTTCTCCTAAAGTGACTTTATAAAGTTATAAAATCAAATCTAATTTAAAAGTGACTTTAAGTGATAAAGTTACTAAGTCTAATTTTAGAGTGACTTTAATAAAGTCAATGTGAAATTAGAAAGTGAAAAGTGACTTTGGAAATAAATGACTAAGTGGGTCTTTATTAAAGTGAGGTGAATTAAAAAATAGAAAGTGATATTTAAATGAGCATTTAATCTCATCCCTAGATCTAAAGCTATCTCAGCCATTGAATTTAGGGATTCTCCAAAAGTCACTTAGGGTTAGTGTAATATTCCCAATTAGCCTTGCTAATTGGAATATTGCATTTCTGCTTTATTTTGCCGCTTTAGATAGAAATAATAAATAAAGTGAGAAATAAGAGGGGTCACCTCACTTTAGTCACCTCACTTTATAATAAAGTGTTCTTTTTCCTAGTAGATTGACGTTGTAACTTAGAGAGGGGCCTTGGGGGTCCACGTGGATATGATGGGGGAGGCATCAGGCTAACCCAAGGTAAACTGCGCAGATCCAGGGAGAGTTAAGTTTTGGAGGGAGTTTGATGTTATAAAAGGAGAGGCTCTCACCTCATTTGATCATTCTTGATTTGATATTCTTATTGATAGCTGGACTTTGTCTGCTTCAGCACGCCGGTTGTTTAGTCGGTCTGCAGCACTGTTTAGTGCACGAGTGTCTCCGGTCGGAGATCTCACCCTTAGCCTCGGGGGACTTCGAGTGCCTGCCCTGGTAAGGTTTTTTTGGTTTCACCCTTAGCTTCGGGGGACTTCGAGTGCCCGCCTAGTAAGGTTTGTCCTGAGTATACTTTTACTGTTGAGTGGCGGCGGCGTTTCGAAGCATGTGCGGGGGCCCTCTTGTGGGCGCGAGGAGGCAAGAGAGGAAGGAAGGACGGCCGGTTAACGAAGGAGAAGAGCCGCGCAAGGACGCTGTCTCATCAGGAGAGGGGACGCTGATCCATTCAGGAGAAGGAGGACGCTGTCCAAGGAGGACGCAGTTCAGGTCTGGCAGAGAAAACGCTGTTTAGGAGGCAGAAGGACGCTGACTAGCCCTAGAGTGAGGACGCTGTCCATTTCTGAAGGTAAGGGTTGCAGATCTGAAGGCCTATTGTTAGATCCAGCTTTGGGAAGGATAGATCTGAGCAGATACTTGCAGATCTAGTCTTGTATGTTGCAGATCTGGGGGTTTAGCACTAGATCCAGCTTGAGGAGTTACAGATCTGAGGGGATATTGATAGATCTAGTCCAGATCTGAAGGGATAACACCGTACTCCAGCTCCCGTAGGCCGTAGATCCGAGGAGATAGTTCCGCATCTAGCATAGATCCGAGGGCTTGGGCGGTGCGAGACCGGTATTGGAGGACGCATCGTAAGGAAGGACGCGTATTTGATTGGAGGTTTCGCATCCATCGTGTGGGACGCGTATCCGAGGAGCACTATTGTGAGAGGAGCTCACCGCCGTTTTCCGCATTCCGTAGCCGGTTCATCCGTCCGGGAGGGCTGAGGGGCTTCTGTGCTTCACCGCTCGCGCCGTCACTAGCAGAGCGCCGTTTTCCATTTGTGAGGGCCTGCAGCGCCTTGAGATCGCCCCCGCACTCGCCGGGCAGCTTCATCTTCGCCTTTCACTCAGCCTAGACGCCGTCCCGCGTGGCCATTTTTCTTGTATGAGAGGCTCATCACTTGCCTAGGGCAAGGATAGGTGCACTGATTCTGATTTACTCCTCTCTAGGTACTTTCTGATTAATAAAATGGCTCAGTTTCTGGTATTACATGTGTCATGATTCAGTGATCTGGTTCAGTATTGTATTTTCTATATCTGTCTGGCATATTTCTGTTCATTACTGGTTATTTCCCCTTTGGGGATATTACAATGGTATCAGAGCTTAGATCTGGCTCAGCCTGTGGTGCTAGCAATCTATGGCACCTAGGGGTCGCCCCAGTCTCCTCGGGGGAAGCGATTCTGATTCAGAGGCAGAACGGAGGAATCCAATGGAGGCCATGTTTGCGAAGTTGACGGAGAAGTTGACTGAGAAGATGGATGCAAAGATGGATGCATTCATGCAGGAGGTAACTAAGAAGGTTGCAGAAGGGACGCAGAAAGAGCCCCTTAGGGCCTTTCAGGTAGGGGAAGGATCGGGAACATCTAGTTGCATACCATATGCTATTCCCATTGTGTCAACGCAGAAGGCCGATTCCATGGACACGCGACCTACCATGCCTACTTTCCCGGTAGAGGAAGTGGAGCAAACGGCATCAAGAGATGGGGGTCTCGACCTTCATGCAGTTTGGTTTGCAGATTGGCGAAGCATGGGACAGGAATTCATGGATGCTCTCCCTTTCAATCAATATCTGCAGTTCCGAAGCGGCGGTAAGCCTCGTGATCGAAATAAGGGACGGGGTTCCCACCGTGATAGTAACCGTGCAGCCAGCAAATTTCATTTGCCGATGTTTGATGGGTCACCAAAGACCACAGCCAGGTCTTGGGTGGAGAAACTAGACCTCTATTTTCAACTTAACCAGATGCCAGAGAAGGAGGCCATTAAGATGGCTGCATTACATCTAGAGGGTGAGGCCCAGAACTGGTGGTTTCATGGGTTGACAACACTGGGGCATTCCACAGTGACTACATATGCTGAGTTCACCAGGAGGGTGGTGAAACGTTTTGACCAGAAGGACCCGGATCAGCCTTTCCTCGAGCTGACCAAGCTCAGACAGACAGGCAGTGCAGAGGCATACATCTCAGACTTTTTGAGGGTTTCAGTGATGGTACCTGACATATCAGCAGCTCGGTTGATCACGATGTTTGTAGAGGGGCTGTCAGAACCACTTCGTGGTCTAGTCCGGTCGAACAAACCGGCTACACTTCAGGATGCTATCAGTAAGGCACGTGATCTACAAGATGTCTTGCCTAGGACTCGGCCACCTTATCCCCAGAGACAGGCTTTCCAGCCTAAGGGTAAGGACACGAGGATTCCGCCTCCCAAGGCGAATCCCGGACGAGGACAGTATGATGATGAGGCTAGGAGAGAGCTGAGATGGAAACGATTGTGCTTCACCTGCCAGGAGCCGTGGGCACCAGGACACAAGTGCACAGCAGGGAAGGCACATTTCATAGAGGTCTTCTCCGAGGGCAGTGGAGAAGAGGATGAGTTAGATGATGAGGAGGCAGGAGAGTGTTATGCAGCGCAGAGTGCTTTACCACCTCCACCACCCGATGCAGGAGAGGCATCATTTGCACCTACTGGGGGAGCTCTCGCAGCATTACGAGGAGTCCCCAAGTATCTGACATTACGTGTACGCGGGACAGTGCGGGGACAGCGTGTCTCAGTTCTAGTTGACAGTGGGGCCACCCACAATTTCATCGATGCCCAGATGGTCGCACGGAGAGGCATACCCACGGAGAGCTTTGATGGGTTTTCGGTTTTGGTTCCAGGAGATCAAACCATGGCTTGTGCTCGATATGTACCAGAGTTATCAGTGACGATGGGCACCTATACCTTGACTGATCACTTCTTTGTGGTGGACATCCCGGACACCAATGTGATATTGGGAGTGCAGTGGCTTATCACTCTGGGGAAGGTCACAACAGATTGGAAGGCCTTGGAAATGGAGTGGGATGATCCCAAGACGGGGAGGCATGAGAAGATCCGAGGAAAGAACACATATCCGCCCCAGACAGTATCGGCACACAGCATGGATGCGACATTCCGCAGGGGAGATATAGAGTGGGCAGTCGAGTTGCGGGCTTCAGAGATAGTAGATCCGGGAAGGGCGGTGCACCCTGATCTACAGACTCTTCTCGACAGGTATGCAGTAGTTTTTGGAGACATTCCACCAGGACAGCCACCAGATCGGGGGTTTGAGCACACAATCGAGTTGGAGCAGGGGATACAGGCAGTGATCACCACCCCATATAGGCATCCCAAAGCCTATCGGGATGAGATAGAGCGGGCCATTCAGGAGCTGCTGGCCCTTGGGCATATTCGACCCAGCACCAGTCCTTTCGCTTCTTCAGTAGTGTTGGTGAAGAAGAAGGACGGCACATTACGCATGTGCATCGATTACAGGGCTCTGAACAAGAAGACACTGAAAAACAGGTACCCCATTCCCAGGATCGATGAGTTGATGGACGAGTTGAGGGGAGCACGGTTCTTCTCAAAGATTGATTTGAGGTCCGGGTACCATCAGATACGCATGAGGGAACAGGACATTCCCAAGACTGCTTTCAGGTGTCATTATGGGCACTTTGAGTTTCTGGTTATGCCATTTGGACTGACTAATGCACCTGCCACTTTTCAGTCTTGCATGAACCATATCTTCAGGGATCATCTGAGGAAGTTCGTGCTAGTTTTCTTTGATGATATTCTCATATACAGCAGGACCTGGGAGGAGCACCTCCAGCACATTGAGATGGTCTTGCGCATTCTGGAGGAGCAGCAGTTCTTTGCCAAACTCTCCAAGTGTGAGTTTGGATTGACAGAGATGTTGTATTTGGGACACATCATAGGAGTGGACGGAGTGCGAGTCCATGACGAGAAGATCCGGGCCATCAGGGACTGGCCAGAGCCGCGGAATGTGACAGAGCTTAGAGGGTTCATTGGTATCTGTACTTACTACAAGAAGTTCGTCAAGGGCTTCTCACAGCTTGCTGCACCCCTCACAGAGCTAACGAGGAAGGGGGCGTTCAGCTGGACGGATACCACCCAGAGAGCTTTTGATCGGCTCAAGGAGGTGATGAGTAGTTGTCCGGTGCTGGCATTGCCCGATTTTACTCAGCCCTTTATCCTAGAGTGTGATGCATCAGGGGAAGGGATTGGAGCAGTTTTGATGCAGGAAGGTCATCCGATTGCATTTGAGAGCCGGAAGCTCCTTCCACATGAGAGACTTTATCCCATCTATGATAAGGAGATGTTGGCCATCATGCATGCATTGACCAAATTCCGGCAGTACTTGGTAGGCGGCAGATTCAGAGTCAGGACAGATCATAACAGCCTGAAGTACTTTCTGGAGCAGAAGCAGCTACAGGAGAGGCAGCAGAAGTGGATCAGCAAGATCCAGGCTTACGACTTTGACATAGAGTATGTCAAAGGGAAGAACAACGTGGTTGCAGATGCCCTTTCCCGTAGACCAGCCACGTTATCCCTCATGAGCTTGGACGCTGATTGGAAGGCTCGACTACTGGTTGAGTATTCCAAGAATAGATTTGCATGTGAGGTGCTGGATGGACAGGTAGCAGATAGCAGATACAAGGTGGCAGATGAGGTCATCTATTACAGGGATCGGATCTTCTTGACTGAGGGGTCTCAGCTCAAGGAGAAGATACTCCATGCCTCTCATGATTCACCATTGGCGGGCCATCAGGGGTTCACCAAGATGTACAGGGCCATCCGGGAGAGATTTGCATGGAAGGGCCTCAAGGAGGACGTACTCCAGAATGTTCGGGAGTGTGAGGTTTGCCAGCGGAACAAAGGGGAGATGAACCATCCCGCAGGGTTGTTGCAGCCGCTTCCCATTCCAGAGGGGAAGTGGGAGAGTGTTTCGATGGACTTCATCACGGGTTTGCCCACAGTGCAAGGAAAGGACTGCATCTTCGTGGTAGTTGACCGGCTAACGAAGTATGCTCACTTCTTCGCCATTTCGGCACACTACACAGCAGCACAGGTGGCAGAGTTGTTTTTCCGGGAGGTTTTCCGATTGCATGGTCTACCCAAGACCATCGTTAGTGACAGGGACAGCCTCTTTATGGGTGGATTTTGGCAGGAGCTCTTTCGGCTAGTGGGGACCGAGTTGACACCGAGCACCAGCTATCATCCCCAGACGGACGGGCAGACAGAGATAGTTAACAAGTGGCTGGAGGGCTACTTGCGTAACTACGTCAGTGGGCAGCAGCGAGCGTGGCTGAAATGGCTACATTTGGGCGAGTACTGCTACAACACAACCCATCATATGTCTATCGGTATGACACCCTTCTATGCATTGTATGGATATCATTCCTTATCTTTTGTGGACGTGATGTTTGGGGTTAGCAGGGCTCCGCGAGCCAAACTATGGATCCAAGAGAGCCAAGACATCCTTCGGACTCTCAAGGACAACATAGCCACCGCACAAAATCAGCAAAAATTATATGCAGACAGGGGCCGAGTGGAGAGACACTTTGAGGTAGGGGATTTGGTCTACTTGCGGTTACAGCCATACCGCCAGTCTTCACTCAAACAGAAGGGGGCAGAGAAGCTTAAGCCGCGTTTTTATGGACCATACAGGGTGATTCGGAGGATCGGACAGGTTGCATATGAGTTGGAGTTGCCCCAAGGCAGCCGGATTCATAACATCTTCCATGTATCATGCCTGAAGAAGGCACTGGGCCAGCATGTGACAGTCACCGGGGAGCTACCTCCGACAGATGATGAGGGGCACCTGGTATTACAGCCAGAGGCCATTATTGACACCAGGGAGAGACAGCTGCGGAGCAGGAAGATCAGAGAGTTCTTGGTGAGATGGAAGAATCTGCCAGATGAGGATGCCACTTGGGAAGATGAGAAGATCTTACAACATCCCTCACTTCAGTTGCTTGAGGACAAGCAACGTTTTGCCGGGGGAGACTGTAATATTCCCAATTAGCCTTGCTAATTGGAATATTGCATTTTTGCTTTATTTTGCCGCTTTAGATAGAAATAATAAATAAAGTGAGAAATAAGAGGGGTCACCTCACTTTAGTCACCTCACTTTAGTCACCTCACTTTATAATAAAGTGTTCCTTTTCCTAGTAGATTGACGTTGTAACTTAGAGAGGGGGCCTTGGGGGTCCACGTGGATATGATGGGGAAGGCATCAGGCTAACCCAAGGTAAACTGCGCAGATCCAGGGAGAGTTAAGTTTTGGAGGGAGTTTGATGTTATAAAAGGAGAGGCTCTCACCTCATTTGATCATTCATAATTTGATATTCTTATTGATAGCTAGACTTTGTCTGCTTCAGCACGCCGGTTGTTTAGTCGGTCTGCAGCACTGCTTAGTGCACGAGTGTCTCCGGTCGGAGATCTCACCCTTAGCCTCGGGGGACTTCGAGTGCCTGCCCTGGTAAGGTTTTTCTGGTTCCACCCTTAGCTTCGGGGGACTTCGAGTGTCCGCCCTAGTAAGGTTTGTCCTGAGTATACTTTTCAGTTCCAGTAGCAAAGTAGCAGCAGTTTCTGAAGCATATCTGAGGAGGAGAAAGCCCTCTTGTGGCTGCGCAGAGCAAGAGAAGGAAGGACGCTGATTCTTGAAGGAGAAGGACGCTGTCTCATCTGGAGAGAGGACGCTGATCCTTGCAGGAGAGGAAGGACGCTGTCCAAGGAGGACGCAGTTCAGGATTGGCAGAGAAAACGCTGTTTTGGGAGGCAGAAGGACGCTGTCTAGCCCTAGAGTGAGGACGCTGTCCATTTCTGAAGGTAAGGGTTACAGATCTGAAGGCTTATTGTTAGATCCAGCTTTGGGAAGGATAGATCTTGCAGATCTAGTCTTGTATGTGGCAGATCTAGTCTTGTATGTTGCAGATCTGGGGGTTTTGCACTAGATCCAGCTTGAGGAGTGACAGATCTGAGGAGATATTGATAGATCTAGTCCAGATCTGAAGGGATAACACCAGATCTAGCCCTAGAGGCTGTAGATCTGAGGAGATAGTTCCAGATCTAGCATAGATCTGAGGGTTTGGCAGCAGATCCGGTATTGGAGGACGCAGATCAGGAAGGGAAGGACGCAGATTTGATTGGAGGTTTCAGATCCATCAGGTGGGACGCAGATCTGAGGAGCAGACTATTGTGAGAGGAGCTCAACAACGTTTTCCAGTATTCTGTAGCTGGTTCATCTGTCTGGAGGGTTGAGGGGCTTGTGCTTCACCTGTTTCTGCGCTGTCACTAGCAGAGACAGCGTTTTCCATTTGTGAGGGTTTGCAGCTTGAGATCAGCCCCGCACTCGCCGGGCAGCTCATCTGCGCCCGACGCAACCTAGGACAACATCCCCTTGTTTGTGCCCATTTTTCTTGTATGGAGAGGCTCCTTTCTTGCCTAGGGCAAGGATAGGTGTAATCGATTCGATTTACTCCTCTCTATGCACTTTCGATTAATAAATGGCTATTCGTGTATTACATGTGTCATGATTCAGTTGATTCCGGTTCGGCGCATTGTATTTTCTATATCCGTCTCTGCATATTTCGTTCACATCGTCATTTCCCCCTTTGGGGATATTACAAATAGGTTCAAAGAGGAAAATGAGAAAAAAGATCATTCATTCTTTAATGAGCAGATCGAGAGAGAAGGAGAGAAAACTGAAGAGAAATTTCTGAGCGGAGGGAGAGCAGCATAGCTACACAGAAAATCCGTACAGCAAGAGGGCACAATTCCCAAGGCAGCATTTGCGTACAGCATCATTTATTGGCACGTTTACAAAGGCAGAAAATCCGTACAGCACCGTTTAGCACGTTTTCCAAGGCAAGTACAGTGCTATTTTTGAGGAGCAAATTCAACAGCAAAGGGCACGATTTTCGAGGCAGATTTTTTGGGCACGAAAATCGAGAAAGGTGCTGCTATATTGTCCGTACAGTTCCGTAAGTACCGTACAGGCAGAAATTTGGGCACATTTTTCTAGGCAGCAGGTACAGTATTTATTGTTGTATTTTTCTTGTAAATTTTTGTTTTGTTGTTGGCACGATTTTCCAGATTGGAGGTTGACACGGAAATTGAGATAAGTGGGTTTTGTATTTGCTGTAACTTTTTCTGTGTTTTGTTGTTCACTATAAAAGCATATTCAGAAATAAAGAGAAGCTTTCGAACTGGTTTTCCCCAAGAGTTGTAGGGGGTTTTTCCAAGGTTAAGTTAACCAAAAATCAGCGTGTCAATTTTCTATGTGTGGCTGATTTATTTTTCTGAATTTTTATTTCTGCATTTCAGCACTGTGAAATTTCCAGAATTTGTGTTTTCAGAAAATATTTATTTTTTCCAACTTGTTGAATGTATGGCTATGGGAATAGACATTTAACTTTATGGGAGAAATAAAGAAAAACTGAAAACTGGGGTTGGATTATCAAATTTCTACATGGTATCAAAGCTATTTTGCTGAAAAGTACAGTTTGGGACAACAAGAAGAAAAATTACAGCAAGCTGATTTTTCACACAGAAAACAGTACCTTTACTACAGCAGTGTTATTTTCAGTTTATTATGACAGCAAAGATTGTCTTTGGGCTTGAGGGTGGAGGATAGGTTGGATGGACATAGTAACTACAGTGTTTGGAAGGAGAAAATGCAGAGCATCTTTGAGAATGCAGAAGTCTGGGATATCATGGTGCATACCGCACAACACCCTGTTAATGTGCCTACTGATGTTGTTCAGTTGGCAACGTTTAATAAAAAGAATAAGAAAGGTAAGAGACTGATTTTGGATGGAATCAAAGACCATTGCATTCCTCATGTGAGAGAAAAGAGATATGCTCATGAGATGTGGACAGCATTGACCAATCTCTACTAGAGTATCAATGAGAACAGGAAAATGGTCCTAAGGGAGAAGCTGAAGACCATTAAGATGGATAAGACTGATAGTGCAGCTGGATATCTCACAAAGATTACTAATGTCAGAGATGCATTGGCAGCAGTTGGAGAGGTCATTCCACCCACTGAGTTGGTGCGGATTGCAGTGAATGGTCTTCCCAGTTCATGGTTGAACTTTGCTGATGAGGTTTGTGCACATGAGACCCTTCCCACTTGGGAGAGGTTCTGGGATGATTGCATACAGACAGAAATCAGAAAGAGCTAGCTTGGGGCAGCCAAACCCATTGAGCAGGATGAGGATGTAGCACTGTGAGTAGGAGTCAAGAAGGGCAAGGGAAAGAAGCAAGCTTCCACAAGTGGTGGTGGGGGCAAAGGCAAAGGTAAAGGTAAACAGGGGAACATGCAGGACTATTCCAAGGTGAAGTGTTGGAGTTGTCAGAAGATGGGACACTATGCAGTTGTGTGTCTAGAGAAGAAGAAGAAGGGGAAGAACCAAAGCATGGCAGCATCAGCAAAGATAGAGGACTTTACGGATAGCTTTGATCGAGAGTTTGGGTTCATTGCTTGTGAGTCCACTAGTGCAGGATCACCTGCCACGAAGGTTGAGAGGGAGTGTGCATTTCCCTCCACTAGCGGAGCATCTTCAGGTATCTGGTATGTTCACAGTGGGGCTTCACGTCATATGACAGGAGTCTGTGAGTACTTCTCAGAGCTTTCAAAGAGTGGCACTAATATAGAGGTAGTACTCAGAGATGACATCATTATTAGAGCAGTCGGTGTAGGGACATTGACATTTGATAGGGAACCCAAACCTCCCTTGAAAGTGTCGGATGTTCTATATGTGGCAGGGATGAGGAAGAACCTCATATCCGTCTCAACATTGGAGGACAGAGGATATGAGATATTGTTCAGGAGAGGACAGGTGCTGATATATCCCAGGGGCGCTCCAGCTGAGTTAGCTAGAGTGATTGGTGTACGCCATGCAAAGGTGTACAAGTTTTCATTTCAGCCCCTTTTGGCATTGACCAGTAGTACCGGCAGCAGAGCTAGAAGTTCAGAGCTGTGTGAGATTTGGCACCACAGGATGGGGCACATGTATCATGTAGCCTTGAGGACATTGCAGGAGATCACTATAGGTGTGCCAGATTTCAGTACTGATCACATTGATACATGCAAAGGATGTGTTATGGGCAAGTTTGCCAAATCCCCTTTTCCCAGCGGTGACAGCAGATCGATTGGAATACTTGATTTGATTCATTCCGATGTGAGCGGTCGGATGTCTCATGTTTCCTTGAGTGGATATGAGTATTATGTTTTATTCATTGATGATCACTCTAGAAGGACCTGGATTTATTTCTTGAAGACCAAGAGGGAGGTCTTCAAGCGGTTTCAGGAGTTCAAAGCTTTTGTGGAGACTCAGACAGGTCGAAAGATCAAGTCCCTGAGGTCGGACAATGGAGGAGAGTACACCCTTGGCATTAGGAGGGAGTTCACAGTTCCTTACAACCCCCAGCAGAACGGGGTTTCGAAGAGGAAGAACAGATCCATCGTTGGGGCTGGCAAAGCCATGTTACATGATCAGGGGTTACCATTGTTTTTGTGGGCAGAGGCCTGCAACACTGCTGTATATTTGCAAAACAGGAGTCTGCATCGTGCCTTGGGGCATGTGACTCCGCGGGAGACTTTTTCTAGGAAAAAGCCTAATGTTGGTCACTTCCATGTCTTTGGGTATATTGCATACTCCTACGTACCCAAGGAGAAGAGGACCAAGCTAGAGCCCATCGCAGAGAAGGATATCTTTGTGGGCTACAGTGAGACCTCGAAGGCCTTTCGAATTTATATTCCCGCACAGAGGAGAGTTGTTGTCAGGCGGCATGTGAAGTTCGAGGAGGACAGGGCTTTCAGGAGGTCACGAGAGATAGAGTATCTGGATCGACCAGACCCTCAGGAGCAGCTGAGTCAGGCACAGGGATCCAGTGGGCAGAGATCAGGAGGATCCGGAGGTACATCAATTACGGTGTCAGGTCCATTAGTAAGCAGTGGCTCGCAGAGTCAGAGGGGTGGTGCTTCGAGCAGCATGCAGAGCAGTTCACTAGGGAGTCCACTAATGGACAGTTCACACGGTACTTCAGCGTCTACACTGTACAGGTTCAGGTTCAGGCAAGAGGTCAGCAGACAGACAGTCAGGAGTTCAAGCTCCTGATGATGAGGAGGAGGAGTTTCCTTCTCCAGTGGGAAAGTGTGCTCAAGGAAGAAGAAGCCCAAGTGGCTTCAGGATACCTTGAGAGAGGCCACATCTGTTGCTGGGCCAAAGAGGCCTGTCAGAGAGAGCAGACCACCTGATAGGTTCTGTAGCTATATGGCAATGGTTGCCAACATCATTGACTCTGAGCCTTCTAGCTATGAGGAGGCAGCTAGCCAGCAGGTCTAGAAAGAGGCCATGCAGGAGGAGTATTCTTCTATCATGAAGAATGATGTTTGGGAGGTGGTGCTGAGGCCTGAGGGCAAATCCGTGGTTACTGCCAGATGGCTTTACAAGGTAAAGCATGCTGCAGATGGTAGCATTGAGAAATTTAAGGCAAGGTTTGTGGTTAGAGGGTTCTCCCAGGTAGAGGGAGTTGATTATGAGGAGACCTTCGCTCCCGTGGCTCGATATACTTCCATTCGCTCCATCATATCGATAGCAACAGAGATGGGTTGGAAGATCCACCAGATGGATGTGAACACTGCATTTCTCAATGGCTTCATACAGGAGGAGGTGTACATTGAGCAGCCATAGGGCTTTGAGGTGCATGGGAAGGAGTCCCATGTGTACAGACTGAAGAAGACCCTTTATGGCCTGAAGCAAGCTCCTAGAGCTTGGTACTCTAGGATAGATACATACTTGCAGGAGATGGGTTTCACAAAGAGTGATGCAGATCCGAACCTTTACTTTATTGTGATAGGTGAGGAGCCTCTCATTCTAGTGTTGTATTTGGATGACTTGGTCATTACAGGTGCAGAGAGACTCATAGAGCACTGCAAGAGAGATCTTGTGTCGGAGTTTGAGATGAAGGACATTGGCTTGATGCATTACTTTTTGTGTTTGGAGGTGTGGCAGGAGGAGGGGCATTTCTTCCTGGGGCAGGGGAAGTATATTGTGGACATCCTTGGCAAGTTCCACATGGAGGATTGTAGACCCATGTCGACACCGATGATCACCAACTGGAAGAAGCTTCACACTTCAGATTCCGAGTTGGTGGATCCCACATTGTATAGACAGGTGATTGGTTCCTTGATGTATTTGGTCAACACCAGACCAGATATATGTTTTGCAATCAACACGATGAGCCAGTTCATGTGTGAGCCCAGGAGAGTTCACTGGGTTGCTGCAAAACACATTTTGCGGTACTTGCAAGGGACAGTGGATTATGGTCTAGATTATAAGCAGGGAGATGGCATGAGATTGGCAGGTTACACTGATTTTGATTGGGCAGGTTGTGCTTCTGATAGGAAGAGCACTTCATGGTGTTGTTTTGGGTTGGGTTCGGCAGTAGTGTCGTGGTTCAGCCGAAAGCAACAGTGAGTGGCATTGAGTTCAGCGAAAGCAGAGTACATGGCAGCCAGTCTAGCTAGTTGTGAGGCCATATGGCTTCACAAGATGTTGTTTGGCTTATTTGGTCAGCAGTTAAGACCTTCAATGATCTACTGTGATAATCAAAGTTGCATTAAACTCACGGAGAATCCAGTATTTCATGACAGGTCAAAGCATATCAGCGTCAGATATCACTTCATCAGAGACTATGTTCAGAAGGGAGCTGTGAAGCTTGAGTATATTCCCACTGATGAGCAGGTTGCAGATATTCTTACCTAAGCGTTACCATGGGGCAAGCATGTCTACTTCAGAGACAAGATGGGTGTGGTGAGGAACACCTTCCTCGGTAAGAGGGAGTGTTGAAATTTGGTTACCGGAGGACAGGTGGTTCCCTAAGGCTTTGATCTTTGGCCTAGGGAAAGGTTTTCAAAAGAATTTAATTTTTCTCCTAAAATGACTTTATAATGTTATAAAGTCAAATCTAATTTAAAAGTGACTTTAAGTGATAAAGTTACTAAGTCTAATTTTAAAGTGACTTTAATAAAGTCAATGTGAAATTAGAAAGTGAAAAGTGACTTTAGAAATAAATGACTAAGTGGGTCTTTATTAAAGTGGGGTGAATTAAAAAATAGAAAGTGAGATTTAAATGAGCATTTAATCTCAGCCCTAGATCTAAAGCTATCTCAGCCATTGGATTTAAGGATTCCCCAAAAGTCACTTAGGGTTACGTTAAAGGAGGAAAAGGAGAGAAAAGATCAGTCATTCTTTCATAAGCAGATTGAGAGAGGAGGAGAGAAAGCTGAAGAAAAATTTCTGAGCGGAGGGAGAGTGTTAGGATATTCCGACACATAGGAAATAGTTAAGAATAACTTAGTCTAGTGTAGAGTTACGTAAAGTGTTTCTTTACCATGTACATTTGTAACTTATAATCTGACGATCACGATTTGTAGTGATCCGACGGTTATCTCTCACCTTGGTATTAACGTCACTTGATCCGTGGCTTAACACCCGATTGGTCCATGATCTCTATTTAAAAAGCATGGAGGGTCATTTGTCCGGTAACCGTTTATGAGAGAAACATATGTAACTTTTCTTTTATATTAATAAATTCCTTGAAGTGACCGTGTTGGCTCAGGGCGTGGACTGTTTCCCTCTTTGACGGTTTTAACCACGTGATTATACTGGTGTACTGATTTGTGATTTGTTTGTGAGCGGTGACCTTTGGCTCTTGATCTACGAAACTTACCTTGTAAATTCCTACACAGTATCAGAGCTATTTTGAGGGCCGCGTCCATTGTTGATCAAAATCCGAAGCCGGTTTGACTGCATGCGAATGCCGTTTTGTAGATCTACTATTTCTGAACATTTTTGGGCTTGGAGAACTGCTTGATTGTGTCTGGAGCGTCTGTTACAGTGAGGAATGCCTTTCGTTTCATGTGAAAAGGTTTCCAGCTGCCCAAGTTATGTCAGTTTAGATCTGGAAGTATAAAGCATCTATTTTGCAATTATATTTGTTAATAGTTCTGCTCATTTCGGTTTCTTTTTTGTATTAAGGTTTTATTTGTTTGCCGGATCTATACCCTCTTCTCTGTGTATGCTCTTTTTTGTGCGCTCCGTGCGATCTCGGCAAATCAGAAACAGGAAAAAGGGATTTTTTTTGCTACGTATGCTCTTTCCCCGCGTCTTCGTGTGATCTCGGGAAATCAGAAATAGTGAAAAAAGTGATAGTTTCCGGTAAGGCTAACCGAGAATCTAACATTCTACTGTAAGACTTTGCATTTCGTTTTTTTTTTGCTCGTTTTTTGTGCAGGAAAAGGCACGCCCACCGAAGAGTAGTAATAATAATAATCCCCCCTTCCTCCTTTCTAAAAGAACATGATCCTTTTACTATCTCACTTGGTGAAGGGTTAGTTTATGAGAATAGAGATCTTGGGTTCAAGTCTCCTTCTCAAGCTTCTTTTGTAAAAAGCTTTTGTTCAAAGGAGCGGAATTTTTTTTTTTAAAAAGCCGCACTTCATCCCATTCCTGTAACTATTCGGCATCTACAACTCAGTTTTTTCAAAAGGCATAACTTCTTCATCCAGAAGCCGTTTTTCGAGCCGTTTTTTTTTAAACGGCCTAATTTTTCGAGGTCTTTCCATTCGAGCAGTTAGTTTCAGTTTTTCTCAGCTTCATTTTTTTTTAAAAATGGACAGTGCATGCCTGGTTATTCTTAACAACACCAATTATTTCCAATGGCTACCTCATATGGTAGATATACTTAGAAGTAAAGGGCTTTATAAAATAGCCACAGCACCTTCCGATGATGATAAAGCTGCTAAATGGGAAAATAAACAAGATCAAGCACGAGGGTTGATAGGAATGTCCATTGCTCAAGATCTTCAATTTCATATCCTTGACATTGACACCCCTGATGAGGCCCTGAAAAAGCTAAAAACTGTTTTTGGTGTTCAAAATCAAATCCGGGCCCACCAACTTGAAAATGAGTTGCTTACTTTGGACTCCAATAATTTCTCCTCCATTGAAGATTTTTTTTCCAAATTTAAGACCCTCCGAATTCTTTTAGAAGGTTGTAAGATCAAAAAGTACAATGGTAGCCTCATATATTGCATTCTTGCTAAGCTTGGTCCTGCATACTCTGTATTTGTTTCCACCTTCCATTCCACTAGAGAAGCCATCATTTCTTTAGGAACCACCTACAAGAATCCCTATTTTGATGCCTTTTGTGATTCTTTGATAAGAGAACAAGAAAAAATTTTACACCTTGGTCTTATCACTGCTGGAAACGCTTCTAAAAAAGCCTTAGCAGCCCAACAACAACCATATCAAAAGAATCCCAAGAAGCAGTATCCTAAAAAATATGGTCCTAAACCAAACAAGGGCCCTAAGCAATTTCAGCCGCAAACTGAAAAATCAAATCACCAAAATAATAAGGCAAATCAAAACAAAGGGAAGAAGATAGAGAGACATTGCAACTTTTGCAACCGGGATGGCCATATAGAGTCCAAATGTTTTAAGAAGATGGAAGCCTTAGAAGCAGCAATGAAGAAGCACAACATCAATTTGGAGCACTCTTCACCTTCATCTTCAGGAATGGCACTTTCTGCTTGTGGTTGTCAAGCATCAAGATCTGGTTATGCATTAAATGTATCTTCTTCTTCTCATTCTCATGAGTGGCTCATTGATTCTGGAGCTTCTTACCACATGGCAAAAAATAAAGCCATGTTTTCTTCTTTAAATGATTGTAACACCAAACATATTTATGTTGGTGATGATAGATCTCTTAGTGTTGTAGGATCTAGAACCATTCATCTAGATAATGGTCAGTTTAATGATGTACTATGTGTTCCTACCTTGTCATGCAACCTTCTATTTGTTTATCAGATAACTCATTCAGGTGAAGGGAAAATAGTAGAATTCTCACCTCATGATGTTGTAATCAAGGACCTCAAAGATCCTAAACATATTTTAGCTACTGGCATTGCTGATGATTCCACAAGTTTGTATAAGTTTGACAACTTTGGGTCATCATCTCTTCCCTCTGTTTTTGTTGCTCATAATGATGATGTGAGCAAACTTTGGCATGAGCGATTTGGTCACTTAAACTATCGCTCTCTTCAAACTATATGTAAGGAAAATATGGTGCGGGCCTTCCTATGGTATCTTGCCGAGATGGTGTTTGCTCCGGATGTGTACTCGGAAAACATCATTGGGATAGTTTTGACAAACGTGCCTCTTGACACGCTTCAGCCCCTTTGCAACTTGTGCACAGTGACTTATGTGGTCCACTTCCTGTTGTTTCTTTCTCTAGTCGCAAGTACTTCTTAACTTTCATTGATGATTTTTCCAGACGCACTTGGGTATATTTCTTAAAACTCAAAGAGTGAAGTTTTTAACATGTTCTTGGCCTTTAAGGCCTTTGTTGAAAAACAATCTGGACATCAAATTCTTAAGTTAAGATCAAACAATGGCGGAGAATATCTTAACAACAAATTTATCAACTTCTGCACTAAGCATGGCATTCAATTGCAACATATTATTCCATATACTCCACAACAAAATGGTGTAGCTGAAAGGAAGAATCGCACCTTAAAAGAAATGGTTAATTGTATGCTTCAATCTAAAGGACTTGGTCTCAATTTTTGGGCAGAAGCCATTAACTATGCAAATTACATAGTAAATCGCACTCCTACTAAGGTTTTAAAAAATATAACTCTAGAAGAAGCTTGGAGCTCAATCAAACCAGATGTAAGTCACTTTCGTGTTTTTGGAAGTGATGCTTGGGCCCATATTCCAGATGCGAAACATAAAGCCTTAGAACCTAAGAGTGAAAAATGTATTTTTGTTGGATATTCTAAAGATGTCAAAGGATATAGACTTCTTCAACCCAAATCCAAAAATATAATCATTAGAAGAGATGTAAAGTTTGATGAAAATATATCGGCCTGCGAGCCTAGTTCGGCGAGTGTGCCACCTTTGTCCTACGAGCCTAATTCGGCATATGTGCCACCTCTCTCTCTCCTATTTTTAATATCATTCCTTCTAGTTCAGATGATGACAGTGAGGATGAAAATCCTCCTCCATCTCGTGAAATTGTTCCTTATACTCCACCGCTTCCAAGATGGGTCCGCTCTACTCGTGATGTAGCAGGTTCTCTTGCAGGTGACCCTGTCGATCGACGACGTACACGTTCTTAGTTCGAAAGAGCCTCTTCCTTATTAGCTCAAGTTCCAGAAAAACTTGATCCAGAAACCTTTGAAGAAGCCTCCGGTCATCCAGATTGGGATGAAGCTATGAATGAAGAGTATCGTTCCTTATTGGCAAACAATACTTGGGATCTTGTTCCTCTTCCAAAAGGAAGAAAACTTGTCAGATGCAGATGGGTTTACAAAACCAAGTTTGGACCAGATGGAAAAGTGGATAGACATAAAGCTCGTCTTTTTGCTAAAGGTTTTTCACAAGTTTAAGGCATTGACTATACTGAAACCTTCTCCCCTGTTGCCAAAATGAATTCTATCCGCCTTGTTCTTTCCCTTGCTGCCTCCTTTAAATGGGAAGTCCATCAGATGGATGTTAAATCCACCTTCTTACATGGAGATTTATCATTTGCATGAAGAAATCTACATGGAACAACCCCCTGGCTTTATCCAAAAAAACTCCAGCCTTGTTTGTCGCCTTAGGAAGTCTCTCTATGGTCTCAAACAAGCTCGTCGGGCTTGGTATGCCAAAATGGATAGATTTCTCTTAGATAATGGCTTTTCTAGGTGTCATTCTGACAACACTGTCTACACCAAGAAGGTGGGTAATTCCTTCACCATCCTTGTTCTTTATGTTGATGATCTTAACCTTACTGGTAGTGATCCAAACCATATAAACCATGTGAAGTCTAGCCTCAAAAAGAAGTTTGAAATGACAGACTTAGGACACTTGCATTATTTCCTTGGTCTTCAAGTCTTGCAATCCAAGGAAGGCATTACCCTCTCTCAGTCCAAGTATGCCTGTGATCTTCTACACCATTTTCACATGGAACATTGTAAGCCTGCCCCTTCTCCCTTTCAGTCTGGAGTCAAGCTTTCAGTCAACTGTACTACCCCTGAAGTTGATGCTACCTTATACCGTCAACTTATTGGTAAACTTTTATATCTAACCCATACCCATCCTGACCTTTCCTTTGTCGTTGGTCTTGTCGCTCGGTTTATGCACCAACCTCATGAAAGTCACTGGAAAGTAGCTAAAAGAATACTTCGATATATTCGAGGTACAGTTCAGTTCAAGATTCATTACAGTGCAGGAGAATCTCCCTTGTTGATTGGTTTCACTGATTCTAATTAGGCTGGTGACCCTGATGATCGAAAGTCCACTGCAAGATATGTATTCACTCTTGGTTCAGGACCTATTACTGTCTTGTAAGAAACAAAGTGCCATCTCCCTTTCTTCAGCAGAAGCAGAGTATCGTGGTGCAGTTGAAGTCAGCAAGGAAGCCATGTGGCCTCGTCAGATCCTGTCTGAATTTGGTCTTCATCAGCAACATCCAACTACACTTTGGTGTGATAATCAGAGGTGCCATTTAGCTATGTAAAGATCCAGTTCAGCATCAGCGTATGAAACACGTTGAACTCCACATACACTTCATTAGAAAGCTCATTCATGATCGTGTTCTTGAAGTGCAGTATTGTCAGACCAATGATCAAGTAGCTGATATCTTTACGAAGGCTCTCACAGAAGCGAATTTTACCAAACTTCGATCCATGCTTGGAATTCAGGAAAGTTGTCATTAAGGGGGGATAGGCTCTAATGCCTCCTTCCTTCTCCTATTGTGTCACTTTTGTAAATCCTTCAATCCTATCCCAATTTGTTCTTAAGGGGGGATGTTAGGATATTTCGACACATAGGAAATAGGCTCCTTTTGTGTCACCTTTGTAAATCCTTCAATCCTATCCCAAGTTGTTCTTAAGAGGGGATGTTAGGATATTCCGACACATAGGAAATAGTTAAGAATAACTTAGTCTAGTGTAGAGTTAGGTAAAGTGTGTTTCTTTACCATGTACATTTGTAACTTATAATCCGACGATCACGATTTGTAGTGATCCAACGGTTATCTCTCACCTCAGTATTAACGGCACTTGATCCATGGCTTAACACCCGATTGGTCCATGATCTCTATTTAAAGAGCATGGAGGGTCATTTGTTCGGTAACTGTTTATGAGAGAAACATATGTAACTTTTCTTTTATATTAATAGATTCCCTGAAGTGGCCGCGTTGGCTCAGGGCATGGACTGTTTCCCTCTTTGAGGGTTTTAACCACGTGATTATATTGGTGTACTGATTTGTGATCTGTTTGTGAGCGGTGACCTTTGGTTCTTGATCTACGGAACTTACCCTGTAAATTCCTATAGAGAGCAGCATAGCTACATAGAAAATTTGTACAGCAAGAGGGCACATCTCCCAAGGCAGCATTTCCGTACAGCAGCATTTATTGGCACATTTACCAAGGCAAAAAATTCGTACAGCACTGTTTGGCACGTTTTCCAAGGCAAGTACAACATTGTTTTCAAGGAGCAGATTCAGCAGCAAATGGCAGGATTTTTTAGGCAGATTTTTGGGGCACGAAAATCGAGAAAGGTGTTGTTGTACTGTCTGTACAGTTCCGTACAGTACAGTACAGGCAGAAATCTGGGCACGTTTTTCTAGGCGGCAAGTACAGTGTTATTGCTGTATTTTTCCTGTAAATTTTTGTTTTGCTGTTGGCACGATTTTCCAGATTGGAGGTTGACACGGAAATCGAGATAAGTGGGTTTTGTATTTGTTGTAATTGTTTCTATGTATTGATGTTCACTGTAAAAGCATATTCAGAAATAAAGAGAAGCTTTCAAATTGGTTTTCCCCAAGAGTTGTAAGGGGTTTTTTCAGGGTCAAGTTGACCAAAAATCAGCGTGTCAATTTTCTGTGTGGCTGATTTATTTTTCTGAGTTTTTATTTCTGCATTTCAGCACTGTGAAATTTCCAGAATTTGTGTTTTCAGAAAATATTTATTTTTTCCAGCTTGTTGAATGTATGGCTATGGGAATGGGCATTTAACTTTATGGGAGCAATAAGGAGAAACTGAAAATCGGGGTTGGGTTATCAAATTTCTACACCAAAGTTGCAGGCTCCTTTCTTCTCAACTCATAAGCAGTGTCAACACTAAAAGAATCCAGATAGGAACATAAGAGAAATTCATCAAGAGGTTTAACAGTAGTAGGCATGCTTTTAACCAATTCATTGAATATCTTGTTAAACTCCTCCATGGTTTCATTCTCATTCTTCTTCATGGTGTTAATGGCACTGATCAAATGACTATTCTCTCTTCTCTCTCCATACTTTCCCATGAAAGCATTAACAATCGCTTGTAAAAAATCATACGAGTTAGGAGGTTGCTCAGTGAACCAATCAAGAGCATCCTCTTCCAAAGAGAGAACGAAAAGCCTGATCTTTACATCCTCATAATTAGCAACGTTTCACCACTTAAAGATGCATACATTAAATTTCTTCACATGTGATGTAACGCTAATGGCATTGTTACCTTGAAGAGAAGGCAACCTTTCAATAGCCTTGTCAGGGATATTGTGAGGATAGCCATTAATGCTAGTAAAGTTACAAGGAGCCAAAAGATCACTCATGATGTTAGGCTCAACTTGTTCTTGAAACAACAAATGAATGTCAGAAATAGCCTCTTGCCCAAGACTAGCAAGAGCTCTACTATGAGAAAGTCTATTTAACCTCTCTAAAATCCCTTTCAGGATCAGGAGAGAGGCTAACTAGACCACTTGAATTTCTCCTAGTAGAAACTCTTGCAAAATTAGGATTGAGTGGAGTCGCCACTTGAGCAAGAATCTAAATCTAAAATTCAAATATGCCAAAACTTAAAGCTAGTCGTTTTCCCAGGCAGAAGAAGACTTGTCCCCAGCAACGGAGCCAAAAATGTTATCGTCTACCGCCTACACCTACCACACCTTGTGGGGTTAAAGGCTTTTCCCACTAACTGTAGGTAGGTGTAGGCGGCAGGCAATAACAGCCCCTTTACTTAATATCACCAAAATTAGGCAAAATTCCCATGCTCACAAAATTGGGGATATTACAGTCTTCCCCGCCAAAAATTTATTGTCCTCAAGCAATGCCAGAACAAACACCCCCTCTAATTACTAATCACCATATATCACCACCAGTAATACGAGGGTCCCAAATGTGCCATCGCTTCAGCCCTGATCTCTGCACTATCTGATCATGAAGGAATCTCTCAATCCCAGGATACCAAGGCATCCTTATCAATGTGAAGCACCCCTTGCTCCACTCACCGTCCAACCAGTTATAAGCTCCAGAAGCCCTCTACATACTATCAATAAGTAGAGCATCATGATAATGTAGGACTCTTCCCAACTCTCCATGAAGCTTCCCTACCAAGTAGTCCACCTCATGCAGACCAAGAGTAAACTCCTGAAGATACAACCCAATCCCTGTGGGGACGAAGTCTCTCCCGCATGAGCTCCTCTTGATATCCTCATGTTGACCAACCTGCCATGCTGATGAAGTCCGTCGCACCATCAACAAGTCACTGAAGCCGAATAGAAAATATGAGTGATCTCCCCCTATAGGAGCCAACTCATCCCTAAAGGTCGTTGAGTTGTTTAGTACTGTGATGCCAGTGTCCCATGCACATCTAAGAAAAGCGCCACCATGTTGTCGTTGTGCCACTCTGACTTGAATAGGATGCCCATCGTGTGCACACTGCAACTTCCTCCCCTGAAACCTAGAGGCGAAATATCAACGAAAGCTCATCCTACCTAGGTGTCTCTATGATGTTAATATCTACCCACCCATCACTAATCTCGATCCTTAGCTGCAACTGAAGAAGCTTGCCTCGCCAAAAAATGGAGGCCTCAGTGATCCCCCATGTGTCAAACCCAAAGTGAGCTAAATCACCCTCTGCTATGGTTCTACTCCTAACGAGATGGAGTTGCCTGTCAACAAACTAAATCCCTGGATCCCCTAGCCAAACCTGCTGCGGCATAGCTCTAACAATTGTTGGAATCCATCCATGCCTCGTCCCTAGTCCCTGCATGCAACCAACATATAGGCCCCATATATCATGAACTAATTTGATGCATGCTAAACTAATCTGTGCCTGCCACTGCGTAGTACAGATGACTACTAGAAGCCACATGTGCCAAATACTACCCCCTGAAGGCAGCCAATAAATGGGTATCTGATACTCGCAATCAACTCACTATATGTGGACCTGTCCTGATCCTGTCAACCATTACCACTCAATTTGCCATCTTCCCTCTCGATAATGTGCCAATACAATGTCTAGAGCCCAGACACATACTGGAAAATAGCCTCAACGGTACACTGTACCCTCTGCTCATGCATGGTCCTGACATGCCCTGTGGAAAGAGTGACACATGTCTCCCTCGTTATCAGCTCCCCAGGTGTAGGCTTAATGATGAATGATATTCCACCCCTACAGATGATCACCTCATCCCCCAACCTGTGGTTGTCACCTTGCGCACCAACCCAATCCACCGCTGAGAAGTCTCTCCCCTAGTGTGTTGTGTGTCATTCAAATATCTCGGGTGAGCTCCCTGTCCCCCGCTACATGCCCTATGTGTCAAAAGACAACAACCAAATCATTTGTGCCTGCAAGTGATGTAGAAGAGGGACTAGCGTGTGAGTCCTCATGGATACCATCGAGTATTGCTCATCTACATCCTTGTCGATCTTGGGTGAACTGCACCCAAAGGTTTGCCCGGTGTCTCCGTCCATAAGTTTCCCTAGAGGCAACCTTCCAAGACCCCGTTGTGCAGCACCATACACCCCTACATACCACCAAGCATCCTTGTACTCCTCGACATGCCACTATAAATTGCAGCCTACCTCGGTACACCACTGGATACCCCTTCCTACTGTTGCCCCATCCTGTATCATCTCCTGTCCTGTCGATGTCACTGTACCTAACACTCCCCGCAGGTACTCAATGCAATGCAAGTCACTCCTACTCCAAAGTGTAAATTGACATGCTACCGCACACCATGCACCTCCATGCTCCTCTATAGGCCACCTCTCCTTGCTACATAACCCTGCACACCACTAGATGTTATGGCCTAAAATTGAGTCTGTATGCATCAATCTGCATCCCTCTACATAACATTGGGCCTTACGACATAACTCTATGTATTCCTATGTACTACTGTGATCCAGGTGGATATCGGTGGCCTCCCACCTATTCCATTTGGACCTGCAGCATCAATTCTTTCATTTTTTCAGCTTCAGCACAACTCACTATTTTTAGCAGGTTTTCGGGTCCTGCACACCCGGAGCCGTTTTGGGGACTTAATGATCCAGGTGGATATTGGTGGCCACCCACCAAGTCCATTTGAACCCCCACCATCAGTTCTTTCAGATTGTAAGTTTCAGCACAACTTACTATTTTTAGAAGCTTTTCGGGTCCTGAACTTCCGAAGTCGTTTTGAGGCCCTAAACGACGCTTTTTGGGAAAACGGGGAGCAACATGTGTCATAGACCAATGTTGCTCACTCAAAAGTTGTAGTCCTCGGATATATCTTTCTAACGAGCTATTGAGCACGTCAAACAGAGATCGGATGCCAAAGTTACGTCCCCGGGAAGTTGAAACACCAATTTACCCAAACGGGACCCACAATTTTGGTGCTTCATCTCCTAGGGTTAGGTTTTTGGACGTTTCAGATTTTACATTGTTTCTCAACAATAAATAGGCCTTAGAGCCTCATTGTAACACAGTTTAGGGGGCTGGGAGCCGATACATCTCTTCTCAGAGATAAGCGCTACCAGTGCCCTAGCTCGCTTGTTCCCATCATGTTTGTATTGCAACACAGTTCAGGGGCTGGTAGCCGAGACATCTCTTCTCAGAGATAAGCGCTGCCAGTACCCTAGCTCATCTATTTCCACTATGTCTATAAACAACTTTCAGTTCTGTAACACAGTTCAGAGGCCTGTAGCCGCCACATCTCTTCTCAAAGATACGCTACCAGCGCCCTAGCTATTTTATTTCAGTCATTTGATTTTAATAAAATGAAGCATTATTTCTGCTGCATCTATGTATCTATGGCGATATGTGTATTATGTTGCGTTCCTGCATAAATCCGGATCATATTGCGTACTGTGATACCACCCTGTAACATACGATATCCCACATGTGCCAAAGTATCTACCACTCTGCTAGTGAGCCCACCATGACACGCGTCATACCCACTCATCTGTCCTAGTAGACCTAAGTAGCCTAACTCCACACCTGTTAGAGGGGATAACTCTGCTGTGCTGATCCTCGGCGACTCCTGCGCCCAATATCTCAATGGGAGAACATCGTCCCCATACAACGCCCTGTCCGATGGCCCATGCCACCACCGCCAACCAACTCCTGCCAGAGAATGCTAATCATCCTGCGACCCCATGCGCAACCAACATGCCAAAACAATCCATGGAGTCTGCTCACAAATCACCTGGCCACTAATGCCAACTGGAACTCCCCTAAGGAATGCATGTTCTCAGTCACTGGGTCAACTACCTCATCAATGCCATAGCCATCCCGGGTGTCTGATATCGGATAGGAAACCCCACCTGGATCCCAATCCCAACTTGGGCCTCATGTACCCTTTGTGTCTGAGAGCTCCCGCTGAGCTTTGCTCTAGGCTACGACCATCTCCATGAATACATCCCACTCCACCGGGTACCAACTCAGAATCTCTCGCCATCCAACCCCAAGAGGGATCGAATGCACGAACCCTCGCACATAGAACAAGCCCTCCATGCTGCAAGTGTTGCACCTTGCACAGAGCATGTCGCCTCATCTCACCATCCTGGTTAACACACAAAATCTATCAAGGTGAGTGCTACAAGACCCATCTACGTATGTCTGAAGAGGGCTGCTCTGATGCTCTAATGTGCACTCTAGCTAGACCATTAGGGAATCCAACCATTCCGCAACATGAGTCAGTCTAACTGTTGACTCGGCACAAACTACTCTCATGCCCTCCAACTCCTCATTTTGTTGCAGAATAGCCTCTCACACTGTCGTGGTCTTCTTCTTCAACGCTAGAAGGTCGGCCTGGAACTGATGAAACTGTTGTGGGCAGCCATCATCTAATGCCATTATATCCCCTGGCACCTCATCAATAATGGACATGTCTCCCAATACCTCACCAATCTGTTGTGCGTTGTTATCACTTGACAACTCGGACACGACCATGGACACCTCACCAATGGATATCTCCACAACGAATGGCAACTCCTCAACGGTGGACACCTTTGTGTCTCTGAGCACCTCGTCAATGGATGGCTCTATGGGTGTATTCTCTACTCTCTCCTCTAAGATGTCAACCAGAGCAGTCAAGGGATTCTCCAACAAGGATGACTCATGCATCACACTGGGTGTATCTATGTGCTCCCCACAATCCTGTGTGCCCTCAACCTCATGCTCAACCTCCTCCTCAGGCTCCTGATATCTAAAGTCAGGTCTCCACCAACAATAGTTCCCCCTGATCTCACCTTTAAGCGATCCCTGTCATGTCTGCTCCTTTTGAGGAGATCTGGTGCCCTGATTCTGTCGACTCTCCCCACATGGTGTAGATGGTTGTGCCCCCGTGACCTGTGTACCTCTAGTGTCTTTGGTACAAGGGTGAGGATGGATTTGGTTTATCATCTTCCTCAACTGGCCCAACCTCTCATCATTCCAACGAATTCCACCCAGAATTCCTACATATCGAATCTTGCTTGAGCTATGGGTTGTGTATGGTTTAACCCATCACTGTGCATACATGCCCAAATCTCCCATGATCTAGTTGGCTACCCCACAGCTAGCCAAGATCATGGCTCTGATACCACTTGATATTCCTAATTGGAAATTAACAGTGAATATAGAGCTATGAACTAGGAACAAGAAGCAAAATATAAAATCAAAAGCCCAAATTAGAACACTAGTAGATATGAGCAGAATATATGAGCCATTTTATTAATATGGGAAAAATTGAGTACAAAATGAGAGAACAATGGAACTTGGGCTTGCCAAGCAACCTATGTAGACCCTAGGTGAAATCTCGCTGACCCAACAGCTAAAATGGCTCCAAACTGATAATACGCTCTGCCTAGAAAATCTCCTACGAAGTGCCAAATGGAATTGGACGTTCTGCTCAAAATAATCCCCGGAATGCTCTAAAATTGCAGTCGTGAGCTCCTCTTCTCAAACCCGAAAATACCCAGAAAAAGTTTGGACTATCTCCAAGCCAAAATCGAACCCACAAAATGTTGCAAATTCCCCAACTAATTAGAAATTGGCCTTGCTATAAGAATGAGGATTTTAGGCCTGAATATCACCCAAAAAATCCTATAAAATAAGCCAGACTCCTCTCAATAAACCCACAAAAACCCAAAAGGGTTTGGGCTGAATCCACCGACCCCCGGTGATTGCCGAATTTGGCCAGAAAACGCCCCACAATACTAATACTGCTGAATTAAAGCTCAAATCCACCACCAGAAATCTCTCCCGAACTCTGGCTAAATTCTCCCCTAAGAAATACCTGCAATCTCTGGCCCTTATCTCTCCTCATCTTCTATTCCTCCAGCCCCTGCGCACTTCCAAAAATGCAGAATTTCGACCCCAAGAATTCCCTCAAACTCAGCCCTACTAATCACCACAAATTTCTTTAGCTAAAATAAGGGAAAATACCTGCAAATCCTCCCGTGTTTTTCTCCTCTGTAACTAATCTCCCCACAATCAATTCGAGCCACCACTATGCCCTGGAAGAAACATGTATCAGCTGAAGTAACCTGCAATTATGCCCAATGGAAACTCTGAGTTGAACTCCCCAAATTCCCTCACTAGGGAGACAGTCAAAGTTCTCCGAAATGAGGGTGGAATTCCGCTTGGAATTCCTGGTGCTAAACAACCCCAAGAGAAACTAAGTCACCTGACACGGGGACATGGGACACAAAGGACACGAGGATTCGAGTGTCGGACACGGACGTGTTGACCCCCCAAAACAGGACAAGTTAGAACACAATATATATATATATATATTAAAAATTAGATATTTCTTACACATTCTCATTCATGACACAAATTCATTGATTCAAACATAGATCTTCATCTAGATGTAAGTTTAACAAAGCAACATTATGCATACAAATACAATTGTGACATATTCACCAATGATCCAATAGGAGAAAGACAAGATACTGCAGTTTTCTCATTAAGTCTTCAAAATCAAAATGTGTTACATAGGTAGTAGAAATGTCAATTGCAAATAGAAATAGCAAATACAAAACAACTACAAGCCTCAAGGGAGTATGTAGCTCATGAATCATCAAAATACAAAACAACTACAAGCCTCAAGGGAGTATGTAGCTCATGAGTCATCAAAATCGGCATCATTGTCATCATCATGGTCACCACTGCTCTCCTCTACCGCATCCTCCTCCTCTGATGCCTGGTCCTTGCTCTCTTGTGACATATTTCCACAAGGGATACTTGTTATCTTGAGGCCATTGTCTTCCCTCAACATTTGAAGCTGTTGTTGCAGCCCCACTTCCAATAGAGGAAACACTTGCAGACCCTGATGAGATTGGAACAAGAGGGGAATCTCCAATGGGGACATTCTTCCCCTTCCTTTGCCCCTTCCCTACTGCCCTTGATTGAGCCATGAATGATGTAAAAAAATAAAGAAAAAATGCACATGCAAATTGTTGTAATAAAAATGAAAAAAAATAGAGACATTCTTCCCCTTCCTTTGCCCCTTCCCTACTGTGCTTTGCTCTTTGCTCCCACACACCCACAACAAACCCACATCAAGAGAGTTAAATGTGAAGTTGAAATGGGCCAAAACGACCATTTATGGGCCACGTGGCACTCATAAAAGTCAGACAGGTGTCCCAAAATCAAGACACGATGGTGTCCTGATGGGACACGATGGTGTCCTAATGGGGCACGATTAGACACAACCGGAGGACACATGTCCCACCAAATCGTGTCCGATTCGACCGATTCGGGACACGACAGGGCTGAGGAACAAATCTGGTTTCATAGAAGAGAAGATGAAAGGTGAAATGTAACAGTCAAAAGATGAATAGAAAATGAGTCCATCCTCCTTTTATAATTTCTCCCCATGCTTCTAGACTCCTTTTTTAATTATTATTTTATTGGTGGGGGTCATTTTCCACTAAGTGAGTTTTGCTCCAGTTTAATACAATAATAATTTGCTGCCAATCTCCAATAAAATAATACTTGCCACGTTTCTCCAAAATAATATTTGCCCCTTTACTTAATATCACCAAAATTGGGCAAAATTCCCATGCTCACAAAATTGGGTATATTACATAGAATATATACATTTGGCCAAAAGGAAGATCGAGTTTAGCAGGGATGTAACTTTAGATGAAGATGTTGCCCTTGGAAAAGCAAGGGATCTCCCTCTGCCTCCTCCTGTTGAGAAAAGAGATGATGACATGGACCTACCAGAAGGTTCTTCTGTGTCGGAATCTGAGAAGGATATTGTTGATGATCCCATGGAGCCTATGCACCCGTTGGATCCCCCTCCATGTGATTCCCCTGCCAGGATGAGACCATTATAGCTTCGTGATACATTACAGGATGCTGAGAGGCATGTTCTTGCAAAAGGGACCTTTAGAGAAAGCAAGAAGCCATGTCGATATCAGGAATATGTTGTAGCCATGAGTACTATTATTCATGTCGTAGCCACCTTTGAAGAAGTTGCGAAAGAACAAGTTTGAAAGGATGCCATGGCCAAAGACTCAAAGAGTATGAATTGATTATGAAGAATGATGTATAGGATGTTGTTTTGAGACCTAAAGGGGAGTCTGTCGTGACTTCGAAATGGCTATACAAAATCAAGCATGGAGTTGATGGAAGCATTGAGAAGTATAAAGCAAGGTTCATGGCTCGAGGTTTCTCCCAGAAAGAGGAAGAAGACTGTGAAGATATATTTGCTCCAATTTCACGCTACACTACCATTAGATCGATTGCTGCCCTTGCTGCTAGTCAAGGCTGGAATCTTCACCAGATGGATGTAAAGATGGCATTTTTGCAATGCATACTACAGGAAGAAGTATATGTTGAACAGCCTCAAGGATTTGAAGTGAAGGACAGGAAGACTCATGTTTGCAGGTTGAAGAAGGCATTATATGGATTGAAGCAAGCCCCCAGAGCCTGGTATCCCAACATTGACAATGACCTGGTGAAGCTTGGATTCACGAGAAGCAATGTTGACCCTAACCTCTATTTCAAGGTGGTCCAAGGTATGCCTTTGATTTTTGTTTTATATGATGATCTATTCTTGACAGATAGTGAGCCCCTGATGCTCGAATGTAAGAGGGAGTTGGTCTCTGAGTTCCAGATGAAGGATCTTGGTATGATGCATTACTTCCTGGGATTAGAAGTTTGGCAGAGACCTAGAGAGATTTTCCTTTCTGAAGGAAAATATGTCATGAAGCAACTGGAAATATTTGGAATGATAGAATGCAAATCCTTGGCCACCCTAATGGAGATGACCTTCAAGAAGTTATACAGAGATGTTGTTAGAGCTAACCTGGCGAATCCTTCTGAGTATCGACAGTTGATTGGGGCACTGATGTTCCTGGTGAATACCCGACCAGACATATGTTTTGCAATAAACACCTTGATTCAATTCATGATTGAGCCCCTCCATGCACGTTGGGTTGTTGTCAAACACGTACTGAGATATCTACATGGGACGATTAACCTTGGTCTGATATACACTGCCAATGATATATGACTTGACTGGACTCGAAATATTATTGACAGGAAGAGCCCATCAGCGTATTACTTTAGCTTGGGGTCTGCTATGATATCTTGGATGAGTAGGAAACAGAAGCCCGTAGCTTTGCGCAAGGCTGAGGAAGAGTACATTGTTGCTAGCATGGGTAGTTGTGAGGCAGTGTGGTTGAGAAAACTCTTTGGAGAGCTATTTGAGCAAGTCTTGGATACTACAGTGATATATTGCAACAACAAGAGTGGGATCTAATTGGCAGAGAATCCTGTATTTCATGACATTCTCAAGCATATTAAGATTAGGTACCACTATATTTGAAACATGGTACTGAGAGGAGTTGTTAGAATCCATCATATTTCGACAGACGAGCAGATAGCATACATACTCACCAAGGCTTTGCCGAAAGGGAAGTTCTTGGTCTTCAGAGAGAAGCTTGGACTGATGGATGTGACCCCCCCGGGTAAGGGTCCCAACTGATCAAGAACACTGAGCTCTGCTCTTCCCCCCCTGTTTGAGCTCACGGGGAGAGGAATTGAGCCTGAGATCTCCTGGGGTTGAGGGATCTTTGGACAATAGGATGGTTGTGATCCTTACCCTTTGTGGTAAGTAGTATCTTGTCTATTGTCACCATAGCGTGTGTGTGATACTTGTTATTTATGACAAGATGGGTATCTCCCCATAACATGATTGACAGAGTATACCCCAGTATGCATCCTACCCACAAGTTGGGCTTGTTAGGATTGTTCCTCCCCATCTGGCCAATGGATTGAAATGACTTGATATGTTTTGATCCTTGCATAGCAAGTGGTATCTCGCTCAAGTGATTAGGATGCAAGTGTTCTACCACTTGACTCTTGAGGGTCAATGCAGGAAGATCGACAGACATTGGGATGGATGTGATCACTACCCTCTATGGCAAGTTGTATCCCGCTTGTTGATTAGACAACAAGATGGATGTGATGCTTGCTTGGTAGATGGATCTCGCCCGCTATTACTGTACGATAGGATGGATGTGATCATTACCTTCTATGGCAAGTTGTACCTCGCTTTTTGATCAGACAACAAGATGGATGTGATCCTTGCCTGGTATATGGATCTCGCCTAGCCTATTGTCATTAGATAGAGGGTAGTAGCTTGAGCTCCCCTATGATATCAAATTCTTCTTCTTTTAGATTCAAGAGTGTTCAGCAGAGATGAGAAGAGACGACATTTGACTTGATGGGACATATATTCATTGTAGTCGGGAATTTCTCCCTAACTGAGAAGGAGTGTTAATTTCGCAGCTCAAGGATAAATTCCCTCCATTGAACAATATTCCTCATCCAGACAAGCCCAAAATTGCCCTTGGAAAAATTTAATTTGGTCAAGGAAAAATGTGTTTTTAAAGTGAAAACCCACAATGGCACAAAAGTCAAGGTCGGCCTAGAAGACAAACTAGCCCTCCTCCAATGCCTATAAATTCAAGACAAGTCACCGTCATTTGGACATCACATCACAAGCATCTCTCTCTTCTTCTATTGGTTCATACATCTGAAATATTGCAGGGTTCTCTTCACATGTGCGGAGGAAGGCTCTCTTTTCTGTTGACCAAATTCTACTTCTGTTTGGGAGACTTTGAAGAGTGTTGACTAGCCTTATTTTGACTCTCTTTGACCTGGTTTGACTTGTTTTGGACCTGTTTTGGAAGGCTTCATTTATTGGCTCAAAGATCAAGAAAATTTGAGTACTTTAGTTGACCGCAGACTTTCTCTCGCTGTTGACCAGGTTTGACCATGATTTTTGGGGCTGTTTTGACTGATGTTTGACCAGCATGGTTCAGGTTCCCTCTCCCTTGATAGTGCTTCTAGTGAAGAAACCCTCCTTTGGGGCTAGAAAGAGAAGACATGAATCCAATTCCTTGGATCAAGACAAGAGTGGTAGTGATGTCGTTCCAGACGAGAACAATCGGCAACTAATGGTTATTGAAAGTTTTTCAGGTCTTGATCAAGAAGGGCATTGGATAGAAATAATCAGGAAATGGAAAGGGAAGAAAGGAAAGCAAGAGGAAGTGTGATCTTCCAAGTATTAGAGGTTGTTGTTACCCTTAAATAGTTGTTTGTTTTAGCTTAGGATTTTGTTTCTGTGCTCGTGGTGATCTCCTTTGTAGCCCACCGCTTTTTTGTATGAAATTCACATAAAATTGTTTGTCAATAAAAGTTTAAAGGAAGCACTTTACCCAAAAAATAAAAACAAGTTGCAAAATCCTAGTGGAGTCAAAAGACACCAGACAAAAAACACACCTTTGCCTCAACTAGGATAAGAGGTCTGGACTCTATCTTGACACGACCCACAATTGCTGTTCGCTGTCTACCATGGATGTCAACCACAATGACCTCATTGCCAGTTCGTAGTTCAGAAAGATAAGAGGTTTTTCCGCCAGGAATTGCAACATATGCATGTACAGGACCCTACAAACAAGGCAAATCCCACAACTTACAAGTAAAGAAGGCATACCATTCGACAATATAAAATTTATCTGGTGATCTTGGCAATCCCATTATTAGAAATAAATGAGGAAATGAGAAATCAAATCACTGTAATAATGATCAGCCCTTGTTAATAAAACAAGGCAACACAAGCAAGAGAAGCCACGTAGCGGATTGATGAGAAATGGAAATGCTGGGCACTTTAGATTCGATGGAATCATACAGTATAATAAAGTGATATTATTTCATAATACAGCACTGAATTGTACTTTTTTGCAGAAAGTTAATATTACCATTTCACTGAATTTAACTTTTTGCAGAAAGTTAATGACATGAGAAAACTCACAGCATTCACACGGAAAGGCCTGCTAGCAATGTAACTGGATTCCAAACACTCTGAATGGACAAGAAAAAGGCCTCTAGCAAAGGAACCAACCTGCTACCAGTAAAACCAAAAAATCAACTGGTTCTGTTCTTCATTAAAGACATGTTCACATCAACCAATATGATGAGAAAGTAAAGGGAACAAACAGCTTAGACAGAGAAAACATACCAGAAGTCCCTCACCAGGGCATAACAGACTGCATAGATCCACACAAACTCGTTCACCCATGCCCTTCACTTCCAATCGCGTCACAGTTGCTGTACTCAGGTTTATAGCATTCTCTGAATCAACCCTTCTATCAAGATAGGCCTGAAATTACTCAAGAAAGATCAAGGTGTCTTTTTGTGAAAGAGCATGAGCAGGCCTGATGATTATTTATCTAATCCAAGGAAGACTCCAGATTCACTATTTTGAGATAATAATAGCAACACATATAGCTAAAACAGAAACAAAAGAAAATATTCTGAGCTTTGTGGGCAGGAAAAAATCATATCTGAAATAATCTATGAAATAAATCAACTGCCTTGCTTATATGAATCAAAATCCCAGTAAAGCCCTTAAAGGCTACATATTTCAAAAGCAATCCTCATTATAAGACATCGAATGTATGGAACAGGATCATTCAACTCAAAATAACAGATCACAAAATGGAAGACAAAATTGTAGACCTTTAGTTCAAGAATAACTTTCATGTCATTTGTATGCAATACAACACCATCCATTCCTTTTTCCAAGGCCTGCAAAAATAGGAACAGAATACTTGTCAAGGAGCGTCTAGTGCACAAAACTTTTTTATATATATACCACACAAGCTTCCAAGAGATATGTATAATCACAAGGAATTTTCAAAATATTGAAAATTAGCAATCCTAGTTTTCTCCTGGAACAATGGATTAGCCCAGTTTCTTTTGGGGTGTGAAGTGAGTAAACATGTTTCACTCTACCTCAAAAAACAATTGAGCATCACGAGCAGTCTTTGTGATAGCAAATATGGATGTCTCACTACCCTGGAAGGCAGCAACCATGTTTTCTGCTGGTATAACCTTTTCACGGCAAAAATGGGTTTTATGTTAAAAAATCCATATAGCTAATATTTAAATCCAACCATCAATTTCTGTTAACCTTGAAACTGCTCACCTTGAATTCTAGATATGCAGGAAAAAGAAAAATATTAAATATTTATGAAAAGAAAAAATTCTTAGTAATATAAAAACTGAACACAAAACAATAATCACTGCGAGTGTCAACATGAAATGTGCTTCCAGGCAAAAGTTTGGCCAGAAAAGGTCTCTTCTTTTGGAAGAATTTGTGGAATAAAGATTACCCACAATGGAAAGGTAAATTGTTTAGACAAAGTTGTGTTAGATGGCATCTATCATATGGGTCAAGTCTGTTCTGGAGGGATTGGTGAGGGAGGAATGGTGAGCCTTTTTGTATATGTGTGGCAAAGGACCATTACGATTGAGTAAAACACACTTCTGACATTGTCCCATGCCTGAACAAAATGTGGGGGTTGAGGGACCCAATTTTGTGTTGGTTGTGGAGGTGCAGTCAATTTAGAATCTCATTTTTCTTTCAAACACAAAGTAATGGGTGGCTTACGCATCCACACCTAAGGGCCTATAGAGAAAGTTTGATTGTCTTTAAGGGTTTTGCGACAATCTATGTCAAGATTTTTTTCATCTAGGTGGTTTCTCTATATCCATATGGTTTGTCATGGCCGGTCCTCTTATTCCCCATTTCAACTTTCAAGATAGTCCTACCATTATGGTTTGTAGTAACCATCCCTTAGAGGCCATTTATGGCCGATGTGGGTATTTGGGGGTCTTGGAGTGAACCTATTGGGACACATGACTTAGGGAAACCCTAGGCTTTTCACTTTACCACCATGTAAAAGTGTAAATGTATTCTAGAGATTGTCATACCTAGAAACTACAAATATTTTATCCCCGAGCATGGATCTCACTATGTATTTATCACACTTTGGATAGAATGATAGGGTATTTATAGGCAATTACATGGATTGAATGCATGACTCTATTTGAAGAGCCGACCTGTGTTTTCCAACGTAACCCTTTGTTATATGCTTTAAATAATAATATATTTTCTTTTATAATTGCATGCCCAAATAGTTTTGCCACAACATATAATAATAGGAGTGTCAACCATATTACCAATGGTATTTCCCCTTAACCAATTTTGAATTTTCTCTTTGGGGCAAGATGGGTTCCTATGGGAAATTTGTCCCATAGCTGCCCCAATTTTCAACACTCCCCCTCAACTAGGGAGGAATTTTCATCTGCATCAAAAAGTCTCATCTTGGAAGTTCATGTCTGTTGTATCATGTCTCATCTTGTCTCATCTCATATTATCTCGTCTCATTGAAGAAGAAGAATCCACAATAGATTGTAGGGGAGATCGATTAGATCCTCCAAACCCTACTGGTCTCCAAGTCAAGTTCCATGACTTTCATCTTAGTTGCATTAGCAAGTCATTCATCTCATCACATCTCGTTTCAACTTGTCTCATCTCTGATCATCAGCGGAACAATGATGTCTCTATCTAAAAAAGAAGAATCATCATAGGGGAGATACATCTGCCACACTATACCCAATGTCAATAGGTGAGATACCACTTACCATGAGAGGTAAGGATCACACACTATCTTATTGACTAATGGCAATAGTCGAGATACCACTTACCATGAGAGGTAAGGATCACACACTATCATATTGTCCGCCAATCTTCCCACCTTGATCCTCAAGAATCAAGTGGTAGGACACCTGCATCCCATTACTTGAGCGAGATACCACTTACCATGAATGGCAAGGATCACACACTATCTCAAGTCTCCTCACCCATTGGCCAGATGGGTGGCAACCCAACAAGCCCAACTTGTGGGTAGGATGCATACTAGGATATACTTTGTCAAGTCTTAGGCTTGACGATGGGGGGAGATACCTGTTGATTTCTGGTAGCATCGGATGTGCTCTAAGCCTCAAAATTTGCAGGGAGGCTAGGACACATGTATTCCACAATACCCAGAATCATTTTGGGAAATTCCACCCGGAGACAGCTTTATTAAAATAATTAATTATTTTTAATGGATGCCTAAGTCTAAACTTAAGAAATTAAAATAATTAAAGGGTATTAATAAAACTGGGTGTGAATCTTCTAGAAAAAGGCAGAGATCGAATCAAGATGATTTGAGCCATTGATTAGAATCAAATTTGGGTCGTTGATTGTTCAACGAGAAGATTATAAGGACTTCGATGGGCATTTGGAAGACACACCGTGTGAGAGAGATCTAGAGATTGAATTCTCAAGAGAACAGCGTAGCAGTTGCCAGAGAGAGATCGAGATATTTCTTGCAGTGAGGGACATGGATAGTTTTTCAGTTGGAGGTTTCCTGATCCGAGAATACATTACAGAGAAGGCAGAGAGAGATCCAGAGAGGCAGCATAGAGCCACACTAGGCAGCGCAGAGCCTATAAGGATATCCGTACATTTGTTGAGGAGCAAATCAGATCCAATGCTGGGAGTTGGGGTATGAGACCGAAGGACCAAAGGATCAAGCATCCAGTTAGTAGATCGATCAGCCAGAGGGAGTGACGCAATCCCTATCAGTTGTGAGGCAGAGATGCGTAGTGACTATGCAGAGACAACGCAGAGGAAGCATGGGGCTAGCCATTCAGAGGTTGGATCAATGTCGGATCGCCAGTGATAGTGTGAGGTATTCCTCGCTAATTTTTCTACCAGTCAGATTCTTTGTATAGGATAGCCAATAAGGCATCTGAAGCTTGTATTCAAAAACTACTGCATAATATACAAACCCTCAACTGCTGCACCGGTTTTCCCACATTGGGTTTTTCCAGGGACATTGTCCAAAAACAACGGTGTCAATTGTGTGTGTGTTATTTTCTTTCTTTCTCAGTACTTGTTTCCGCATAATTATTTATGTTGTGAAGGTTGCAGTTGCATTTATTTCGATGTTTACAGTGTAACACAGTAAATAACTTGTATGAGAATTAACAAGTAGGAGAAATAACATCAAATTGCTACAGTAGGGATTTGGATCTTCAAATTTTCGCAATACCCACTTGTCATAAGTGACAAGGATGACACACACACCATATAGTGACAATAAGTGAGATACCACTTACCATGAAAGGTAAGAATCACACACTATCATGTTGTCCAAACTCCAGAGTTCCCTCAACCCCAGGAACTCTCTGGCTCCATTCCTCTCCCTGGGAGCTCAAACAGGGGGGAAGAGCATAGCTCATAGTTCTCGATCAGTCGTGACCCTTTCCTAGGAGGGTCACATCCACTAGTCCAAGTTGCTCTCTGAAGACCAAGAACTTCCCTTTCGGCAAAGGCTTGGTGAGAATGCCAGCAACTAGCTCATCTGTTGAAGCCTCACTACTTCAATTCCACAACAAATCAATGTCGGAGCCTCGCTACTCCCTCTGCACCATATCCTAGATATAGTGATATCTAATCTAAAATATGCTTGGACCAGTCTTAAAACACAGGATTCTCTAAATGTGACATCCCACTCATATTATCGCAGTATATCATAATCATGTCCAACACATGCTCAAACCACTCTCCAAAGAGCTTTCTCAATCGCACTGCCTCGCAGCTAGCCATGCTAGCAACAATTTCTCTACCTCAATCGTACTCAAATCAACAGACTTTTGTTTCTAGCTCATCCAAGAAATCATGAAAGACCCCAAGCTACAGCAACATCTAAATGTGTTTTTCCTGTCAATAACATTTTTAGTCTTAATCAACATCGGTGTATCCATCAGATTTCGGCAATGTGTCTCAGTCCATGATTAATAGTTTCATGTAGATATCACAACACATGGTTTTAGCAGCAACCCAATATACATATCCAGGCTCTAATTGACTCAAGGAACATGCTGCAAAACAAAGATCCATTTGATTGCTTGCTCATCATAGACTCCATCAAATCTAAATTTGATGAGGAATCCCTCTCAACTGCTTCAGTATAGTCCATTACGCCAAGACTTAACATACTTCCCTTAATGAGGAAGTCCTCATCATCTCTCAGTTATACTTCCAATCTCAAAATGTTGATCATCTTGGCTCAAAGATTAGTGCCCTTTGGTATTGATCACTAAGATTATCTAATCGTATCAAAAATAAATTGTCAGCATATACGAAACCAAACATTAAGGACATACCTTCAACCTTGAAGAGAGGTTTGAATCTGCATCAGACGTCCATCAAACCAGGCATGCCAAGTCCAGGGGACTTGCTAGCATCCGTATGGGATTTTCTTCAGTCAATCATGAGTATCTGTTGCATAGCCTCAAAGATCTTCAGGTAGTTATGCTTCTTAATTAAATACATCATAGAGGATGCCAATTTTGCATGTACGAAAGCTAGGATCTCGTCATAGCATATTCCTTATCACTGTTTAATATAACGGAAGCATCTAACACCGCAACATCTTTGTCAATTAAAGGGTTCTTTGTATGAAGGACATACAGCTCTCAGCATCTCTTTATCTCAGAACAACTCGTTTGATTATTACATGACAGTGTACTCCCTCTGAATGGGAAGCCTCTTCAATCATATATATCTGAGAGACAGAATCCTTCGTTCAAGGTTTGAGCTCCTGTCCATTGCCACTCTAATCAAGGAATGGCCCTGCATCCTTCTCACTCTTGATACAGGTCCTTACATCCATCCGTTGTACCTGATGACCCCAGGATAGGAGCAAGAGGAATAATAAATAAATAGATAAACATAATGAAAGTGTATTTGATAATAAGGCAGGACTATCTATCTTCTCCACATATAAGAGTTGCTTCTTCATTGTCCTGCACCCGCTCCCTCTTGGAGTTTAATCTTCTTGCACCAACTCCCTTAGAGAGCTAACTTTTCTTGCAATGCTCTACATCATGATGATCCCTGAGAAGGATTTTATTTCCTTGATCACATCCTCATCCAAAAAGTTAGACGCATTCTAATATTCATGCAGGAAGAATAAACAATAAACAAAAAATCTAAACAAGGGCAGAAAATAACATAAATCTTGAAAGTACTTATCTTTAATGAAGATTATCAACACCCTCTTGATCCTGTTCGAAGGACCATCATCCATATGTCAATATCGTTTTCAGAAGAAATGCATCCTCATGAGTACCACATATATCTTTTATCTCTATCATCGGTAGCCAAGTCCAACCATCAATGTATATGATGACCACTGAATTTGTATCATACCCTCTACTAGGTACTTAAATAACTGAATGAGTTCTCATTGATCACATCATATGAAAAATTTTGAATCATTCCAGGCCCTTAACATATCTACGCCACTATTAGGGTTTCCTCCAAACCCTAGCTTCTATTTGCAAGAAAAACGACTTCCTAGTGTTTCCTTCAAACCCTAGCATTCTTTTAGGTCTTTGACAACTTCATCCCTTTCACTTTGCTTGCTCAAGAAATCCATCATAGGTGTCTACAGGGGTGATCTCCATGATTTTTCTTCAGCCCAACTCTGGTAATGTTAATTTTTAGGGCTATATTGTTCTTTATTGTAGATAATTGCATTTCAAACTTTTTCATCATTTTTTTAGATTACATTCACCCCATAACATCATATCATCATTTAGCAATTATGTAGAGAGAACAATAACATTACAAAGCAACAGAATAGTAAAGAACAGTAGAAGAAAAACATACACAATAGAGACATTGAGATTTAGGTTAGAGACTAGGAAAAACCCCACAAGGGGTAAAACCCAACCAAATTCTTCTTCTATTAGATATTCATCAATTATTCAACTGAAATACAAAGTACAATAAGAATATATCAATCACATCAAGCATCCTAGATCCAACCCAATTCAGTTCACAACTTCGTTTGTGAACTAAACAATCTGACCTCTAATAATCAAACAAGTCCAACAGAGTTGCTATCATATCACTATCTCAATTAGCATCATCCATGTCACTATAATAAGTGTCACCAATATCAGGAGTCTTCACTATCTATCAAGTGTCATCATTACTGCCATGTATCATAAGAGCAAGGTCGTTGTCATACTGCAATCAAGGTTTCTGCCATATCATTGTACTGTCACTATTATGTATTGCCATACAACAAGATTACTACTATATATCAAAGATCACTGTCATGTTAGGCCCCTGTCTCACTGTCATACCGTTGTCATGTGAATGTAACATCACGATTACCATTCATTAGGGCATTCTCACATTAATGCTATATATAAGTTATTGTCATTAGTGTCACATGGTCAACGTCATTCATCATATCTATATATATACATCAATAGGTCACAGTCATATTATTGGGGGTCATGCTTGACCAAACACCTGGAGGGGTCATGCTTGACACACAAGCGAAATCCTCCTCTAGTCTGGATGCCAACACAGTCATGTCATGTTCACTCTATTTTTCTAAGTGCTCTAGAGGACTGCATGAGTCCTGACTGCGTGGACCCTTTCAAATGTCAGATCTTTGGTCCATAGCAGATCCTCCCTTTCTGTCTTTAGCCTTTTTCTCTGATACCATGTGAAATTTTCAATCTGAAAATTATTACTGCAGTGATTGATTTATTCCACCTACTTATTAGATAAGTTATTTACAGATGCTTGAGTAAATTTGAAATAAACACAGCTGCAGTACTTCACTCTAATCAAAAGCAGAAGAACATAAATAACACATCTATCACAATAGAAACAACCATATGAACACAGTTATTTTTGGACAATTGTCCCCGGAAAAACCCAATGAGGGAAAACCGGTGCAGCAGATGAGGGTTTGTATTTATCTTCAGCAGTGAAAAGAATGTTTACAGAAATCCTGACGATCAGAATCAAATAGCATACACCTAATGTGAATTTTCTGGACACTCCGGAAGAATTTCCGACACACGGGATGACCTCTTGCACCCTCTGTGTCAGTCTGCGTAGCCTCTCTGTGTTGTCCCTGCCTGGACTGCATAAGTCTGCGTGGAGGGCAAGTGCAGCTGCTCAGTGTTGCCTCCTCCTTGTCCTCTGCCTTCTTCCTCTCTAACTCTGTTGACCTCTCCCTCCTCCTTCTACCTCTGCAACCCTGCCTTTACAAACTCACCCACTGAAATCGAATTCTCTTACTTCAGAATCGATTTCCTTCGGGTACTGAGAATGTGCCCGGCTTGATTTCCAAATGACCCTCAAGCCTTCTCTTATAGTATTTTCGCTGATGAATCAACGGCCCAAATTATAACTTTAATCAATGGCTCAGATTAGAAGATGAATTGATCTTCGTTTTCTAGAAGATTCACACTCTGTTTATTAATACCCTTTAATTATTTAATTTTCTTAAGTTTAGACTTAGGGATCACATTAAAATAATTAATTATTTTAATAAAACAAAATTCGAATGGAATTTCCACAAACGATTTCTGGGTTCTTTGGAACACTGTTGTCCAAGCCTCTCCTCAAAATTTGAGACCTAGAACACTTCCCGATGCTACAAAAATCAACACATTTTTGGTAACCAGAATGTTGTATTCATATTCTGCATAATAATAAAACCCTCTAGAGTTGTTGCACCGGTTTTCCCACATTGGGTTTTTCCGGGGACATTTGTCCGAAAAATCTGTGTAATCTTGTCACATGTGCATATTCTTCGATAAATGATATGTAGATGTGTAGGTTGTAGTTCATGTCTGCTTTAATGTTTTTATGAATACTTCAATTAAATAACTTGTTAAGTTAATCAAACAAGTAAGCGAAGTAGATCTAGACACTACAGTAGGGTATCTGTTTTAAAACTTTCACATGGTATCAGAGCATTGCAAATCAAGTTGATCCACCAACAGAGCAACTAAAGATAATTGTTGCGGAGAGGGCAGCTGAAGCAGCAGAAATCCAGAAGAGGGCAATGCAGCACCAGGAGGGATGCATCCCAGCCAGGCTGACGCAGAGGCCACGCAAAGGCTAACGTGGAGCCATCTGAGTGACGCAGAGGTAGCGCAGAGCTTTCCAGAGTGACGCAGGAGCACCCTGTGCTATGCAGTTGCTATGCAGAGGCTGCGCTAAGCCAGTCTGCTCACGCAAAGGCCAGCCAAAGGGACGCAGTCCGTGTTGAGATTTTTGTGCAGTTTGCCAAAGTCTAGAAGCGGAGCTTCTAATCTTCAGAATTTGCTGGTGTGGCAAAGGTTCTGTCGGTACAGAACAATTCCTAGCAAAGGTGACAAAAGCGGGATGAGAACAGTCGCTCAGCAGATTCTTTAGCCAAGGGATCTGAGTGTGATCATAGAGGACTGATTCAGTTATTTTTGGCAGAGGATTTTCGAGAGGGAAATCATTTGTCAGAGGGCGCAGCTACTATAGAGGGTTTCTATTGCCAAGAAACCCAGATCCAGTTTTCTGTTGAGTGTTGCAGTAAGAAGAGGGAGAGGAGTACATGTTCCAACAATATGAGCAGAGATGGTTTCTCATGGACTGAGAGATCAGGATAGGTTGGATGGTGTGTCCAACTTTGTAATTTGCAGGGCCAGGATCCTAACAGTCCTGGATGAGTACGGCATCATGGACTATGCTTAAAGTGTCTTAGTTGTGCCTACCGATGCAGATCCCCTGAATAAATTCAACGAGAATCAGGCGCGGGCTAAGTGCTTGATCATGGATGGAGTCAAGGATCACGTGGTTCCACATATTGCCAGGAAGAATACGGCAAATGAAATATGGACAGCTTTGAACACGATGTATCAGGGAAGCTCCATCCAGAGGAAGATGCTTTTAGAGAATCAGATGCAATTGTTCCAGATGCAGAAGGGTGAGGAAATCGATCCCTTCCTCTTTAGATTTCAGACTATCCAGGACCAACTGATTGCCATGGGTACAACTCTGGATGAAGGGCTCTTGGTGAGGATTGCCCTGAATGCAGTCACCGACGAATGGGAAACATTTGTCCAAAGCATCTTGGGCAGGGCAGTGTTACCATCCTAAGCGGACATGTGGGCAATCCCCAATCAGGAGGAAATCAGGAGATTTACCAAGAGGCAAAGCAGCAGCGGTGGAGTCAAAGTAAAGAAAGAGGAGGAGGAGGATGCAACCCTGGCATCAAAGGGACAGAAGCAGTAAGGGAAGAAGAAGAGGGACCTATCCAAGGTTCGGTACTTTCATTATGGCGAACTTGGACACTTCTCCAGCACTTGTCCTAAGAAGAAGGACAAGGGATCTTTTGATTCCAAGGCAGGAGAAGCAAAAGGGGACGATGGTAGTGACGATGACGTAGCCATGAGTGCTCATGAACCAAGGAAGTGGGGTGATATTGATCTGTAGAGAAACTACAGATGGATGGTAGGATCCTTGAGGTGCCCAAGTTGAACCAACTCTTGGATCACATACGTGCTACGGGAGCCTTAAGACAGTAGCAATATGACTGGAGCAGTAAGTGCAGAAGATCACAGTGAAGCAGAGGTGGAGTTGGGACGTTGAAGTCTGGAGCAGCACAGAGAAGAGGCAGCAGCAGCGTGGAAGTAGCAGCGCAGAGGCCGATGGGATTTCAGCAACGCAGAGGCAGTGCTTACGCAAAACGGAGCAGCAATCAGCGCAGTGCTTCAGGGAGACAGCGCAGCGCAGCAGCAGAGGGAGCTTCAGTGATGAGTTGCAGCCCAATTGACTTGTTTGTCAGTGATTGGATGATGGTCCTTCAGTTGCTTACTTCTCAGCAACTGTGTTGCTATGCAGCAGTTAGCAGTGGCAGTGCTATGGGCAGCATGATGCAGCAAATTGAGAGGGAGCTGCAGTACGGATGTAGCAGTGTCAGTGGCAATGACATGGGCAGCAATACAGAGAGCAGCAGCACAGTGGATGGAGGGTAGCAAGCCAAGCATCAGCAGCGTAGAGACCAATGTCAAGATCAGGCAATACTTCAGTGTGGGTGTATTGCTAAAGCACACTCCTTGCTCAAAGGGAGTGTTGAGATTTTGGGTAGCATCGTGTGTGCTCTAGCTCCGAAACTTTGTGGAGGAGCTAAGACATGTTGTAAAATGTAACTAGATCGGTCTTCATGCTAACTATGTAATTATGAAAAGTAGAAGACAATGGTAATAAGAATGTATTTTTGTCTCATGGGTTTCATGAGCAATATTTTATGTAGATAGACTTCTTCTTGATGTCTGTTAGGTTCTTGTCTTCTAAAAGTATAAATAGGATTAAGTGTCATGAAGGATCCAGACCATGTAAAGTTACTCTCAAACAGCCCTCCAAAAGGTGTTGGAAGACAAGCTCAAATATGGCAGAAACAACCTTCATCAATCTTGGAATATATGTGTATTAATATGCCAAAGAAACAATCTACAAGTCAGCCTAAGTTAAGGTTATAAAGTCGGCCTAAGTACCAATCTCGATGGTCGGCCTAAAAGTTGCTCAAGTCTTATATATATATGTCCACACTGCGGTTCATTTGTAACACACAGATTTGCGGAGTTGTCTCTGAGTTAGTGCGGATATTTAAAGGAACAATTACAGTCAAGTCTGAAGTTAACAAGCGTGGAAGAAAGAACAGAAATTGCGAATTAGTTTGAGAAGGTATAACAGATCAGATCTAAGGACAGTATTGCATGCGTTCAAGTCTGAAGGTGACATCGTTTAAAAGAGAGCAGATCCAAGAACAGTTTTGGATGCGGACTCATCTGAAGGAAGAAAGAACTGAATGATACAATTTCAAAAGTAACTAAAGGATGTAGTTTACAGAAGTAGCTGAAGGATAGGAATTGCAGAAGTGACTGAAAGTTTGAGAAATTGACTAAAGGATATAATAAGGATATCTCTGATATTATAGTATCTAAGGAAAGAATTTGTAAAAGACAGAGACCTCAAGTAAGGAAAGTAAATCAGAGATTTACCTTCCTAACTACACTTCAAGATACTCAGTTACAAGTGAACATAATTCTATCTCTACATTTGACTAAGTACTTTGATAATTGACTTGATGAAAGATTAACTAAGTGAAAGAAGAAATACATAAGTAAGATCACAAGTAGTTATCAAGAAGAGAATTTGTATTAATCTATAGCCCTCCAAATTCTCAACAAGACACACGAGATCTCCAAAACCCAGAAAGAGTTTGGAGAAATTTCATCTGGTGTTGAAGTTATTCAAATAATTAGTTTTTTTTAATGAGGACCCTAAGTCTAACTTAGGGAATTAGAAAAATTAAAGTGAATTAATTAAACACATGTGATGAAATGTTCTAAGTGATGTGGATCAAGCAGTCTTTTAATCTGAGTCGTCGATTAGAGATTAGATCACGGTCATTGGTTTCCCAACGAGAAAAGTATAAAGGAAAGGCTTGGGGTCAGCTGGAAAACACACACACAGGCAGAGCAATGAAGCTAAGTCAAATCTCTGGGGTGGGGTTTGCTGAGGAATTCGAAGCGAGTTTGCAGTGCAGTGAGGGGCAGAGATCGGCAAGGGATGATCTAATCCAAGGCCGAGAATACCACAGAAAAGAGGCAGTGAGTACCAGATAAGGCAGAGCCAGCCAAGAGGACACAGTTCAACCAGCACCACGCAGAGGACTGCGCAAAGGCTACATAAGCCCAGCTAGGGTGACGCAGAGGATTGCGCAAAGGCTACATAAGCCCAGCTAGGGTGACGCAGAGCCAGCCAAAACAGCGCAAGGGCAGCACAGCACTAGCCGGGGTGACGCAAGCCCAGCCAAGGCAGCGCAGCATCAGTGAGGGTGACACAGTGGGGACACTGGCCAGTGAGGGCTGACGCAAAGGCTGCAGAGGCAGCGCTGAGGGTTCCAGTGGGCCAGAAAGGCCTCATGATCTGTAAATCTCGATTGAGGGTGTGATAGAACCATATTTTCTGTTTCCGAGTGAAAGGTACTTCTGCCGTGTAATTTCTTTGTAGGGCCAACCATTTCTGGTACCCAAAATGTTGTATTCAGATTCTACATAATAATAAAACCCTCTAAAGCTATTGCACCGGCTTTTCCGCATTGGGTTTTTCCAGGGACATTTGTCCGAAAAATCTGTGTGTAATATTTTCACATGTGCGTATTGTTCAGTAAATGATCTGTAAATGTGTAGGCTGCAGTTTTTGTCTGCTTTAATGTTTTTCTGAATACTTCAAGTAAATAACTTGTTAAGTTAATAAAACAAGTAGGCGAAGTAGACCTAGACACTGCAGTAGGGTTTCTGTTTTGAAACTTTCACACTTTGATCATTTTTCAATCGGGTACTTAATGTTTTGAGCATTCAATACGGATAACGGGGTGATCTGGATGATTAACCAATCTTGACTATAAATTTGTTCTCTTACCTTACCAAGGGGATCACGTTTTAGCCCTAGTCCAGTGGGACCTCTCCTAAGGCCTTAAGGTTATAGAAGGAGCACTACTTGGAAGACCTGGACTAAAATAGAGTGTTCATTCTCCCTTTTACCGTACTTAACACTTTGCATATCATATTATAAGCCCTTGACACCATCTCCATTCTTCAGGTTCAACTATCATTGGTTCATTGGGATTTTGCACTTCTTATCAACATCCTTGAGTAGAGCCAAAAAACATTGCCCTAGAGATTGATGCAGCTAAAAAAATGGAAAAGCATAATATGGCCACAATGAAAAAAAAAATCAAAATGCAAAAGATGGACGAGATATAAGTTAGTGCATGGGAAAAAAACCTAGCATGAGCTCTATCCTCATTAACCATCAATCAGTTCCTAAGTACTTGACCCTCCATCTCTTCCAAAGGAACCGTTGCATGTCCCAACCCTGATGAAATAAATTGCCTCATCTTAAGGGGTAAATTAAATGTTATACCATAAAGAGCAAGCTTTGATCTTGGAGCTATGCACCAAAATACAAAGAATTATCAAAAATAAGTAAAAGGCACACCAGACAAGTAGGAAAAACAAGCCAAGCAGGGTAACTCATGCATCCACGATTCTCCCTCCATTACATCTATACACTCAGGATGTGGACTCCCACTAATTTGATCCCCTAACTATGGCACTTGGCCACAAAGCCTTTCCCCTCCATTGCCACTTACTTACACCAACAACTATTGATTTAAGGGTTAACGTTCGAAATGCCATCTCCCCTTGGGGGATGGAAGCACCTAATAGGGTTGACTACTTAGCCAACCTTATAAAGGTAGGGTCCAAGGACCCCTGTTTTTGCTTATGTCTCGGATTAGAACAAATTATCATAACTCGTTTCTGTCTACAAATTGGTCGACATCCCAATACTATTACATACAGGCTAATATTACCATATATAGGTTGTTAATGAATGAATTGATCCTATTTTGAGCTACTGAGATGTAGAAGGGGGTTTCACCTTCACAGGACTCGGTCTAGTTATATATTTGAAGGTGATCATGGTTTGAAGTATTAATATGCCCTTAACACTTAAGTATGGTCCACTTAGATACATTTATGATCTTAGTCTCTAATGAATGGTTGCTTTCACTTAAGTTTGAGTTGATTTTGCCAGGTGATCCAGACCAGCAAAGGCCTTGAGGGCACCCTACTCCACATGATGAGCAGGCCATACATTACATTCCTGAGAGCATGATGACTTTGCAGATCTGGCGTTGCCCACTTTTGGTAGAGTGTTGGGCCTTTTGATGTCTAAAGCAATTGATATACATCCTAAAGCACTCCTAGGAGCCAGAATGTTGGGCTTTGCTTGCCTAGCATGGAGGATTCTTAATGATGTAACAATGGACCCAGCATGCCCCCAGGCTGGCCTTGACACTACTTGATGGGCATGCCATGATCGGGGGCCCAAATGAGGATGATCATCCTTAGGATGATTAAGGACGGTTTGTTGCACTTGATGGAGCCCTAATGTTGGAGAGAGGAGGCACCATGTTGCTCACTTGACACCCATGGAGATGACGTGTGGCACCCACAACTAGATTTTCGACCCTTAGAGCTACTTTGATGCACAATTTGGGGATTTTTCTCCAATGGAGGATGATCATGATGCTTGGAGACATTTTCAGCCATGACTTTGCCTTGATGTAGTATTGAGAGCCCTAAAGGGCATGACATCATCACCTTTTTAGGTCTATGGGTCGAGCATGTCGGCTTATCTTGGCATATTTTGTTGCAAAGCTAGTGGGTTGGCTTCTAACCCAAATTTACTTTTTGTCTGCTCAAAAATCAAACTTGTGTAGGGGATTTTAGTTAGAAATTAAAAGAGGTAGACCTTATATAAATAAAGGATCACCTCTTTCAATTTGTTCATCATCACTTGTGGAAAAACCTGGCCTCTCTTAGAGAACTCGGCTTGCTATTTGTGGAGATGTGATCTTTTGTGGATTTTTGACTATTGAAGACTAGTGCTTGTTGTGGAAACGTCATTGTGGGCTAAAGAAGGCTTGTTCTTGGATATCTTGTGAGTGCCTTTTGTTGAATATCTTTCATGATTACTGCATGTAATGAATATTGCTAGGTTTTCTATGTTCTATGTCTAAATGCTTATATTTACATGAAATGCTTGGTATATTTTGCATGCTTTAACTTTGTATCCTTGGACTCCCTAGAGAACCTCCTAGAGGGATTTTCCCTTGTAAATTTATCCCCTCATAAAGTGATAGTTAGGGTTAGCAAGTGAAAACCTAGGGTTTTCCCCCTTACTCCGAAGTCCGTTCAAGGGTTAGATATTTCCATGGACAAAACCCCTAAGACTCCATCACCCAAGCAGGTATAAGGCATTGGCATCCATATTGGTGATCAAAACTTATAAAACTTCAACTTTATCTCTCTCTCCTAAAATTTCATCCCTTCAAGGCAAGTCATTAGGGTTAGGGTTTCAGGCCGAATTCAACTAGGGCTTGAGCATTGAGCTGGTTTGAAATTGTTTTACCTTGTTGAACCTCAAAACATCAAAATATAGCAATTTGCATGGTTGAAAGTGCTTCTATAGGGCTGACATCATCAACCCTGGGTAATTATAGGGCTTGAAAAACCCAAATTCTGCATTTTGGCTTCAACTTAGGGTCGTTTGAAGGTTTGTTGCTCCTATTGTTGATCATATATTTCAAGAAAACCTTTTCCTTCATATTGTATGCCTAAGTGTGCCATTCTTGAATCATATTTTAAAAACCCTAGGCTACAAGTCTCTCTTTATAGGCCTCTACATAGGTATGTTACTCCCGATAACAAAGAATTGAGCCTTGTTCCTAGTCCAAGTACCTTGATTAAGCCTATTGAAGTGTCACCTTTGATCCTTTGACCTAGAACACCATTTAGGTGACCTATTTTGGGAAGCCTCCCATGTGGTGAAATTCCATAAATGAGTAGGAGTGCTAAAATGACAATAGCATCCAACTCATTGTTGTGTCTTAGTCTGGCTTTTGTCTTGTGAGGCATCTCACAAGAACTGCTAGATTTTGAAGCAATATATGGCCCACACTACATCCCAATATCTGGCAGAGGGAGAGTAGTCAGACAAGGTTGGAGTAACCAGACAGAAAAGGGCTTGAAGACATAATTCCAATATGGAAGACAGCTAAAGAGATGGCTCAAGAAGCCCTTCCTCCCTAAAAAAGAGGTTAACTTGTTTTGAAGAAGGGTTGGAGGATTTCCAACTCATGAGTCATGATCAAAGAGCAAGGAATAGTTCTTAGTCAGATGATGACTTCTATGTCTCTAAATCTGCTCTTCATAAATCTACAAAGTAGTAGTCTTATCTCTAGTAGTATACGGATTTCTTCAATTTTGGCTTAAGGAACATTTCCTAGCCCTATTACTTCAGCATCAATTCTAATAAACTCTCTTTGAATCCTGATCCAACAAGATCGGTTTACAATCACAATTTGATACAGAATTGGCATTTTCAAAAAAGATGTACCTTTAAGGTCAGAGAATTTGTAAGGATCATCGAAGATCATTCTTGCACCAATAACAATATTTGCATTTTTCAGTAACACAAGGAAAAGTACAGCTCCTAAAAAGAGTGTTGACCAGCAAATCATACCTGCCAGTCAAGACAATTTATTACTATATTTTCAGCCTGCCCAACCATTGCCTGTATTTCTTGAAGCTGGCTGGAAGAAGAAACATCAGCAAATATGCCAACATGTTTGTTTTCACAGTCGTATACATGCCCATGAGCTATAAATAGTGGCCTGATCTTCGCAATTGCTGCAGAAAAACACATGAGATTCAAATATTTGACTTACAAAAGTTAACAGTCACCATCAGAATTAATGGCTCATATTTTTTTATGCAAACACTTTCTATCCTGCAGCCTGGAAAGGCATGAATCTTTTGTAGTTGCTACTGCATTAAATGATTAAATTATGTAGAAATATTTTTCTTTTGCTTGTCTTAATTGCTTTTGCAAACCACATTTAAGTTTCAAAAACGTTTTAATCATGCAAAAGCATAATGATAATCAGCAGGTTGAAGACTGCTCACATGCCCATTCATTAGCAAGTTCATTGTCTACAGAGGAGAAAATAAAAGTATTCCATCCTCTTTCAACTGCAGTAGTCATGACTTCCTTGCTTTCTGTCCATATCCAAACAGACTTTTTCCGAGCATGGTTAGTAGGGCTCATTGAAGAAGAAATTTGTAATTGAGTGATTTGGCATTTTAAGCTCTTGCTGGCATCCATGCCCAAGGAAGATGATGAAAATTTGTGACAAGTACCTGCAAAAAGAAAACAAGATCATAAACACATAACCCTAAAGATCACATGTTCATCTCCAGGAATGGAAATCTAGGTTTAAATTTTGCAAAGAAACGACATGCATGGGTGCAAAATCCAATTTTCGTAGACTGAAGAAACATGCAGTAAGAGAGGTATGGTAGACTCCACCTAAACTTCTAGATCCTAATGGTCCTTCCCAGCTTACTTATAGATAGTAGATACTACTTATATGCGTCTATAGCTCTCTATCAATCATGGCATTCCATTGCATCCTCTCTGGCTTTCAATCAACTAATTCTGAAAGAGGTACTTTCAATTTTGTTTCATATATAATTACTAGTAAACTAAAAGTATCATGTTCACAACATTTTATCTATCTATTTCTTTTATGGCTCAAGATATACTCCTCTGTTCCTAGGAATGATCCTTGTAACCCCTCATATTGTATGAGGCCTTGTTACAGTTTGAAGACCCTGTACAAGCAGGCTGTGTTTGGAGAATTTTGGTTTTGTAAATGAAATTCTATTGCAGTATCTGATATTATTTCCCCTACTTATTATTAAGCAACAAGTTATTTACAGAAATTGCTTCAGTAAATATTGAAATAAATTCAACTATAGTCTTCACAAATAAAATGCCGAGCAAAATATAAAGAAATACAAGCACATGAATGACACGATTATTTTTGGACAATTGTCCCCGAAAAAACCCAATGTGGGAAAACCGGTGCAACAGATGCGGTTTTTATTATTCTTCAGCAAAAATCTCTCGTACAGAAAATGAACAATAGAACAGAAGAGAAATATTATGAGAAATTTGTTGATTTTTGGTAGCATCGGATGTGCTCTAAGCCCCAAATTTTGTGGAGAGACTTAGACACATGCATTACAAATAACCCAGAAATCGTTTTGGGAAATTTCTTCCTGAAACAGTTTTATAAGAAAAAGTAATTATTTTTAATAAAGACCCTAAGTCTAACTTAGGAAATTAAAATAATTAATCAATATTAATGTAAATTGTGGATGGAATTTCCAGAAAAAGTAGATCGAGTCTAACTTAATCTTAGCCGTTGATTGGAGATCTAATCTCGGTCGTTGATTTGTCAACGAGAAGACTAGAAATGAAGGCTTGAGGGTCATTTGTAAGATACACCAAGAGGATCTAGAGATCGAATTTTTTTAGGGAGCAGTGCTCGGAAGAAAATCAGATCTAAGTGATTCTTGATTGCAGTGAGGGGCAGTAATCCCCGTTGGAGATTTTCCTAAGCCGGAGAATACACAGCAGAGAAGGCAGAGAGTAGATCAGCAGAGGCAGCGTAGCAGCTACGCTGGGCCAGTGTAGTCCCACGCAGAGGTAGCACTGCAGCCTCAAGGGAATTCGAGATTCAGCTGAGGATTAGCCAAATCCAATGCTGGAGAGCTGGGATGTGAGACCGAAAGAGGCCAGAAGGGCAGATCCATCCAACAGAAGACCAGTGACGCAGAAGCCACGCAATCCCCATGCAAAGTGACGTAGAGACTACACAACGCAGTGGAGGGCTTGCAGATCCGGGGTTGTTGGTCAGTCGGGATTCTAGATCAATGTGAGATTTTTTCTCACTATTTGTCAGTCATATTCTCTGCAGAGATTGCAGAAAGGCATCCCAAATTTGTATTCAAAAATTTATTGCATAATATATAAACCCTCAGATCTGTTGCACCGGTTTTCCTGCATTGGATTTTTCTAGGGACGATTGTCCAAAAATAACGATGTCTTGTGTTTGCATTATTCTTTCTTGCTCAGTTTGCTTTTCACAAATGTATTTTAATGAGTGAAGGTTGCTTCCGTAACTGCTTCAGTATTTCCAGAAGAAATCTGTTAATAACTTGTTAAATCTGAATTTACAAGTAGGAGAAGTAGTTCAATTGTTGTAGTAGGGATGTTTAGATCTTGCATCTAGGAATTTTCACATGGTATCATAGCTTGCATTGTGAAACAAGAAGAGCATATCTAGCGCGTGATGGAGGCCGGAAAGCTGCAGAAAGCAGCAGTTCTAATTCCTAGAGGGATTGCGTAGTCCAGGCCTGGAGGGCTGAAGTTTCTTGGTAGATCTCTCTAAGTGAGTCGATAGAGAGGTAAGAACTCCAGATTGGAATTTTGTCGAGCCAGAGGGAGCAGCGCAAAGCTGGTGGGACACATTTCTACAGGCAGAGTTTTGATTTTGCCAGGCAAAAAGTGTCAGAAGAGGAAGAAGCAGCATAGTGAGGAAATTTTCTCTCTCAAGAGATCCCTAGCTGGGGAATTTCAATTCTTCAAAGATCTGATCAGCAGATCTACGAGCTCCACAAGGAGTGCGTAAGCATGTCCAGTGTTGCGCAAAGGGGGAACAAGAGGAGCAAATTCGACAGATTTGACGGCCATGGTAGCTCACGGGCTTAGAGATCAGGATTGGTTGGAGGGAGCCTCCAACTACGTGATCTGGAAGGCAAGGATCACTTGTCTTCTAGATGAATTCGATCTCAAGCTCTTCGTGGAGAACACAACAGCTGTCCCTACATATCCAGATCCATTTAAGCAGTACAAGGCTAATATGGCAAAAGTGAAAAGGCTAATCCTTGATGGAGTCAAGGATCACATTGTGTCCCATATAGTTGGCAAAGATACTGTCAGGCTGATGTGGGAAGCCTTGGCCACACTGTATGATGGATCTTTTGAGCAGCAGAAGATGTACCTTGAGTAGCAACTGAGGATGGCGCAGATTCGGAAAGGGGAACACATTGATCCGTTCCTGTCGAGGCTTCAGGAGATTCATGACTACCCCTTCTCCTACAGCGATGGTTAGACTGGCATTCAATGCAGTCACTAATGATTGGCAAGTATTTGTCCAGAGCATAATGGGCTGAGCAACCTTGCTAGGTTGGGTGGAGATGTGGGTTGCTCTTAAGCAAGAAGAGCTAAGGAGAGACTTGGTCAAGTGCAAACTTGATGGCAGCAGTGGCAGTGGATTGAAGGTGAAGCAAGAGGAGGAAGATGCAACCTTTGCATCCAAAGGGCAACAGGAGCAGCGGAGACGTAAGAAAGACGTCTTGAAGATCAAATGCTTCAAGTGTGGTGAACTTGGTCACTATGCTTCCTAGTGTCCTTTGAAGCATAAGGACAAGGACAAGAAGCATGATCCGAAGGTTGCAATAGCAAATATCGATGAGAATGAGTATGCCATGAGTGCTCACGCATCTCCAGGAGGGAGATGGAGCAACATTGAGCTGTAGTTCAGCAGAACTTCAGTGGGGCGGGATCCTGGAGGAGTCCACCTCTCGGATCACAACCTTGCTACGGGTGCCCATTTTCAGTAGTAGCAGGCTGGAGGAGTTTTCAATCGGTGCAGAGGAGTGCAAAGACGACAGTTGCAGTGGATAGCAATGCCAACTTCTGAGCAAAGGCGCAGCGCAGTTGTTAGCCGTTAGTTGCGCGTACGCAAAATAGTACCGTAATATCCCCAAAGGGAAATAACTAGTAATAAACAGAAATATGCTAGACAGATATAGAAAATATAATGCTGAACCAGATCATGGAACCAATACACATAGAATGCCAGAAAACCGAGCCATTTTATTAATCTGAAGTACATAGAGAGGAGTACAAGAAAATCAGAATGAGTGCACCTATCCTTGCTCAAGGCAAGTACAGAATCCTCTCAGAAAAATAGGAAATGGCTGCTACAAAACTACATCCCAGCTGCTGGAAGAAACTGAAGCTAGGGGCCGATCCCCTTGCCGGAATGAGCTAAAAATCTCCAGATCACCTATACTCGCTGCTCCGGACAAAACCCAGAAACCGTGAAGCAAATGGACCACCTCCGAAAATCGCCCCCAGAAACCCTCCTCCTACAAAAACGCTGTGCCTTCAGGAACAGCTCATAAGCTCAAGAAATATGCTGGCAAAAGGGCTGGATCTACCCACAAATCCTCCGTATAAGATAACCAAACTCTCGTGGCTGAAACACCGAAAAACGCCGCTGAAACCCACACACATGCTTCTCGCTCATCGTACTGCCCCAGATGAATCAACCCCATATGCTCGCATCCGCCGGATTGGAAGCCCAATCCGCATCTCCGCGTCCTATCCCCTCCGCATCTCGCGTCCTCTCATATCGCATCTACCGTTATCTTTCGCATCTATGCTAGATCTGCCAATATCTCCTAAGATCTGCAACCTCAAAGGCTGGATCTGATGTTATCTCTTCAGATCTAGGCTGGATCTGCCAATATCTCCTCAGATCTGCAATCTCCCAAGCTGGATCTAATGCTATACTTCCAGATCTGCACCATACCAAACTAGATCGGCAATTATCTGCTCAGATCTATCATCACCAAGGCTGGATCTATCACTGTAACCCTCAGATCTGCGTCCTCCTCTTCAGAACTGGACAGCGTCCTCACTTCCAAGGCTAATCAGCGTTTTCTCTGCTCCTGCAACAGCATCCTTCCTCCTCTGAACTGCGCAGCCACAAGAGGGCTCCTCCTTCTCCAAAACTGCACCAGAACTGCTGCTACTCTGCTACTGAAACTGAAAGGTGAACTCAGAACAAAACCTTACTAGGGCGGGCACTCGAAGTCCCCCGAAGCTAAGGGTGAAACCAGAAATAACCTTACCAAGGCAGGCACTCGAAGTCCCCCGAGGCTAAGGGTGAGATCTCCGACCGGAGACACTCGTGCACTAAACAGTGCTGCAGACCGACTAAACAACCGGCGTGCTGAAGCAGACAAAAGTCTAGCTCTCAATATCAATATCAAAATATGCATGCCCAAATGAAGTGGGAACCCCTCCTTTTATAATGCTAAACTCCCTCCAAAACCTTAACTGCGTCCTTCACCTTGCAGTTACCCTTGGGTCAGCGTGAGGCCTCCCCTCATATACGTGTGGACCCCCAAGGCCCCCTCTTTAAGTTACAACGTCAATCAACTAGGAAAGCACTTTATTTTATAAAGTGAGATGACTAAAGTGAGGTGATCCCTCTTATTTCTCACTTTATTTATTATTTCTAGCTAAAGTGGCAAAATAAAGCAAAAATGAAATATTCCAATTAGCAAAGCTAATTGGGAATATTACAGTCTCCCCCGGCAAAACGTTGCTTGTCCTCAAGCAACTGAAGTGATGGATGCTGTAAAGTCTGCTCGCTCTCCCAAGTGGCATCCTCATCCGGCCAAAATTGCTTGTTCTCAAGCAATGCTTGAACAAGCCTACTCTCTAGCTGATGCTCCCTGCCGATACTGCAAAATGTGCCTGGGTCCCACTGAAACCTCTCTGTCTCCTGCATCACCCCGATATGAAGGGATATCTCAATGCCAGGATCCCAAACTGGCCTCTCATGGTACCAGCCAATCAATAGTCCTCCCGGATCCCATCGCCACTGTGGCCAATAATCGCCCAAGTCCCATGACTCGGACTGCTCAGCATCTATGAATGTGTAAGTTGTCCCATCGACCGGGGACCAGCTCATCACCTCTCTCCACTCAAGGCATGAAGTGAGGAACATCTCTCTCATGTGGATCCTCCATCCCCAAGCAATCATCCAAACCGAATGAGCCACCTCCCAACAAGGCAACTCCCAAAAATCTCCTTCCACCTCAAGCTCTGGTAATGAAGGTGGGCTGAAAATATGAACTTGGCAAGCATCATAGCTTACCCCATGCTGTCCTTCTCTCCACTCATGACAAGTGTAGAGTCTATGCCGATCCTGGGCTGCAAAATCATTGCCCTCCAATGGCAAAGTGAAAAACAATCCACCATAGAAGGTTCCTCCATCAATGAAGAACAAGCTGGCCCAAAACAAAACATAGTGCAGTCTCATCCACTGCAACCTCAGAAAATCACATGGCAAGCAATGTACAAGATCCAACACATCTACTAATGGATAGCAAATGGCTGAATATGACAACAACATAGGTCCAAACACTTGCCCATGGCTGTACAATGGATGAATATCGATCTCATGGCCCACATCAAAAGAGAACGCATACATAGTAATGGTGGCCATGCCTCCTCCCATGCTCCCATTAGAACATGTAGTGCAGAAATTGTGAGAATTTTTCCCACTTACGGACACATCCAGCTCATGTGTCTCCCTCATAGTCAAGCCTCCCATACAAATCTGATATATATCAGCAAATGAAGACAATATCAGCAGAAAAATGAAGGAAACGCTGAAGGTCACATGTGATGAAAAGAGGTACCAACAGCTTCTCCAACAAGTACAGCGCAGTTTTACAAGTTGCTGCTTGATAAGAGTACAAGGCAAAATGTTTATGTTACCCATGTATGTCTTCTCATGATACATGATATAGTGCTGCAAATGAACATACATGTGATGATAAAACATTTGCCCAAGGCCACAAAAGAGATGGCTGCCTCCATCATGTAGATTGGCCCAATACAACTCATGGAGAAATGTGACAAGCTTGCCCTCTTGTGAAGCAATGCATTGCATAAGAATGGCAAGAGTGTGCAAATCAATGAATGTATAGACAAAACCCTCACCACATGCTGGAAGTAAGATGGTACATGGCTCCATAAATGAGTCCTCCATAGTGTTTTGGCATGCTATGAAGAAGAATGAACCATGTGCTGCAAGAAGATAATCCTCCTCATGATTGGGAACCCAAGTCAAGAAGAATATGCCATAGATGTCTCTATCACCATTACCTCCTCCTTGTGCAACAAATATGAAGTGATCCTGGGACCTATGGGTTATAGATCCACCATATCTCTGCTGCGCACACTTCATCCATAACGTTCTGCTCCAAGGTGATAGCGCTGTGAACTCATACAAATAAGCTCCTGTCAATACAAGACTCTGTTCTTTGACATGCTCCTTGTCAAAGACTCCTCTAATAATGCTGCAACAAATATGGAATACCTCCCAAGATGGAAGTGCTTCCCAATCAAAGACCAAGGAGATAGTGCCATCTCCTCCTCCTGCAACATCATGCAAAGTGTGAGAGCAAATCTGCCCCTGCTCTCCCAAGCAAAGCAACAAGAAATTGTGTTGCCTCTCCATACCTCCATCAAATGACTCATGTGATGAAGACATAATGAATGATATGAGTAACACATCAACACCATGCATCCATACTCTATGCTGCTCAATGATGCAAGTATCCATCCATCTTTCCCCCACCCTCCTACTCTTAGGAAGAGTGTTTGCCAAGTGATGGCCAAACTCTTTCAAGAGTAACCAGCGCAGCCAAGCCTCCTGCTGCCTGGTGTCATAGATCTGCAAGTCGCCTCCTAGCTCCTTGCTCATCATCCCCATCCACTCAATCACTTGTGGATGCCTCCTTCTCCTCATCCTGGTACTCCTCCCATGAGGGCTACCATCCTCCCAAATCAAATTTCTGATTTTGCACTTCATGGGATTTTGAAATATAAACTTCTCAAGGATCACTGAGATCCTATCAAGAATCAAATAGGTGGTAGGCAAAAACCTCCCATCATGATGTGTATGGCTCAAGGGATGTCCATCACAAGCATGAGAGATGTTATCCATCCGAAGATGTCCCCCATCTTCTATCTGCTCTTGTGAGAAGGGAAGAAAGTCATTGCACCCCATGGTGTGTCGAAGTGCATCTCTAGTGAGATCTCTCGTTGAGACCTCCCCTTCATCCATAGCCTGCTCCACCGAGTACCAACTCAAAATCTCTCGCCATCCAATCTCAACACGTGGCTGCTGTACCCTGTGCAACTCTGATCGCCTCATACCACTATCCAAGTCAACATATGAGACCTGACTAGGTGGCTCTGCCTCTCTCTCTCTAATGGGAAGAGATGACCCAACAATACTGCTAGTCCCATCCATGCATGCTTGAAGGGGAATGATCTGACGCTCCCTCGTGCCCTCTGGTTGTACCATCAGGGAATCCAGCTGTTCCCCAATGCGGACCAACTTGGCCGCCGACTTGGCACAAGTCACTCTCATACCCTCCAGCTCCTGGTCCTGTAACAAAATGGTCTCTCGTACTGACGCGGCCTTCTCCCTCAAAACTCGAAGGTCCGTCCGAAGCCGATGATACCGCTGTCTGCGATCATCGTCCAATACCTCTGTATCTCCTAGTGCCTCATCGATAGTGGATATATCTCCTGATACCTCACCCATCTGTCGTGTGCTGCTACCATCCGAAGACTCAGACATGGCTCCAGTCATCACCTCAGTGGATGGCTCTATCGGGGTAGGCTTTACCTCCTCTACTACGATATCAACCGGCACGGTCAAGGTCTGCAACCCTGTGTTCCCTCATCCTCCAAGTGCGAGGTAACCATTTTAATGGTTTTCCTCTCCGATACTCGGTCAAGCTGGAAAGAGGTATCCAACTTGTCCATCCCAGCTCTTCCTGAGCGCCTGGATGACCCGTCAAATGTCGGTAGATGGAATCTGTCCTCTGTGCGCTGTAAGCCCTGATCATGTGAGGGCTTGTTCCCTCTGTGAAAGTCGTGAGGTCTACTATCATGCTGGAGCTGAACATAATCTCTACTAGCTGTGCGGTGGTCATCACGGTGGGAGCCACGTCCCTTGTTTCGCTCCTGATCATAAGACTTGCCGCCACATCGGAACTGGATATAGTGATTAAAAGGGAAAGCATCCATGAATTCCTGTCCCATGCTCCGCCAATCTGCAAACATAGCCGCATGTTGAGCTAGATTATCCCTCTGTGCACCTCTCCGCACTCCTATTCCTGTGTCTTCTGGCAAGAATGTGGGCATAGTGGGTCTCACGGGTACCTGAGTTGTCACAATGGGAATAGCATCGTGCATTGGTACGTGGCGAGACATACCAGATCTCTCACCGATCTGAAGAACTCTAGGGGGTTCTCTCTGTGCTACCTCTACGGCTGCAATTCCCGTGGTTACATCCTGCATGTGATGGATGAATGTATCCATCTTCTCAGCCAACTTCACAACTATGTCCTCCATTGGATTCCGCTGTTCTGTCTCCCTAAATCTCCTCTTATCCACATCACCTGCCATCAGCTTTTTCTGCTATGTGTCCACAGGCTCCTCAGAAACTGCACGGCTGCTGCAAAACCATATTGTTGCTTAACTTCGACCTCCGATTTACCCACTGAAAACCACTCGGAAAATTCTAGGATTTTGGGAAAGTGATCCTCGCCCAAAACCCAGAAAAACCCAGAAAACGTTTTTCCTAATTCCAAACTTCAAAATTTGACCCTTTTTATTTTGGCCCTTTTTCCAACTGCGTTTCTGGTATTGCAACTGCCATTGCTCTGTATGATCTCTTTTCTGATGTTATAGACCACAGGCTGAGCCAGAATTATGCTCTGATACCACTGTAATATCCCCAAAGGGAAATAACCAGTAATAAACAGAAATATGCTAGACAGATATAGAAAATACAATGCTGAACCAGATCATGGAACCAATACACATAGAATGCCAGAAACTGAGCCATTTTATTAATCTGAAAGTACATAGAGAGGAGTACAAGAAAATCAGAGTGAGTGCACCTATCCTTGCTCAAGGCAAGTACAGAATCCTCTCAGAAAAATAGGAAATGGCTGCTACAGAAACTGCATCCCAGCTGCTGGAAGAAACTGAAGCTAGGGGCTGATCCCCTTGCCGGAATGAGCTAAAAATCTACAGATCACCTATACTCACTGCTCCGGAAAAAACCCAGAAACCATTTACCAAACGGACCACCTCCGAAAATCGCCCCCAGAAACCCTCCTCCTACAAAAACGCTGGGCCTCCAGGAAAGGCACAGAAGCTCAAGAAATATGCTGAAAAAAAGGGCTGAATCCTCCTGCAAATCCTCCAGATAAGATAACCAAACTCCTCAGGGCTGAAAACACTGAAAAACGCTGCCAAAACCCACACACATGCTCCTGCTCATCAGATCAGCGTCCTCCTAGATGAATCAGCGTCCTATATGCTCAGATCTGCTGGATCTGAAGCCTCCAATCCAGATCTGCGTCCTATCCCTCCAGATCTGCGTCCTCTTATATCAGATCTACTGCTATCTCCTCAGATCTGCAACCTCAAAGGCTGGATCTGATGTTATCTCTTCAGATCTAGGCTGGATCTGCCAATATCTCCTCAGATCTGCAATCTCCCAAGCTGGATCTAATGCTATACTTCCAGATCTGCACCATACCAAACTAGATCGGCAATTATCTGCTCAGATCTATCATCACCAAGGCTGGATCTATCACTGTAACCCTCAGATCTGCGTCCTCCTCTTCAGAACTGGACAGCGTCCTCACTTCCAAGGCTAATCAGCGTTTTCTCTGCTCCTGAAACAGCGTCCTTCCTCCTCTGAACTGCGCAGCTACAAGAGGGCTCCTCCTTCTCCAAAACTGCACCAGAAACTGCTACTACTCTGCTACTGAAACTGAAAGGTGAACTCAGAACAAAACCTTACTAGGGCGGGCACTCGAAGTCCCCCGAAGCTAAGGGTGAAACCAGAAATAACCTTACTAGGGCAGGCACTCGAAGTCCCCCGAGGCTAAGGGTGAGATCTCCGACCGGAGACACTCGTGCACTAAACAGTGCTGCAGACCGACTAAACAACCGGCGTGCTGAAGCAGACAAAAGTCTAGCTCTCAATATCAATATCAAAATATGCATGATCAAATGAGGTGAGAGCCTCTCCTTTTATAACACCAATCTCCCTCCAAAACTCAACTCACCCTGGATCTGCGCAGTTTACCTTGGGTTAACCTTATGTCTCCTCCATCATATCCACGTGGACCCCCAAGGCCCCCTCTTTAAGTTACAACGTTCATCTACTAGGAAAAGAACACTTTATTTATAAAGTGAGATGACTAAAGTGAGGTGACCCCTCTTATTTCTCACTTTATTTATTATGTCTAGCTAAAGCGGCAAAATAAAGCAAAATGAAATATTCCAATTAGCAAGGCTAATTGGGAATATTACACCTTTGATGTAAGTGAAGTTATTTTTTTTAGGGATATCTATAGGGTTTTTTGTTTTGTTTATTTATTGTAGCATGATGTATGGTGTTGATGGTGCTTCTTTGGTATCCATTCTTTTCAAAGACATTGCGAAGATGGTGAAGCTCATGTTTCAAATTTTTTGTATCGCATATTCTCGAAACTTTTGTTGCTAGGGTTTTGATGATGGCAACCTTTTGCTTGGGATGGTGATGGGAGTCTGCATGGAGGTATCTATCAGTGTGGGTTTTCTTTTTGAAGACCTGGTATTCGAGCTTACCATTTTTCCTAGTGAGAAGGATTCAAGGAAAGGAAGCTGGCTGTCTTTCTCAATTTCAATAGTGAATTTAATGTGTTCTGAGAGGCTGTTGATGTGTGTAAGAAATTCTTCAAGCTTATCTCTCCCATGACTCCATTTGGCAAATATGTCATCCACATACCTTTTCCATTCTTCAAGGGTTATTGGGAAGGAATTTAGTGCCCTTTGTTCAAAGTGTTCCATATAAATGTTAGCGATTATGGGAGATAAAGGTGAGCCCATTGCTACTCCATGTGTTTGCTCATATATTCTTCCTTTGACACTAAAATATGATGATTTAAGGCATAGTTCTAACAGTTCAATAGCTTCGTTATCGGTGATGGTTTTCATTACATTGATAGCTTCATCCACCGGGATCATAGTGTAGAGAGACAGTATGTCAAAACTAACGAGCAGATCTTTATTGCTTACCTCAAGGTTTTTTATCCATTGAACAAAGGAAGCTGAGTCTTTCACATAAGAGGTGTTACCTGACAGGGGGCGCAGTTTTTTGGCGAAGTATTTTGCGAGCATGTATGTGGGTGATCCTATGGTGTTAACTATGGGCCTTAAGGGGATCCCAGCTTTATGGATTTTGGGAGATCCATATATTCTAGGGATGATGGAGCTGTTGGGGGTAATTCTCTTTTTTGTCTCTATATCGAACGATGAATCTTTGATTTTTTTAGTTAATTCACGTAGGATTTTATTGTTAGGGTCCTTGTTAAGAATTTTGTAGCAACCACTTGTTGTGAGGTGTTCTTCCATTTTTTTATTGTAATCAGCCTTGTTCATAGTTACTGTTGCGTTGCCCTTGTCGGCCTTCAATACAACAATATTCTTGTTCTTTTTGAGGTTACTTAATGCAGATTGCTCATCCTTTGATATGTTTCTAGATGGTGGCTTGGCGTTTCTGAGCACAATAGCTACGTCTTGTCTTGTTTCTTCAACTTTATTTGATTCCAAATCTTTTATTGCAACTTCAATGTTGCTTATTACCTCATCTACGGGAATTGGTTTGGGCGCTATGGCGAAGCTTAAACCTATTTCAAAGAGAGCATCCGATGGATTGTCTAATATAACATTTGACATGTTGATTACAGTAGATCGTTCTTTTATGGTCATGCTGGAAACTTCTTGTATATCATTCTGATTGTAATTCGAATTCGTAACATTGATAACCGTTATATCTTTGTCGCTCGTGCACAAAGTTCCTTTCATACCATACCGATTCTCTATGCTAGAAACCAGTGAAGCACCACTCGTATAAGACCCGCGGGTCTTCGCGAGTTATATAGCGAGCAGGGTCACTCGCATAGAACCCATGCTCTCTACCCTTACCCGCGCAAACTCGCATTAAACCCGCCTACTCGCATAAGACCCGCGGGTTTCTCATAGCACCCATATCGGACCCCTATAAGACCCGTCCCACAACAAAAAGCATTTTTTTTGAATTTTTCTCAATTTTTTTTATTTTTCTATTTTTTTTGGAAATGAGGTGGAGGAAAAGGGAATTTGGAGGGAAGGAAATGTTTTATAAGCACCTCTCTCCCTTTCGGAGTAGCAGCACTAGCGAAGTGAGCACTCGCGGAGTAGCAGCACATAGTAATAGCATGGCAAAGTCACAGCACAGGCGGAGTTTCAGCACAAGCAGAGTCACAGCACAGGCGGAGTTTCAGCACAGGTAACTAATCAATTCAATTTTATTTTATTTTTTGTTCACTTGCAATTTGCAAATTTTTTTGGCCTTGTAGCTGAGTTTCTCAGCCACAAGGGCCTGTGGGTTGCCTCCTCAACGTGCAAGCCCTGTGGTTGAGTTTTCAACCACACAGGGTCGTTGTGTGGCTGAGAAACTCAGCCACAGGGCCTACGGTCTGCCTCCTGAGCCTGCAGGCCCTATGGTTGAGTTTCTCAGCCACACAGCGGCCCTGTGTGGCTGAGAAACTCAGCCACAGGGCCAAAAAAAATTAATAACCAAAAAACCAAAAAAAAAATTAAAAAATATGAATTAGATTTTAAAAATTTAATTTTTTTCTTCCAAATTTCATCACCATGCCACCAAAGGAGTATAGAAAGTCTCGTGATCCGGCATGGGCACATGGTCAACGAATCATTGCCGATAATGACCACCATGTGAAGTGCAATTATTGCAATGCCACAATGCATGCAGGAATAAACAGGCTAAAATACCACCTAGCTAGAATTCCTGGGAATGGTGTGGGATGTTGTCAAAATTGCCCTGATGAAGTCACTACTGAAATGGCAGCTACTTTGGAAGCCATTAAAAAAGAAACTTCTAAGAGGGAAAGAAGGAAGGATGAGATTGTTGGGATAGGTAGATCTTCATCTCAGAGTGAAACACAGATTGAAAGTCCGGGTATTGGTAACTCCTCTTCAAGTGTTGTAGCAAACAAGAGTGTAACTTCTTCTTTCTTCACTCCTCGTACAACTCCAAGATCTCAACCAACCTTGGATAGTTTTAATGAAAAGAAGAGGAAGGAGGCAGATATGGCAGTGAAGAGGTTTTGGTATCATAACAGTGTTTCATTCAACTATGCAAAGTCATATTTTTATCAGTCCATGGTGGATGCCATTGCAAGTGTTGGCCCTGGATACAAAGCCTCATCTTATAATGCACTTAGGGGGGAAGAGCTAGATGAGGAGTTGGAGTGTGTCAAGGAACAATTGGAGACCATTAAAAGCTCATGGAAAATTACAGGTTGTACAATTATGTCTGATGGGTGGACAGATCAGAGGGGTAGAACAATAATAAATTTTGTTGTAGCTTGCCCTAAAGGAACCATGTTCCTAAAATCCATTGATGCATCTGCAAATGTAAAAGATGCACATTTGATTTTTACATTGTTGGCTGATGTGGTGGGAGAAGTTGGGGTTGCAAATGTTGTCCAAGTAATCACGGACAATGCAATAAATTATGTAGCAGTTGGAAGGTTGCTTTGTGCCAAATATCCCACAATTTTTTGGACTCCATGCACTGCCCATTGCATAGACTTGATACTAGAGGATATTGGGAAGTTGGAGTGGGTGCAGGATGTTGTGCAAGAATGCAAGCAAATTACCAAGTATATTTATAATCATGCTTGGGTGTTGAACCTTATGAGGGAATTCACACAGGGTGAGCTTAGTCGCCCAGCTGTCACACGGTTTGCTACAAATTTCTTTCCCTCCAAAGCCTTTTGTATGAGTACCAAGCTTTGCGAAGAATGTTTTGTAGTCAACAATGGGTATTTTGGAAAGATAGCACAAAACCAGAAGCATTGTCTGTGAAAGCATCTGTCTTTGGTGATAGTTTGTGGGACAAAGTCACTGAGATTGTCAGCTTCACTAAGCCCCTTGTGAAAGTCTTGAGATTGATGGATGGAGAGAAACCTCCAATGGGATATATTTATGAGGGCTTGGATAGGGCCAAAGAGGCCATCAAGACTTTCTATAAGGGAGATGAATCAAAATATCTCCCTATATGGCAAATTATTGATTCCAGGTGGGACAAACAACTACATTCACCATTGCATGCAGCAGGAGCATATCTCAATCCAAGCTTATTCTATAATGAGGGGTCTAACATTCAAAGAGATCCCGAGGTGATGAGAGGTGTCATGATATGCATTGAGAAGATGTTCCCGGATGTAGATATTCAAGACAAAATCAACCTACAACGAGATATGTACAAGGAAGCATCTGGCATGTTTGGATTCAGCTCAAGCCAACGTCTCAAGGACAAGAAAATGCCTTGTAAGTGAAAATTGTTAGAACTTAGCTTGTAATTTTACTAGTTCTCTTTTATATGTTTGGCATTGCAAACTGATAATCTTTGTTGTTATTTTTTTACAGCTCATTGGTGGATAGATTGTGGCTCTAAGGCACCGCAATTACAAGAATTCGCCATCAGAGTTCTGAGTCAACCCTGTAGTGCTTCTTCTTGTGAGCGCAATTGGTCATTTTTTGAGCACATCCACAGCAAAAAGAGAAACAAGTTGGAGCATGAGAGGTTGGAGAAGTTGGTTTTCATCTACTACAACCTTCGAATGCTCACAAAACAAGTGCAACCAAAGGATACAGATCCAATTTTATTGGATACTATTGATTTAGAGTCTGATTGGGTTGTGGAGGAGGAGCCCCCTGATTTGAGTTGGCTTGATGAAGAGACTGAGGATCTCTCTAGTTTGCCATCTCAAATGGAGACTCCCAATACACCTACCTCACAGTTGCTTCAGCCTTTCGATGCTACCCATGAGCTCCACGAGGGCTTATTATAGGCGTGGTCGTCCATAAGTGATGAGACTGAGACTCAAGATTGTTATAAGACAATCATTTATCATTTATGACATATGTATTTGAATTTTGAATTGGCTGACATTTTTTATTTTAATTATGGAATCATGATTCCTTTTATTATTCAGTATCTAAATGTTTGCTTACAAAAATCTAATATGCTATGTTGTACTTTTATAGATATAAGATGTTGTTATGAATTATTGCATATATTGTGGTTTTTATAACTTATAAGGACTTGAATTATCATTAGTTTCTTTTTCTGCTTAAAATTTACCATATTTTAATTTTTTTTTGCATTTTGACGAGTCTTATACGAGTTTTATACGGGTCGTTCCCCAGTCTTATACGAGTCGACGAGTCTTATATGAGTACGAGTTGTGCAACATTGCTAGAAACGTTACCTTTTATATGATTGTGATCAACTTCTTTCGTATCGCTCTAATTGTTATTATAATTCGTACCGTTGATAGTCGTTATGTCTCTGTCGCTTATACCATATCAATTCTGTGTTGGAAACGTTACGTTCTATGCGACTGCGATCCAAAGAAAATAAATTTTTAAAGTTTGAACTGCAGACTTGTGTGTTATGCCCACGATTGTGTGTGCTTGTCTGCGAACCACCCTTACTGTGCTTTAGGTTAACAATTTTGTTGTCCTTCTTTTTTGTGTCATCGTCCAGCCATCTAATCGCTTTGTTGAATGTATGTGCATCCAGAACCTGCCATATCTTGAATCTTAGGGTCAAAGATAATTGAAGATGTAGATTTAAGAGCTTTTGTGATGTTTTTATTAATTTAAATCTTGTATTTTTTATTTCATTTCTTATTAGGGATTCGTTGAGTTTGATGAAGGCAAGGATATTACAACCATGTCTGAGAGGAAGGCAGCACTCAGCAAATTTTGGCGTGAGATTTTCATCCCTACAGCGTTTTAGGAAAACCAGATTTTAGTGATATCTAGCTCTAGATAGTCTTAGATTCTCAAATTGTATTGCATTATCCGAGGCATCCCTTCCATGGTGAGACTTAATAATGTGAAATAGAGAGTCCATAGAGGTGTGATTATTTTTTTTTAAAAGAAAATATGGAAAAACCTGTTTGTGCTTTTTTAAGCCCAATGTTTTGTACTTTAAAGTGAGTCCATCATCAGGGGATCACAATTTATTATTGAGAAGATGCTTTTAGACATAATTTGTTTGGAGCAATTAACAGTGATGTGTTGGAAGATTTTCCTTAATTCATCTCGTCATGAGTATTATTTATTTTCTTTAGTAATGGTTTCCATGTATTGCTAAGTTTTAAACCATCATCCTGGTTCAATGTGTTTATTCTTTTTTCTATTTCTATAGCTTCTTTTATTCTTCTTTTTAGATAGTGGTCTTCTTTCTGAATGAGCTTAGCATTATCCATGCAATGTAGTGAGAGGAGGAGCGTGCATGTTCTACCAAGGCAAATTTTGATGCCTTGTCTCTTAAGATGTATGCCATATGTTCTTTTAATCCGATGCCTATTGATCTTCTTGTTTCACTTATGTACTCCTTGTCGCATGAGCATGGAATTACATAAACTCCTTTGTGTTGTTTTTGGTCAATTGAATCTTTGACAGAGTCAATCATTTTTCTTATGGTGTTTCGAGGGGTGAATGCAACATTGATGTTATACTTATTAAGAATTTTGGCTATTTTATCAGTGGTACCTTTGATGTAAGGTAGGGTTATTTTAGGTATGTCTATAGGGTTTTTTGTTTTGTTTTTTATTGTAGCATGATGTATGGCCTTGTTGATGGTGCTTCTTTGGTATCCATTCTTTTCAAAGACATTGCGAAGATGGTCAAGCTCATGTTTCAAATTTTTTGTATCACATATTCTGGAAGCTCTTGTTGCTAGGGTTTTGATGATGCCAACCTTTTGCTTGGGATGGTGATGGGAGTCTCCATGGAGGTATCTATCAGTGTGGGTTTTCATTCTGAATACCTGGTATTCGAGCTTACCATTTTTCCTAGTGAGAAGGATGTAAAGGAAAGAAAGTTGGTTGTCTTTCTCAATTTCAATAGTGAATTTAATGTGTTATAAGAGGTTGTTGATGTGAGTAAGAAATTCTTCAAGCTTATATCTCCCATGACTCCATTTGGCAAATATGTCATCCACATACCTTTTCTATTCTTCAGGGGTTATTGGGAAGGAAGGTAGAGCCCTTTGTTCAAAGTGTTCCATATATATGTTAGCGATTATTGAAGATAAAGGTGAGCCCATTGCTACTCCATGTGTTTGCTCATATAATCTTCCTTTGAAGCTAAAATATGATGATTTAAGGCATAGTTCTAATAGTTCAATAGTTTCAATGTCGGTGATGGAAGGTGGGGGTACCAACATAAGTAATGAGTCAGCACTACAGGTCATGCAGAACGCACACCAAGAAATGCCAGAGCCGCAGATGGGAGGGCGGTTTTTCATTACTTTGATAGCTTCATCCACTGGGATCATAGCGTAGAGAGACACTATGTCAAAACTAACGAGCAGATCTTTATCGCTTACCTCAAGGTTTTTTATCAATTCAACAAAGGAACCTGAGTCTTTCACATAAGAGGAGGTGTTACCTGAGAGGGGGCGAAGTTTTTTGGCGAGGTATTTTGCGAGCATGTTTCTGGGTGATCCTATGGTGTTAACTATGGGCCTTAAGGGGATGCCAGCTTTATGGATTTTGGAAGCTCCATATATTCTAGTGATGATGGAGCTGTTGGGGGTAATTCTCTTTTATGTCTCTATTTCTAACAATGAATCTTTGATTTTTTTAGTTACTTCACATAGGATTTTGCTAGGGTCCTTGCCAACCCTAAAATAACCCTACCTTGCATCAAAGGTACCACTGATAAAATAGCCAAAATTCTTAATAAATATAACAACAATGTTGCTCCCTTTTGGCTTCATTGGTTGTCTATAGTCTCACTTTCGACCTTCCTGTTGCACCCTTGTGACCCTCGACTTATCTGAGATATGCGAGATATAGTGCAGTCCCAAGTCCAAACTAGGATGACCTTGAATCCTTGCAGATCAGCCTCTTCCTTCGCACTTTTCTAGCCTTCTTGTTTCACTATATATCCTTCCTTTCTCGCACCAATAGCAGACCCAAACTTCACACTTATTGCAGACTGTACGAGGCCTCATCCTTCCTGAAATAGTGTGAGGTAGAACAGACCCTAAACATAAGTGTATATGCCTTTGTTCCTTTGATGACTATCCTTCTTTCTTCGTTGAGTAGCCTCCTCTCTTACTCACCAATGTAGACCCTTTATCTCGCACTTCAGTTGCAGACCTAATCCGAATAGGGTGGTTCACAAATGATGCCGCAGTCCTCTTATATATAGGGACTGTCTCTTTGCTCTAGGCCAACATGATCAAATGAAGGGTCAACTTCTCCAAGGGAGGATCTTCAACATACTTTGAGCCAACTTCTTGGGGCCTAGTGACAAGATCTTGGAGTATACTTTTACATCAACAATGTGTCCTTTTACAAGTGTAACATGACTTCATTTACATGACTCTAATTATCTTTATGACAAGATGACAAACTCCTAAAGACATCAAGAATAAGTCTTTGACCTATAATAAAAACTTCTTGCTCATGAAACCCATGAAGCAAGCATTACAATAAATACATTTTATTATTTTTGTCTCTTCATTACATAAAATCATAATTACATGTCATTATGAAGACCGAATCTAGTTACACTTTTCAACACTCCCTCTTAACTAGGGACATATTCATAATGCTACTTGGTCACTCTCAATCTAAAGAATCTCATAAGAAGAATCGGACTCATAATCCCATATGTATAGCATCATATCAACCAACATTGCCATAGCGCAAGGCCTTGACTAACAGCTCCATCTTTCCATGAGATCTTGAACCCCAATGCTAGCGAGACCAATGATCAATAGACACCTTCATCATTGTCTCTCTTGGAACATACCTCACCCGGGTTCACTCAGAGTATGTCCAAGACTATTCTTATCTTGGATTCCCAGTCCTCAAAGCATACCGATCGTTCCACGACTACTTTTATCTTGGATGCCCTAATACATCCTCAGAGTATCGAATGCCAAATGATTACCCAACCCTCCATTCTGCCTTCCTAGGTGAAGACCAGAATGATGTGTTGTTAATTTTGGACAACTAGGTCCAAACTCCATGTTGTGGTGCTCAGATGAAAATGCCAATATTTTTATTGGACTCCTCTTTCAGAGAGGTGCAAGATCGATCTAAAGATCATCTTAATCCGATGAGGAGAACATTTATTTTGAACTTATTCAATATGTGCAGGTCGGCCTTAAGGTTTTTTGCCCCAGCAGTTGTGTCACACACCCTCATTGATGGATATATATTGGTCAACGTTAGAGGACATTTTCACTCATCTCATCCTCACACATTTCTCTCTCCTCATCTGATGGTTTGATGACCTTTGAGGCTCTTCTCTCCACACGTGGGAAATTTCAACAAGAGCTCTTTTTTGTTTTCGGCCTAGGGTTTCTGCAGCAACTTTGACCAGCGTTGACTTTGGTCAACGCAAGGTCAAACGGACCTGAAACTCCCAAAAGTTCGATTTTTCAAATCCGCATTTTTTGGCACTATTCCCGACGCTGGACATTGACTTTGACTTGGCTGCGTTGACCTAGCTACTGTTGCTGTTTGCGTTGACCGTTGACTGACAACGTTGACTTTTGGGTTGACTGTTTTGGTTGTCCTAGAGGGTTGTGTGACACTGCTGGTTGGCTTACCATATTGAGACTTTGTTGGTTGAAGCATCCTGTTGACCGTCGTAACGCACCAACACACTTATATATTTTTGGCTTATCTTCTGTCGATCTACTAGTATGTTCTATCAGCATTTTACTTTATTGTTTATGTGATTGTTGACTGATATTGGGATAAAAAGTAAAGTTGCATCAAGCATAGAACATCTACAAAAATTTACATGGTATCGGCGCTGAGTTGAAGACAAAGCCCTAGTTTGTAGCAATCACCAAACAAGAGGATGGGTTCCTCAAACTACAATGGCTTTAATGTTGATGACAAATTGACTGGGAAGGATGACTTCCATGCTTGGAAGATGACATTGGATCTTAACTTGGAAGACCAAGATGTCATGGACTATGTGCAGGGTAAAATCCAAGAGCCTCCATCCACTGCAACTATTGCTGCCAAAACAAAGTATAAGAAGGGGGAAATCAAAGCAAAGTTGATGATCAAGGACTCAATTCATAAGAGTCTGGTTGCCTACATCTCTGAGCTGGACACATCCAAGGAGATGTATGATAAGTTGGTCCACATGTTCAAGGCCAACAATGTGAATCAAGTCCTATTCTTCAAGAATCAATTGAAGAATCTGAAGAAAGGCAGGGATGAGTCTGTTCAGTCATATTTTCTGAAGCTAAACGAGATCAGGAACAATTTGTTGGCTATTGGGGAGACAATAGCTGATCGAGAGATGGTACTTACCGCACTTGGAGGTCTCTCATCCGAATGGCATGTGTTCAACACTACCATTCTCAATAACAATGTGATACCTGACTTTGACAAAGTACTATCAAGATGCGTACAAGAAGAGACAAGAATGAAGGAATATGAAGATAAAGGAAATGCTGCCTTCGCTGCTCATTCTAGAAAGAAGAACTTTGGTGATCCAAGGAACAAAGGAAGAGCAGGGGCCCAAGGAAAGAAAGGCAAGTGTTACACTTGTCACAAGCCAGGTCACTATGCTAGAGAATGCCCTTTCAAGAAGGATTCTCCCGATGATGATGACAACAACAACAACCGGAGGAATGGAAATCAAAGGAACAACAGGTTCAAGGGGAAGAGGAAGGCTCCCTCTGGCGAAAATGGCCAACCTTTCAAAAGGATGAGAAATTCCAGGTATGAGGAATCAAATGTTGTTGATAAAAGAAATGAATTCATTCTTGTATCTGCCCTCTCTGCTGCATCTCCACCCAACACTATGGATGTCTGGTTGATAGAGAGTGGTGCCTCAAGGCACATCACTAGGTTCAAGGAAGCACTTTCTGATATGGTTAAGAAGGATACTAATCTGGAAATTATCCTTGCAGATAATGCCACATATCATGTGAAAGGGACAAGGACTGTGACCCTCCACTTGTCTCAAGGTTAAGTCCTCCGCTTGCAGGAGGTACTCTATGTACCTAATTTGAAGAAGAACCTTGTGTCTATTTCAGCCATGGAAGACAAGTTTCAATGTGGCATTCATTGATGGGAAGGTGCGTATCTGGAAGAAGAGCTTCAAGGAAGCTATCACGATTGGGTTTAGAGTTGATACACTCTACCAGGTTGGAGGAAGTCCACTGGGAGCGATGACGTGTGATATTATCCGACAAACTGAACTATGGCACCGAAGGTTTGGACACCTTCACTACAAGGCCCTTCCCGAAGCAAGGAAGGTGGTGACGGGGATGCCCGAGTTCTCAAATAATCATGAAGGTGTATGTCAAGGTTGTGCCGAAGGAAAGCATACAAGGGGACCTTTCCCCTCAAGTGTCACAAAGACATCTGATGTCTTGCAATTGATACATTCTGATCTGTCTGGGATGCTGCCCGTGACATCCTTGGGAGGATGTTCTTATTATATGACATTCATAGATGACTTCTCTCGCAAAACCTGGATATAATTCTTGAAAAAGAAGGATGAGGCTTTCATGTGGTTTCGTACCTTCAAAGCCTTGGTGGAAAATCTGACAGGGAAGAAGATCAAGATATTAAGAACCGATAATGGCACTGAATATGAGACGAACGAGTTCAAGAACCTTTGCAGAGAAGCTGGCATCAAGAGGGAGACCACAACTGTCTATACTCCTAAGCAGAATGGAGTTGTTGAACGAAAGAACAGGACCATTGTGGAAGTTGCCCGTGCCATGCTATGTGACCAAGGTCTACCGAAGATTTTGTGGGGAGAAGCTGCGAACACAGCTGTGTACATACAAAACCAATGCCCGCATTCCGCTCTGGACTCCAAAACTCCCGAAGAGGTTTTCTCTGGTAAGAAACCTGACGTCTCACATTTTAGAGTTTTTGGATGTCCTGTTTATTTTCATGTGCCGAAAGAGAAGATGAGCAAGTTGGATGCTTCTGGGAAGAAGGGAATGTTTGTGGGCTGCAACAAAACTTCGAAGGCCTCTAGAGTCTATGTGCCTAGTCAAAGGGAAGTGGAGATATGCCAGATGTTACCTTTGACGAAGATGCTTCCCTGAGGAAAGTAGTCAATCTTCCAAGATCTGAGGAAGATCATGAAGCAAGGCCTGGAAATCAAGAAGAACCTAAGGATGAGACGATGCTTGATGTTGAAGAACTGATGGACCCAATTGATCCACCTCCTTCAATAGGGAAGAGACCATCATGGCTCAAGGACACTCTCGAGGATGCCGAGGGACATATGGCCTCAAGGGGGACATTCTGTGAAAGCAAGAAGCCGAATAGATACCAAGGGTATCTAGCAGCCATGAGTACTATTGTACAATCTGAGCCTGGATCTTTTGAGGAAGTCGTAAAGCATCAAGTCTGAAAGGATGCTATGCACGAAGAGTATGAGTCCATAATGAAGAATGATGTCTGGGATGTGGTTCCAAGACCGTAGGACAAAGCAGTTGTCACCTCGAAATGGCTCTACAAGATCAAGCATGGATCTGATGGAAGTGCTGAAAAATTCAAGGCAAGATTCGTTGCCCGAGGTTTCTCTCAAAAAGAAGGCATTGACTATAATGATATATTTGCACCTGTGGCCCGATATACCACCATCCGATCTATCATAGCCCTTGCTACTATGCAAAGATGGAGTCTTCATCAGATGGATGTGAAGACCACATTTCTGCATGGTGCGATAAAGGAAGAGGTGTATGTGGAGCAACCTCTGGGGTTCGAAGTCCAGAATTGTGACACCCATGTCTGCAGGTTGAAGAAAGCCCTCTATGGGTTGAAGCAAGCACCCAGAGCTTGGTATGAGAGCATAAATAGCTACTTGATGAAACTGGGCTTCACTCGTAGTAATGTTGATCTGAACCTTTACTTCAAGGTTGATAGAGAAAGCCTCTTATTCTGGTGATGTATGTGGACGACCTCTTCCTGACAGGGGCTGACCCTCTCATTCATCAGTGCAAGAGGGAGCTCGCTGCTGAGTTCGAGATGAAGGACCTAGGACTGATGCATTACTTCCTAGGCTTGGAGGTTTGGCAGAGACCTGGCTATATTTTCCTTTCTCAACGAAATTACATTGTGAAGCTTCTGGAAAGATTTGGTATGGTGGACTGTAAGTCCGTGTCGACACCGATGGAGCTCAACTTCAAGAAGTTGAGTGGCAACACTGTTGGGCCCGTGTTAGCAAATCCTACTGAGTATCGTCAACTCGTAGGGGCCCTGATGTTCTTAATGAACATCCGTCCGGACGTATGTTTTGCAATGAACACTTTGAGTCAACATATGGTTGAGCCTCATCACACTCACTAGGTTGGTGCCAAGAATCTATTGAAATATCTTCGGGGCACGATAAACCATGGGCTGAGATACACTGCCAGGAGCGTGACACTCCATGGATATACTGATGCCGATTGGGCTGGCAGTGTGGTGGATCATAAGAGCACATCGGGATGTTGCTTCACACTTGGTTATGCTTCGATATCATGGATGAGCAGGAAGTAGAAGTCGGTGGCTTTGAGCACCGCGAAGGCCGAATACATTGCAGCGAGTATGGCCTGTTATGAAGCAGTTTGGTTGCGAAAGCTCTTCAGTGAGTTGTTTGGGCATGTGCTAGATACCACCGTGATACTCTATGATAACCAGAGTGGGATTCGGTTGTCCGAGAATCTCGTGTTCCACGATCGATCCAAGCATATCGATATCATGTACCACTTTATCCGGGAAATGTTACAGCGAGGCACCGTAAGGCTCGATCATATAGGAACTGATGAGCAGGTCACGGATATTCTCACAAAGCCCCTGGGGAAGGTCAAGTTCCTAACCTTCCGTGAGAATATTGGTATCGTGGAATGACCCTATGTTGACGGTCCTATTGGACGATGAGCTCTAGGAGCTCTGGGGGGGCTTTGGGGATAGCTTCTCGGAGCTATAAGCAACCACAGGGCTAGGCTTGCCGAACCTTGTTGGTGTGCTTCTGCCCCACCATTATGATGATTGAGTTGGTTTACCTCTCATTATCTGTGCCCCATATGCATCCTAACCATTCAGTTCAGGGCTCATGGGAAGTACCTCTCATTTGGCCAGTGAGGTGGGAAAAGCTAGAGACTAGTAGCAAAGACTGATGAACGCATCAGAGATTGTCGTACTCTCTATCTAGGATGGCACGGTCCAACCACTTGATCTGGGATCAAGTATAGTGACGTTTCGGACCTCCAACTAACTTCGAGTCACGTAAACCAACTTCGGGTTGGTATGAGACTCTTTGTGAGTCCTATAGAGGTTTCGGACCTCTGGGCTGAATCTGTCAGTCCGGAATGATGTCTTTGTGACTGACCCACTTATGTTCTGAAATAAAGAAGTCAGTAAAGCAAGTTACGGCGGGATGACGCATGATGTTTGGATTGCACAGGTGGATGGAGTTCTCCCTAGTTGAGAGGGAGCGTTAATTTTGGACAACTAGGTCCAAACTCCATGTTGTGATGCTCAGATGAAGATGCCAATATTTGTATTGGACTCCTCTTTTGGAGAGGTGCAAGATCGATCTAAAGATCATCTTAATCCGATGAGCAAAACACTTATTTTGAATTTATTCAAAATATGTGTTGTCGTTCCTAGAGACAACCTAGAGTTGTGATAGACCAGTGCCTAAGACATCTTATATTAGCAAGGAGAATATGATATAACAGAGGAAGTTATCAAATAGAAAACTCTCATGCTATCTCTTGTAAAACAAGGAATATTAATCTGAATGGGACCAAGACCTTCAGAAACTAATACATAGAAAGGAATATTGCAGAGACAACATGCAAAAATCCAATATAAAAGCAACAGACAATTCAGAGAAAGCTTACTGCAAAGAGGGCCAATTCAGAGATACCTCACAGAAATAAATTATCAGAAGGGGTATGTAGTGAAAGAAATATTGAGAGAATATTAGTTGTCATTGAGCTGATATCCAGATACACAATACCACCATGCAAGGGCTTACCAATCTAATAATCCATACATGATGATAGCGTTTTAAAAACACCCTCCCAAAGAAACTAATATAGCAGAAATACGGTTTAGATGAATAGTGGAACAGAATATCATGCATGAGCCATATTTAAAGCGCTTGACTAATCCGAGTATGGGTATCAACTAGGATAAATCCATACCAAAAATCAGTGAGCCACTCGCATTCCAAAACATGATACAGGAAATATGGATGAAATGAAATGATCTATTAAACTAACACATAAGAGAAAGTTACAAACTGAGAAATACTAAAGACCAGAATCCTCTTAACAGATGGAACTCCTCCTCACTGAGACCCTACGGGCTCTGAACCTTCATACAAGAGTTCGACAAAATGTATACAAAAATCCGTTCACTACATAGTTTTCTGATAAAATCTGGAACCCTAAATCATCTGTTCTTCGGGAGCTTTATAGGAGAAAAAAAAAGCTCGAAAAGGGAGTAGGTGATGAACATTTAATTGTCTCATTAAAACAAAATGGCGGAAACGTGCACGCCCATATGCTGAATGACTTTGTAGTGTTGTATGTACTCTGCTGCCTGCTTACTGAAATAAATGCATTGGGTAGAAATCTCTTCAGGAACACGGCAAAGAAGTAAAATCACATAAACATTCCGTCCTTTCCTGAAAGAAAATGGTGCTAAAAAGAAAGCCATAAGGTAGTGTTTTCTGCGAATGGTACCATCTGCCTTCTAAACCTTGGATTACGTTGTAGGATCTTCAATGCTGAACGTTGAATTCCTTGATCATCCACTGATATTTCTCTGTTGTTCCATCAATATCTCCATCTGCGAAATCGGCGCCTTGAATGTCCCTGGGAGGTTTGACAGAGTTTAAATCTGTTCTTTTAATGGAAGTCATATCACAACAGCTTCCCAAGCCTTCCCCATAATTTCAGCCTCTGAAAAATGGTCCTTTGATGTGCTCCTGTTACGGTAACATAGACTGAATCATGGCGGTTTTCCGCCGCTGTAACCCTGCAAAACACAAAAACCCGTTAAGAAAACGATGCATGGGGATGGTGGATGCAGGTGGTGAAATGACGGAATAGTGCGGGGCGATGGTGAAAAGTGCAGAGAAATGGCGGAGAAATGTTTTGGTAAAGGTTGGAGGAATGTATGAAATTTAACGTAGACAGTGGACGTTTGACCTTTTGAATAGGAATGTATAGGGGAGACGGACGAATGTACGACGGGAGCACGTGGAATGATGACGTGGAGGTAGGGGGTCAATGGCGTGGCGTGGGTTAAATCTAGACCGTTCGATCTCAGGAGGAGATCGACGGTGGAAAACGTATCGGAGGGCAATGAGACGGTGGGCCAGGGGCACTATTGACTTGGATTAACTTCCGCACATCTTCGAAGTGCGATGACCGTTGGATGAAGAGCCCCAGATCGAACGATGGATATGAATATCGCGCCGTATCTTTTGCCGAACAATAACGTGCAATGGAGAGCGGTTTTTGAGCCGTATGCTTAGACACGCGGCAAGCAATGTATGGAATCGCTCCGAATTGAGGAATACCACCCGCCCTAGAAAGGCGGTGCGATAGATACCGGGCAGTTTTGAACAGTGGACGCGGGGCGGGGACCACCGGGACAGATAGACTCCGGGCCGTTGATTTTACGGTTTGATCGAACGGTAGTTAGGCGGGCTACGGGCGCGACGGAGATGAACGAACGTCATCCGGTCTGTACAGATGGACGGCTCAAAATGCGCCCGATATACATTTGATAAGCGCATTTCGGGCTGGCACCTGGTCTAGCGCCCAAGCTACGTGGAGGAAAAGATTAGAAGGGCTAGGGCCGAAGGGGATAGGCCTTATATATTTTTCAAATGTGGACTTTCGGCCTTTTAGAATGTAATGTGGGGATATAGGAAGGTAACGATAAGCAGAAAACGGATTTCTCAGGGCAAACCGAGCGGTTCTAAAAAGGTTTAAAGGGGATTGCTTGTCAAAATTCAATAGGGGGCTGACATGATCAACATTGGCTCCACCTGGGGACGGCACGTTCATCCTTGGGCGTGTCGAGAACTTCGCAGACCACCTACATCATCAATTTTCACAGACATGAAAAATAAATCTATTCAACTTCTACCCTTATTACTCCATGAGATTAGATTAAACTGTTGGTCTCACATTTTCTCTACCTAAACTACATCTGCTAGGATTAAACTGTCTAGCAGATTTCTTCTCTACATTCTAAAACAGAAATTGAACAATAGCCAAGCCAGGATTAGACTGTCTGGCTTGCTGGACTTTGCAGAAATTAAAACAACTAACTACATGCTCACAGGCTGAGCTTTATTTCAGACTTCCTACCTACTCTACTCTAACTAGATTATTTACAAGTCTATCCTACAAACATTGTCTTCCAATGCAACTAGTCCATCAAGTGATCCCATGACTGGTCTATTCTGCCTAGCTCCTTGAGCAGGCTGGAAAGGCAGGGCAGCTCCCACTCTCTTTGTTCCATAATAGCAGCTTTGAAAAATTTTCTTTCTGCTTGCAACATGTTGCTCAAAAAGACCCTTGATCCTTCTTCAAATGTGTGCAGGAAATGAACATAAGGATCATGAAAAGATACCTGGCTATGAATATTTGGCAGGCAGGCTTCAACCAGGATCTCTTCTTCTTCCACTGGATCAAGAAAAAGACTCTCTTGAGAGAGAGGATCTCCCTCATCTTCTTCACTTTCTGAACAGGAGGACTCATCATATATGACAGTGTTGTCCTCTTGGAGCTCTGATATGTTCTGCTCTGATGAGCTGAGCTCTGTGAACAGATCTATGTATTCTTGAGTAGGGGTATGTTTCATTTCTTCTTCCTCTTCAAGAGAAGTCCCCTTAATTTCAATCTGCTCAAGAATTTCTTCTTTGCTTACCTCCTCATCTTCTGAAAAGGAAGGCTGATGGTTTCCAGTCTCACTGATGATCTTTGGTAAAGCAGAATGAAGATTCAAGGAATCTTCATCTGCTATTATACTATCGTAGCTCTCCCCATCAGTATTATAAATAGCCTGCATTGGCTTATTACTCTCTGGAAGTAAAGGGAAATGATTTTCCTCCCATAGATCTACTAATGATGACACTGCAAGATTATCTTCTATTTGGGAAACATCATCATCAGATAGATCAGAAATAGGAAAAACATGAATATAAGTAATACTACCAACAGAGCATACTGGATTATCAGCAGGTTCTTCTTCACTTCGATCCGCAGAGGAGCTTTCGGGATCTGTACAATCAAACTCATAAGATGAATGAGCAAGAGTGCGTATTTCATAGAAGATTTCTGAAGTGGACTGCTAATTTAATATCTGATCAATTCCTCCTTCTGTCAAAGGAGAAGATTGTTTTGTGTTCCTTTGTGCAGAAGAGTAGCAGCTCTCTGTTTCTTGTACTAGCTGATTTGGAGGCAGGATGTCTTCTTGAACCTCTTCTAGAGTATCCTCAGTTATGCTTGCAGGAAAAACTTGAGGATCTTCTGATGTTTCTTGATCTCTCTCTGATTCAGACCAGTCCTCATGAACCTAATGATACTCGATTAGAATACAAGGCTCATGAGTGGTTTCTTCCTCCACATCAGATTCTGCATCTTCTATGTGGTCTCTTGTTTCCTCCAAGCAACATTCCCTATTTTCCTTTGCTATTAGGTCCTGATACTCTCTGATCAGCGTAACACAAGACATGGGTAAGAAATCAAGCAGTTCCTGATCGCTTTCCTCCTCATCTTCCATAGGTTTTAAAGCATCATACCTTTCTTGCTCATTATCTAGGTTTTGAGTTTGTTCTTGTGATTTCAAGAGTTTGATCTCAGCTTCATATCTTTCAATCATCAATCTTAGAAAGATTTTCTTAAGCACGGGTGTGCAACTTGAGCTGAGAAGAAGAATAGCCCGTGGAAGGTCCTCCACTTCCGGTTTTGCCAAGCCACGTGACATTTCATCTCGACACTCAGCCATGAAACTTGGATGCATTTTTGAAAACTGCTCAGAGTCATGCATTGGTGAAGTGGCTTGGTCTTCAGCATGGCTGATGTTGTACTGTGACATAGTCTCCCAGTGGAGTCTCGTGAAACCAAGATAATCAGCGGCCTACTAATCACCCAGTGGAGTCTTTTAATCATTTAGGAACTGTGGAGTCGCCAAGGTAAGGGATCTACAACTCTCAACTCTCCATACTCACCTACTTGAAGAGTGAATTAGGTTTTGTCGAGGCCCAGTGATTTAAATTTTCTCAACTTCGTTCCCCAGCAATGGCGCCAAAAAGATGTTGTCGTTCCTAGAGACAGCCTAGAGTTGTGATAGACCAGTGCCTAGGACATCTTATATTAGCAAGAAGCATATGATATAACAGAGGAAGTTATCAAATAGAAAGCTCTCATGCTAGCTCTTGTAAAACAAGGAATATTAATCTGAATGGGACCAAGACCTTCAGAAACTGATACATAGAAAGGAATATTGCAGAGACAACATGCAAAAATCCAATATAAAAGCAACAGACAATTCAGAGACAGCTTATTGCAAAGAGGGCCAATTCAGAGATACCTCACAGAAATAAATTATCAGAAGGAGTATGTAGTGAAAGAAATATTGAGAGAATATTAGTTGTCATTGAGCTGATATCCAGATACACAAAACCACCATGCATGGGCTTACCAATCTAAGAATCCATACATGACGATAGCGTTTTAAAAACACCCTCCCAAAGAAACTAATATAGCAGAAATACGGTTTAGATGAATAGTGGAACAGAATATCATGCATGAGCCATATTTAAAGCGCTTGACTAATCCGACTATGGGTATCAACTAGGATAAATCCATACCAAAAATCAGTGAGCTACTCGCATTCCAAAACATGATACAGGAAATATGGATGAAATGAAATGATCTATTAAACTAACACATAAGAGAAAGTTACAAACTGTGAAATACCAAAGACCAGAATCCTCTTAACAGATGGAACTCCTCCTCACTGAGACCCTACGGGCTCTGAACCTTCATACAAGAGTTCGACAAAATGTCTACAAAAATCCGTTCACTGCATAGTTTTCTGATAAAATCTGGAACCCTAAATCATCTGTTCTTCGGGAGCTTTATAGGAGAAAAAGAAAGCTCGAAAAGGGAGTAGGTGATGAACATTTAATTGTCTCATTAAAACAAAATGGTGGAAATGTGCACACCCATATGCTGAATGACTTTGTAGTGCTGTATGTACTCTGCTACCTGCTTACTGAAATAAATGCATTGGGTAGAAATCTCTTCAAGAACACGGCAAAGAAGTAAAATCACATAAACATTCCGTCCTTTCCTGAAAGAAAATGGTGCTGAAAAGAAAGCCATAAGGTAGTGTTTTCTGCGAATGGTACCATCTGCCTTCTTAACCTTGGATTACGTTGTAGGATCTTCAATTCTGAACGTTGAATTCCTCGATCATCCACTGATATTTCTCTGTTGTTCCACTAATATCTCCATCTGCGAAATCGGCGCCTTGAATGTCCCTGAGAGGTTTGACAAGAGTTTAAATCTGTTCTTTTAATGGAAGTCATATCACAACAGCTTCCCAAGCCTTCCCCATAATTTGAGCCTTTGAAAAATGGTCCTTTGATGTGCTCCTGTTACGGTAACATAGACTGAATCATGGCAGTTTTCCGCCGCTGTAACCCTGCAAAACACAAAAACCCGTTAAGAAAACGACGCATGGGGATGGTGGATGCAGGTGGTTAAATGACGGAATAGTGCGGGGCGATGGTGAAAAGTGCAGAGAAATGGCAGAGAAATTTTTTGGTAAAGGTTGGAGGAATGTATGAAATTTAACGTAGACAGTGGATGTTTGACCTTTTGAATAGGAATGTATAGGGGAGACGGATGTACGACGGGAGCACGTGGAATGATGATGTGGAGGTAGGGGGTCAATGGCGTGGCGTGCGTTAAATCTAGACCGTTCGATCTCAAGAGGAGATCGACGGTGGAAAACGTATCGGAGGGCAATGAGACGGTGAGCCAGGGGCACTATTGACTTGGATTAACTTCCGCACATCTTCGGAGTGCGATGACCATTGGATGAAGAGCCCCAGATCGAACGGTGGATATGAATATCGCACCGTATCTTTTGCCGAACAATAACGTGCAATGGAGAGTGGTTTTTGAGTCGTACGCTGAGACACGCAGCGAGCAATGTATGGAATCACTCTAAATTGAGGAATACCGCCCGCCCTAGAAAGGCGGTGCGATAGATACCGAGCAATTTTGAACAGTGGATGTGAGGCGAAGACCACCAGGACAGATAGACTCCGGGCCGTTGATTTTACGGTTTGATCGGACGGTAGTTAGGCGGGCTACGGGCGCGACGGAGATGAACGAACGTCGTCCGATCTGTACAAATGGACGGCTCAAAATGCACCCGATATACATTTGATAAGCGCCTTTCGGGCTGGCGCCTGGTCTAGCGCCCGGGCTACGTGGAGGAAAAGATTAAAAGGGCTAGGGCCGAAGGGACTAGGCCCTATATATTTTTCAAATGTGGACTTTCGGCCTTTTATAATGTAATGTGGGGATATAGGAAGGTAACAATAAGCAGAAAACGGATTTCTCAGGGCAAACCGAGGGGTTCTAAAAAGGTTTAAAGGGGATTGCTTGTCAAAATTCAATAGGGGGCTGACATGATCAACAATATGTGCAAGTCGGCCTTAAGGTTTTGTGCCCCAGCAGTTGTGTCACACACCCTCATTAATGGATATATATTGGTCAACGTTGAAGGACATTTTCACTCATCTCATCCTCACACATTTATCTCTCCTCGTCTGATTGGTTTAATGACCTTGGAGGCTCTTCTCTCCACACGTGGGAAATTTCAGCAAGAGCTCTTTTCTGTTTTCGGCCTAGGGTTTCTGCGACAGCTTTGACCAGCGTTGACTTTGGTCAATGCAAGGTCAAACGGACCTGAAACTCTCCCAAAAATTCGATTTTTCAAATCCGCATTTTTTGGCACTATTCCCGAGGCTAGACATTGACTTTGACTTGGCTGCATTGACCTAGCTGCTGCTGCTGATTGCATTGACCATCGACTGACAGCGTTGACTTTTGGATTGACTGTTTTGGCTATCCTAGAGGGTTGTGTGACACTGCTGGTTCGCTGACCATATTGAGACTTTGTTGGTTGAAGCATCCTGTTGACCGTCGTAACGCACCAACACACTTATATATTTCTGGCTTGTCTTCTGTCGATCTACTGGTATGTTCTATCAGCATTTTACTTTATTGTTTATGTGAGATTGCTCACTGATATTGGGATAAAAAGTAAAGTTGCATCAAGCATAGAACATCTACAAAAATTTACATGTGTCTATCTCTCCCTCTCAACTAGGGAGGACATATTCCATAAAGGAATGTACTCATTCCTATACAAGGAATGTACCTAAGCTCCCTCTCGACTTGGGAATTACCAAGTTTCTTCTAAGTAAGAAACTTATTTCCAGGCTCCCTCTTAATTAGGGACATGTAGCAGCTCTTCAGGAAAATAATGGGACATCCAGTTGCTCTGAAGAACTTCTTCCTTCAATGTCATGAATTTCTTCTTTGTTGAGAAGTCTTCATCTTTGGGATCTCTTCATAGGGCACAGATCATCCATCACTTTCATTCATGTTATGTCATCGGAGAGTGATACATCTGTCTTCTCATCTGGTCTAGCTTCATGTCATGTTGCTATCTCTAAAACCATATCTCTTTCAAGGATCTTCCATCCTTCCATATGGTTATCAATGGTGGAAGATATGCACTTCCCTTTGACAGCCCTGCATAAGCTCATCCAGGTATTATTCAATTATAAATATGAATACTTAAATCAAAAATTACCTTAGTGATGATCTTTCATCATGACATCTTCCTATAGGCATCAGCATCCTTCATATAGATTGGCACATCTCCTAAAGATATGTAATGTCAAGGGTCTCCATCTTTTCCAAACTTTTATCAAAGTCTACATATCTTCCCAGGAGATTTTCTAGTCAAGTCTTCTTCGTTTCCTTGGATGTCCACTGCCTTTTTCTATGGTTGCACTTCTCACAATCTCTTTCTTTCTCTCACCACATTTATTTCATTCCCATGAGCTTCCAATATATAGTTCCTTTATTGTATACAACCACCTCATACTCCATATGAGGACATATTATGTTGATTTCATCTGGTGTGGATCGTGCCTTTGGCAACCTGTGCATCGGAGGAGATCCTCTTTTCCTTTGATCGTACTTCTAAAGATAGAAGTATATTACCTGCAACCATATGACATGACTTCATAATATCCAGTGTAAGCATATATTTAAATCTCATCCTTTTTTTTTGAGTCATCTAATATTTGCAGCAGTTTTCCTTAGAATGAAAGAGCTTCATTCCCTTGACCTACTTTATCAATATGTCATAATATCCCAATCTCGGAACTCTGCAAGTCAGAATTCTTGATGAAACCTTTTGCTTCCTTTCTAAAACAATGAATCCAAAGAAGATTCCATTCGAAAATATCAGCACATGTTTCCGTATTGATTAAAGAATGATGAACCTTGATCTAGATGACTGCCTTTCATAAATGTTATTTTCAATGAGGTTCCTAGGAGCCACTTATTTCATAGCATGATTGTTACATAAATTTGTTTCAGACATTCTCCTATGACAAGTGCTCGTACTTCAATGCTTCTATCATGATGCCAATTATAATGTGATGCATCTATCTAATTTACAATACTTTCTATCTTACTATTTTACAACCAACAGATACCTCTTAAAAAAGAAGATGATCTCAATCATAGTAGAGATATCTCACTTCTTCTTTCTTAGGCTTCTTTGACTCAGGTTCTTCCATTTCTTCAATGATGTGGACTTCTTCCTTTTTCCTCTTGTCCTTATTAGGTTTAGAACAATCTCTTTTATAGTGCCCAAGTTCATTACATCCATAGCATCTTGCTTTATCCATGTTCCTGCTTTTCTTCTGAGGACCAAATTTACCAAATCTTCCCTTTCTTCTTGACATGGCAGCATAGGCTTGATTTTCTTCATTTGATCTTGTACCAATTTTTTCTTTTAGCTTGGTTTCCTCTATCTTACATAGAGACCATAGATCTTGGAATGGTGTGGCTTCTTTCTTCCCATATATAGTTGAAGTGAAGTTTCCCCATCCCTCCGGTAGAGCATTCAGTACCACTATAGTCATTTATCTATCAAACATTACTTCTCCCAATTCCTGTATTTGATCTCGTATTTTAGAAATCTTTATAAAATATGAAGTTATTCCTTCCTCTTGACAACTTTAATTTGTAGAGTTCTTGTCTCAGAGAGATTACTTCTCATGCAGTACTCGCAGAAAACAGATCCACCAATTTGTCATATATTTCTTTTGAAGTTTCTAGTTTTTATATATAAGGGATGAGAGAGTCCTTTATGGATTCTATAAGAATCCTTTGGGCTCTTATTTCTCCCTTCATGTATTTGGCATGTGCTTGAGTATCTTCTTTTGAAGGCAGGGTTACAGACCCTTTAATGTGTTCCATGACTTCATTTTCAATCAAATTCAGATCTGTCCTTTTCTTCCATGCAAGAAAGTTTGAAACCCCAACCAATTTGTTGTTTTCTTTGCAAAAATACATTTTGACAGATTCAAATGAAGTCATAAATATACTTACTTTGATAGATGCTTTCTTCTTTGCTTGCTTTCTCTTCTTGATAATTACTTGTGATGTTCGTTAAGCTTCTTTCACTTAGTTCTTGTCTTTGTTAGATTATTATGTTCTTCATCAAGTCAATTATCAAATGCACAAGAGACACAATATTTAGGCTTGCAAGCCAGGACCAAAACCTCTCACTCTTTGAGAGGAAAACCCGATCGTAATTCTTCGTATAGATCTTTAACTGACGAGTACCAAAACCGTGACAAAGACCCTTGACACAAATATACCTCCCAAGACCCTCGCCACTATCCTCTTTCTAATCTTCTCGGCTCCTTATATTGATCTTCCTTTTATGCACTGCACCTCTATTAGGGAAGCTCGGTCCCTAATCTAGCATCCCTAAATAGTGTGCTTCCTTTCAGCTTCCTTGGTTGTCTATAGTCTCACTTTTGACCTTCCTGTTGCACCCTTGTGACCTTCCACTTATCTGAGATATGCGAGATATAATGCAGTCCCAAGACCAAATTATGATGACCTTAAATCCTTGCAGATCAGCCTCCTCCTTCACACTTTTCTAGCCTTCTTGTTTCGCTATATCCTTCCTTTCTCACACCAATAGTAGACCCAAACTTCGCACTTATTGCAAAGTGTACTAGGCCTCGGCCTTCCTGAAATAGTATGAGGTAGAACAGACCCTAAACATAAGTGTATATGCCCTTGTTCCTTTGATGATTGTCCTTTCTTTGTTGAGTAGCCTCCTCTCTTACACACCAATGCAAACCCTCTATCTCGCACTTCAGTTGCAGACCTAGTCCGAATTGGGTGGTTCACAAATGAGGTCACAGTCCTCTTATATATAGGGATTATCTCTCTGCTCTAGGCCTACATGATCATATGAAGGTAGGCCGACTTCTTCAAGGGAGGATCTTCAACATACTTTGAGCCAACTTCTTGGGGCCTAGTGACAAGGTCTTGGAGTATACTTTAACATCAACAATGTGTCCTTTTACAAGTGTAACATGACTTCATTTACATGACTCTAATAATCTTTATGACAACATGACAAATTCCTAAAGACATCAAGAAGTCTTTGGCCTATAATAAAATCTCCTTGCTCATGAAAACTGCGATGCAAGCATTACAATAAATACATTTGTTTATCTTTGTCTCTTCATTACATAAAATCATAATTACATGTCATTATGAAGACCGAACCTAGTTACACTTTTCAACAGTCCACACCTTGGGTCAGGAGTGGAACGATGCCCCCGAAGTTGATGCAGCTAAAAAGAAAATAAAGAGCATAATTTGGCCACTCTCAACAGGAAATGTACAACAAAATGCAAAATATGGCCAAGGCATACAAATTTAGCACGTGGGCAAAAGCCAAACATGAGCTCTACCCCTTATCTATGACCATCACCCTAGGTTCCTATGAACCCTAGACGAGACCCCTCCATCATTAAGGAACACATACTTGTCCCAACCCCTAGTGGGCGATGAACCGCCCCACCTTAAGGGGGTATCCACTGCCATATACTACACATCATACTCTCATCCCCTGGAGCCCCAAGCAGTTATGAAGAAAAATCAAACAAAGGCAAAAGGCGTATGAAGAAGGGTGGAAAAACAAAGGTAGAGGTAACTCATGTACCACGATTTTCTCCCTCCTACACTCATATGCCCAAGTGTAGGCTTCCCTCATTATAGCTACCCTCGTACCATGGCATGTGGTTTGAATGATTCCCCTAGTCCCCACTCTGTTCCATTACTATATCATTTGCCACCTGCCACTTGTGGAATGTACCATGGAAGTGTCACCCCCCTTAAAGGTTCAAACCACCTAATAGGGTCCTTGATTAACTGCTTATTGAGCTAGAAGACACTTGTACATGCCAAAGCCCACTATGGAAGGGCATGCCACCATGAAGTGCCCCATTGATTACATGACTTATAAGCTCTTTTACTTGATTATTCTAATGATTTGTTGTATTGGAAGGTAAGGGGACACATTGGATCTTATGCAGGATTGCAGGTGGATCTCTATTTGGGGTTTAGTCTCCCTATACGGGGTCCTAGCCCTCCAAAGGGCCACATTGGCACTTGTAGGGTGAGCATTAAGAGCCATGGGACTCCACAAGAGCAGAGAATACTTTGTGGATCCCTAGCACCACTTATTGAATTCTCGGGTTCCACCTTTTTGGATGAGGGTGATGCACCTAGTTCACCATGCCCAGTCAGCTCCACACTTGCACCATACACTTAGTGGATGTTTCAGGGTCCAGAGGATGTCTCCCACTAGAGGGGGAGGGCTTATGTCATCATCCTAGCCCTTACCAATGGTCTACATGCACTTTCAATCCACTTGGAGACCCATGAGGATGTCCTTGTGCCCCCACACCCACTTGGGAGCACCACAAGTTCTTGCTTGGAAGACAAGGGTCCAACCCCTTGTCCACGATGTTTGGTGTCCATTTTTCATCATGGCACCCCTTGGACTTCATTAGGTCTCCTCAAAGGCCCAACAACTCACTATATTGATCATTTTGCCCTCTTGAGAAGCTTATTCTTATGTTGTTGAGCTATTTTCGTGGGCTTGTCACCAAAAGTATTGTTATTAATAATTATGCACATTATTTTATTTTAGGGGCATTGTTAGTCCAAATTAGGGCATTCGAATCCCTTAGAGGATTGTATAAATAGAAGAGAGGCATTCTTTCTCATTCATCATCACTTGGATTGGATCAGTATCTCTTGAGAGATTTTCGCACTTTTTGCTAGGTAAAGTTTTTGGAGCTTTCTTGATGCACTATGATGTTTGGATTTTCGCTATTGTCTTTGGAGCTTCTTTCTAATGTGAAGTTGATCTCTCTCTCATGTAAGACAAATTTTGATGTTATTCTTGTTATTTTACTGGTTTTTTGCATGTTATGGTTATCATTATTCTTGTATGGGTTAAAGTAAATGTGAAATTCTTCTGGGAACATTGAATAAGTAATTTAATGCATGTGTTGTACTTGAAGAGAGTGGGTGAATGTTCCTAGAGGCACCTAATAGGTTTTAAGTCTTGAAACTTCATCTCTTTAGCAAATTTGAAGTGTAAATCTCTAATTACCTAGTTGTTACCCTTGAATAGGCTAGCGATGGTTAATTAGGGCTCCTTAACTCTCGAAATTTCTCAATCTAGGTATATCTTGATTCCATTGAACCCCCTAAGCAAGGCATTGATTCTTGCATCCTCTTGGTGGTCAAATTCATCTTTTTTTCTTCACCTCTCCCAATTTTAGGCCTAACCCTGGAAGGTCACCTAGGGAATCAAGTAAAATATTTTGTAACAATCCAAACACCTTGAAAATTGGTCCACTATTGTGTTGGAGTTTGCTCAAGATGTCCTCAAAATTTTAAGAAAATCCCATGATGGAATCTCGTGATATCACAAACCCTAGCTCGAGAACCATTTCTCTCCCTAAGATGACTTGGGTTAGTGTCCTCATTTGGATCATTGCACTCAAATTTCAAAAGAAAATTAGTGCTTTGATCCTTTCCTCCTCCCTAATTAGGTCAAGCCCCTCTATGATTGAACAACTCCATACCCTTGACCTAGTCTGGGTCCACTTGGGTTCTTTGTGGTCCCGCAACTTTACAACTCAAATTCCACAAGGATTACATAGAATCCTTTTCTCCATAAGGATCCTTAAGTTTAGGAAGTCGCTTCTCAAGGCATATCCTCTAAACCTAGGCTCAAGTATCCTCTCAGCCCTTCCTAGAGAGCCTATCACCTTGCCTCTCAAGCAAGTAAGCTATTCAATTGAGTCTCTCTTGTGAATAGGCTTTCACAATCACCCCGTGTCTTATCACTGATCCATCTATTCTTGCGATTCCTCTCATATTGGGACACCTCCCATCGGTGAAAGTCCGTAAAGAGGAGGGAGCTTTAGCTGAGGTGACAGTGGGCAATCGCTCCATTGTTGCCCCTTGACCTAGTAGTTGCTCTATAGGATCCCCTCCTAGGACCCTTGCTAGTTTGAGCAGTAAAGGAAGTTTCTTTCATATTGATTGGATGATATGTTGGTTACATTGGGTCTATGATTACACTTAGTATTTGGGTGATGTAACATGCATGTTAGGGTAGGATGCATTGCATGCTCACTTTCCTCATTACAACTAACATCATATGATATTTTCATGATAGATTAGTTGCATTTAGATTAAAATTGCATTTTGTTTTCTTGTTGATTTTTATGGCCTAATACTAAACTTGGGTGATCATAAGACACTACAAAGACATGTTGCCCTGTGTGCTTGGTCTTTGATATGTACAGGTAACAGGTTCGCAGTACCAAGAGATTGTTGGTGTTCTCATGACCACCTGTTCGAGTAGCTTCATGCACCTCTCCAAGAGCACATGTCCCAGTTGGAGCCAAATGTTACCCACCACCTATGGGTAGTGTATATAGGAGAAAATTTTTGTCCTAGATGGCCCTCAACCGGTAGCCACTAGATAGCTCAATGTGCCATTTTCTCCGCCACCTGAACCAACCATGTGGTCCCTCGCCCACTTGTTATGATTGTGTGGCTTTTCGTTGGTATAGTTGAGTAAATTTCCTTATTTGTCATGAGCACTTTTGGGCATGGATTGGTGGGGGGATTGGGCGAAAAGAGTGGGTTAGGTTTGTACTCTTTTCTCCATTGTCTGATTCACTGGTTAAACTTGTATCCTAGTCTTGTGGGATCTCCTTTACTAGCCACTAGCTTTAGGGTTGGCACTACTTGGGAAATATTGACTTTGGTTGCGTGGCTGCAGTCCACGAAACCACATACATCATCTCCCTCCACTCATTTTAGCCCCATTCATTTCTTTTCCCATCTAGGTCCACATAGGGTTAGCCTCCCCCTCCCCTTATCCACACCTTGGGTTGGGCTTGGAATGATGCCCCGGAAGTTGATGCAGCTAAAAAGAAAAGAAAAATCATAATTTGGCCACTCTCAACAAGAAATGTACCACAAAATGCAAAAGATAGTCGGGACATACAAATTTAGCACGTGTGCAAAAGCCAAACATGAGCTCTACCCCTCATCTATGGCCATCACCCTGGATTCTTAGGGGCCCTAGATGACCCCCCTCCATCGTTAAGCAACCCACGATTGTCCAAACCCCTAGTGGGTGATGAACCGCCCCACCTTAAGGGGGTATCCACTGCCATATACTACACATCATGCTCTCATCCCCTGGAGCCCCAAGCAGTTATGAAGAAAAATCGAACAAAGGCAAAAGGCATATGAAGAAGGGTGGAAAAAAATGTTGAGGTAACTCCTGTACCACGATTTTCTCCCTCCTACACTCATATGCCCAGGTGTGGGCTTCCCTCATTATAGCTACCCTCGTACCATGACATGCGGTCTGGAAGATTCCCTTGATCCCCATTATGTTCCATTAATATATCATTTGCCACCTGCCACTTGAGGAATGTACCATGGACATGTCACCCCTTTAAAAGTTGAAACCACCTAATAGGGTCCTTGATTAACCCCTTATTGAGCTTGGAGACACTTGTACATGCCAAAGCCCACTATGGAAGGGCATGCCTCCATGAATTGCCCCATTGATTCCATGAACTGTAAGCTCTTTTACTTGATTATTCTATTGGAAGGCGAGGAGACGCATTGGATATTATGCAGGATTGCAGGTGGGTCTCCATTTGGGGCTTGGTCTCCGTATACGGGGTCCTAACACTCCAAAGGGCCATATTGGCACTTGTATGGTGAGCGTTGAGAGACATGGACCTCCACCATAGCAGAGAGTACTTCACAGATCCCCAGCACCACTTATTGATTGCTCGTGTTCCATCTTTTTGGATGAGGATGATGCACCTAGTTCACCATGCCCAGTTGACTCCTCACTTGCACCATACACTTGGCCAAATGTTCCAGGGTTCAGAGGATGTATCCCATTGCAGGGGGGCTTATGTCATCGTCCTAGCCCTTATAGATGGTCTACAGGCACTTTCGATACACTTGGAGACCCATGAGGATGTCCTTGTGCCCACACACCCACTTGAGAGCACCACAGGTTCCTGCTTGGAAAACATGGGGCTAACCCCTTGTCCACTATGTTTGGAGTCCTTTTTTACATCATGGCACCCCTTGAACTTCATTAGGCCTCCTCAAAGGCCCAACAACTCACTATATTGATCATTCTTCCCTCTTGAGAGGCTTATTCCTATGTTATTGAGCTATTTTGGTGGGCTTGTCACCAAAAGTATTGTTATTATGCACATTATTTTATTTTAGGGGCATTGGTAGTCCAAATTAGGCCATTTGAATCCCTTAAAGGATTGTATAAATAAAGGAGAGGCATTCTCTCTCATTCATCATCACTTGGATTGGATTAGTATCTCTTGAGAGATTTTCGCACTTTTTGTTGGGTAAACTTTTTGGAGCTTTCTTGATGCACTATGATGTTTGGATTTTCGCTATTGTCTTTGGAGCTTCTTTCTAATGGGAATTTGATGAATGGATATACTCTCTCTCTCTCATGTAAGTCGAACTTTGATGTTATTCTTGTTATTTTACCGGTTTATTGCATGTTATGGTTATCATTATTCTTGTATGGGTTAAAGTAAATGCGAAATTCTTCTAGGAACCTTAAATAAGTAATTTAATGCAAGTGTTTACTTGAAGAGAGTGGGCGAATGTTCCTAGAGACACCTAATAGGTTTTAGGCCTCGAAACTTCATCTCTTTAGCAAATTTGAAATGTATATCTCTAATTACCTAGTTGTTGCCCTTGAATAGGCTAGCGATGGTTAATAAGGGCTCCTTAGCTCTCAAAATTTCTTAATCTAGGTGTATCTTGATTCCATTAAGCAAGCCCCCTAAGCAAGGCACTAATCCTCGCATCCTCTTGGTGGTCAAATTCATCTTTCTTTTCTTCACCTCTCCCAATTCTTGGCCTAACCCTGGGAGGTCACCCAGGGCATCAATTAAAATCTTTTGTAGCCATCCAAACACTTTATTGGTCCACCACTACGCTAGAGTTTGCTTAAGAGGTCCTCCAAATTTGAAGCAAATCTGATAGTGGAATCCTGAGATATGGCAAGCCCTAGCTCGAGGACCATTTCTCTCCCTACGTTGATTTGGGTTAGTGTCCTCATTTGGATCATTGCACTCAAATTTCAAAAGAAAATTAGTCCTTTGATCCTTTACTCCTCTCTAATTAGGGCAAGCCCCTCCGTGATTGATCAACTCCATACCCTTGACCTAGTCTGGGTCCACTTGGGATCTTTGTGGTCCCGCAACTCTACAACTCAAATTCCAAAAGGATTACATAGAATCCTTTTCTCCATAAGGATCCTTAAGTCTAGGAAGCCCCTTTTCAATGTGTATCCTCTAAACCTAGGCTCAAGTATCCTCTTAGCCCTTCCAAAAGAGCCTATCACCTTGCCTCTCAAGCAAGTTATTCAATTGAGTCTCTCTTGTGAATAGGTTTTCGGAATCACCCCATGTCTTATCATTGATCCATCTATTCTTATGATTCCTCTCATACCAGGACTCCTCCCATCGACGAAAGTCCATAAAGAGCAGGGAGCTTTAGCTGAGGTGACAATGGGTTATCGCTCCATTGTTGCCCCTTGACCTAGTAGTAGCTCTATGAGATCCCCTCCTAGGACGCTTGCTAGTTTGAGCGGTAACAATGTCTTTAGCAAGTTTCAAGGGTTCAATGCTCTAGTTGAAAACCAGACAAGGAAGAAGATCAAAGTCTCGAGATCAGAGGCAATTGGGGAGAGTATATCTCCAAGGATTTCGAGGGTTTTTGCAAGGAGAAGGGAATCAATAGGGAATTGACAGTTCCATACGACCCATAGAAATCTACATCCGGAACTGATGTCCTTAGAAGATTTTGGAGGACAACACACAAAAGAAGGCATTCATTGGTGTGAAGCTACAAGTAAGCCATTCTGCATCTTTGGTTGTCCAATATATATCCAAGTACGTATGGAAAAGAGGACCAAGTTGGAGCACTCCAGCATGAAGGGCTTATATGTGGGTTATAGTGAGACTTCAAAGGCCTATAGGGTCTATATTCCAAAACAAAGGAAGACAATAGTAAGAAGGGATGTAAAATTTGAGGAAGACATGTAAAATTTGAGGAAGACTTTGCATCCAACAAGTCACATGAGCCCATTCAAGTGAAAATGGATGACAAGTAGGAAGCTCCAAAGGTTGAGCCAAGGTCACCAAAGACACCAACAGTTTGTAGTTCATAAACCTTTAAGTGAGGAGGAGTAGATATTAGCCACTTTCATTTCTTTCAAGAGACCTCAAATTCACACAGACGTTGAGGGATGCTCAAGAGTATGTTGTAGCTCCTAGAAGCATTTAGGGAAAGCAAGCCTCCAAAGAGGCTTCCCACTTATATGGCATTGATGAGCAACAACGTTGATCCTAATCCTTCCAGTTTTCAAGAGGTAGCAAACTAGTAGGTTTGGTGGGATGCCATTGTGGACAAGTACACCTCTATCATGAAGAATGATATTAGGGACATGGTGCCAAGACTGAAGGGGAAATCAAATGTGAATTCCAGGTGGCTCTACAAGTTCAAGCATGCTACGTTTTTTAGCAAGAAGATTCTCCCAGAAAGAGGGAGTGGACTATGAAGAGACGATTGCCAAATACACTTTCATTAAAATAGTTATGTCTATAGTTTTAATCATGGGATGGAGGATACATCCGAGGGATGTGAAGACAACTTAATGGGATCATTGAGGAAGAAGTGTAAATAGAGCAACCTAATGGCTTTGAGGTAGATATAAACGAATCCCATGTTTGTAGGCCCAATAACACATTTTATGGACCCATGCAAGCACCAAGAACATGGGTTTCCAAAATCGATGGATATTTTTTGAGTATAGACTTCACTAAAAGTGAAGTGGATCCTAACTTATGTTATATACTTGCTGAGAGTGATTTGCTTATTTTGGTGTTATCTGTAGATGACTTGTTTGTGACATATGCAAAGAAGCTCATTCCAAGGTGTGTTGCCTCCAAATCTAGCAAATCTTGTAGAGGGGTACCCTACAAGACAAACATTAGACTAAGTGATTGTTGAAAATTGCAACTAGGTTTGATCTTCATAATGACCTAATTGTAATCATGACATTGTATATTCTTTATAAAGAAAGAAAGAGAAATTATATTTTATTTTGGAGTATGGGTCTCATACTAAAGTTTGAGTCAAAAGCATGTTCTTCATGATTTTAGGTTTTCTAGATATTTCTAGGTCTTTCTAGGATAAAGAACATTAGTGGTCATGTGTCATAGTCCCATTTGGATTTATTGTAATAAAGAAAGAACTTTATTTTATCAAGGAAAAGCCATTTTGTATCCCAAGACCAAGTTGGCCCAAGAGCAAGATCAAGTTGGCCTAAAGGAGGGCTATTCGATCCCTCAAGGAAGGCTATAAATACAAAGGAGCTCGACCTCATTTGGACACTCACTCAAGTCAAGTTTGATTTCCAATAGCGAAGGAGAAGAAGAGCTAGAAGGGCAAAGAAAGGAAGAAAAGAGTGAAGTTTCTTGGGATAAATCTCTCTCTCACACACACGTGCGAAGCTAGGGTTTCTATGAAGCTGCAGTTGTAGGAGGCCGAAATTGCAGGGCCGAAAATCTGGGAAGCAGTTGCAGGGCCGAAAATCTGGGACGAAGTTGCAGTAGGTCAAAGTTTGGAAGTTGCCTTGGAGAAGATCTTGCTGGGGGCTGACTTGGTGCTTGGTAGGGTTGTTGGCTTTGGTCGTTGGGTCTTGGAAGTCTCTTTGTAAGCAAATTCTAAAGAAGGAGAAGCATGTTTTTGGGTTTTCCCCTTGGAGGGGTTTTACCCTGACTTGGAGCATATATCTTGTGTACTCTGTCTAGTTGTGATCTTCATTGTTTTGGTAATTGCTTGATGAACAAAGATCTAATAAAGTAATAAAAGGCCAACACACATCACAAGTAATTATCAAGTTAAGGAAAATCATTTATAATACATAAGTCTCCTAATTTTCCAACAGTGAAAACAATGAGGTGTGGCCCACTATCACCACAACCACTACTCTTTATGGACTTTCACCAATGGGAGGCTTCCCATTATAAGGTCACCTATGAGAGACATGGTAGGTTCAAGATGACAAATGGCTTATAGAGGATGACTATTTTAAGGACAAGGCTCATTAAGCAAGAAAAGGCAACTCGCATCCTCTATTAAGGCCAAACTAGGGCACAATTGACCTAGGGCTTGAGAGATAGCAAGCCAAACGGATTATCCCAAAGTCAATAGGGCAAGAAAAGGTTTCCCAACAATGAATATTAGCAAACAAATGGAACAAGGAATTTTCAATAAGCCCTCAGTTAAAGCTTTGCAAACTAGGGTTTCCTAGAGCAAGAGAATTAGGGCTGAAAATGGAACAATTGGCCACTAAAGGGAGTTGATTTTGAGGAAACCAAGCCTCCCCTTAATGTTAAATCCCTCCACAAGCTAAGACTCTTCCTCTAAAGCCAATTCGCACCAAGCCCTAGTCGGCCTCTTATCCTTAAGAGGATCGAAATCATAAATATGGAGCGAAATTCAAGTTCGGGGATGAAATTATGTGTGATCATCAATTTGAGAAGGCCAGTGCCTAGTCCTTGGGATGATGGAGTCTATGGATATGCAAGATTTGCTAAATCTACAAAGGAGTAAGGATATTTTGATGCCCTAGCACAAAACCCTAGTTGTTATCTTTGTGAGGGATCAAGGTCACTTGGGAGAGCTATTACAAAGGTTCACTGAGAGGATTGGCATTCACATTTCATACATGAGTGATGCATACAATGATGATATCTAGATTCCATATAATAGATCTTCAATAATAATTGAGACAATATAAAAACTTTAGATAATCAATACATTCCATACATTAGACATAAAATCAAAGGTTTATCAAGTACAAGGCTCACTCACAAGACAAAATGCGTGAGCAATCCATTATTGATCCAACATAACTTCTCTAATGCCAAGAAATAGTTCCAATATAAAAATGGTCCATAGAATCACATCTCTCCAAGAAACAAGAAGGCTAATATCTCTAAGAAGTCGAATTCAAGTCACAGACTCACAAGTGATGATGATGAAATAGAATGATCCTCTCCTCTATTTATATGAGGAGGACAACATCTAATTAGACTATAAAGCCCCTAAAAACAAGTTTAATGATAACCTAACCTTGGGTTACAAGCCAACCCACTACCTTTAACATAATATGCCATACTTAGCTCGCATGTGTGAGCCGCTAGCTCTCTAAGGCTGATGCCATGCAATAAATGTGCTCCAAATGGCTTGTCCAAGTGAGATGAGGTGTCTAAGGTGGTGTAGAAGCATGTCGAAATCAAGATTTGAGGGTTGGCCCTCAAATCCACCTCATTCCCTCCTTTGGGGTCCCAATATCCAACTAGGGCACCAAAAAGTGGTCTCCATGGGTCTCCAAATACTAAATGTTGCCTCCTCTACTCCAACATTGAGGGCTTCTCAGGTGCAACAAGCCCTCCCTAGTCCCTCATGGTGACACCATCCTCATTTAGAATTTGAATCCGCTGCCCTCCATCAATTGGTGTCAAGGCCAACCTGGGGGCATGTTGGGTCCAGGTGAGTCATCCTAAAGAATCATCAAATTCGGTACAAAGTCATCGAATGTCCTGGGTGCAGGAGGTGCCCTGGAACATGTGTCATCTGATGTTGCTGCTAGGAGGCTCAAGAGTCTCAACACTTCACCTATTTGTACCAATATACTTATCTTAGGGCTTGGGTACCTATGGAGAAGGTGCCCAAGACCTGGGCTGTTGAACCACCTAGAAAAACAACATAAATTCTAGTGACAGCAACTAGTCATCGGGGACAACGGTCATTAGTGCATCTAAGTGAACCAAAATTGAATGTCATGGGCTATTTAATACTTCAGAAAAGGATCCCCTTCCAAAATCAGCGCCCAGATCTCGCAATGGTGTTTCCTCCCTAGGTAGGGTGGGCTAAAGGTCAACCCTATTAGGTGTTTCCATCCCCTAACGGGAAGTGACATTTCCTTGGTTCACCCTTCAATTGATAGGTGTTAGTGAATAACAATGGTAACGGAGGGGACAAGACTTCATGGCTAAGTTCCATGGCCAAAGGGACTAGTTGATGGGTGTGTCCACATCCTGAGTGTAGATGCGAGGAGGGAGCATTCGTGGATGCATGAGTTACCAAGTCAGCCTTTGTTTTTCCACGCCTCTTGTGCGCCTTTTACTTCTTCTTGATTTTTCTTTGTATTATTGTTTATAGCTCCAGGGTTAGCGCTTGCTTTGAAAGATGTAGCAGTTGATTACCCCTTAACGCTGAGTCAATTTATCGATCACTAGGGTTGGGACATGCAAGGGTTCCTTCTTTTGATGAAATGGGGCAATATGTACTCAGGAACCAGGTGATGGACACATGTGTGAGGTAGAGCTCATGCTAGGCTTTTGCCCACGCACTAATCTTTGCCCCTGGCCATCTTTTGCATTTTTATTTTTCCTTCTTTTATTTTGTTGTGGCCATGATATGTTCTTTTTGTTTCTTTTAACTGCATCAACCTCCCAGGGAAAATATTTCAAGCCCTACCCGGGTATGTGGATTTATGAGTGCCAAATCCCAAAGAGTCGATCACAAGTTGAACCCAAAGAATGGAGGTGAGATATGGGCTTCTAATGTAAGATGGAAAGTGTTAAGTATGACATATGGAAAGATGAAACTACACTATCTCAATCAGGGCTTTCCAAGTAGTGCCCCTCCTATACACAAAGGGCCTTAAGGGAGGTCCCACTAGTCAAAATTTGTCAATCTTCCAGATCACCCCATAATCCATTCTAAATGCCCAAAAACAAACAAGTATAAGCACCTGATTGCAAAATGATCAAAGTACCTTTTGAGTGGAAGCCCACCTTTGTCCATGTGCTCATGCCAAATTGTGAGAAGCAATTGGCTGATGCGAGTGGCGAAGATATATGGCATACACCAGGTAGTGGTGGTTGTCAGGGGCAGCTAGTTATGTAGTTGACCGACTGGCTATCATGAATAGGGGAAAAGACTTTTCCTATGGGGTTACCCACTATAGTGGGTAACAGGGTGCAAAGCAAATATGGTAACTGAGTTCAAGATGGACATAGGCATGATGCATTATTTCTTGGGTTTCAAGGTTTGGCATTGTTAAATTTAGATAGCCATGGTGTTCTATGCTTGATGCACTTTTACTTCAATCTTTCTTAGGCCCAATACAAAATAGCAATCACATAAACTTGAAAGTAAAATGTTGATAGAACACAATAATAGATCAATAGAAGACAAGCCAAATATAGATCAGATTTACAATTCCTTTTGTCCGGCAAAGATATAAGATATTCTGGCGTTACGGCGGTCAGCAGGATGCTTCAACCAGCAAAGTCTTTCTCGGTCAGCCAGCACTTTCATGTGTCACACCCACAGCCCTCAAAGATAGCTCATCACAAGTCAACGCAAGTCAAACCAAGTACAGCACAGAAAATTCAACGCATGCAGCTTCAAAAAAGTCCACGCAGCAAACTAGGGCTTCGGACAAATAGCCCAGAATTCCTCGATTTTACTGCCCAGCTGTACGGCCTCCTAAAATCAAAATTTCTGTAGAAGATTGAGGTCAAACGACCAAGGTTTGACCACAGTCAATGCTGCAGCAGAAAAGCCCTAAACAGATCAGTGCAGAAAATAGAGAGCCCTAAACAGATCAGCGCAGAAAACAGAAACTTCGCTCCACACATGTGAGGGAAAAAAGGCCTCCAAAGGCTATCGAACCAATCAGATCACAATGAGAGAATGTGTGATGAGATGATGAGAAAATAACCTCCAAGTCTCTCCAATTTATATTCATCAATGAGGGTGTGTGACACATCTCTTAGGTATGTGGGATAAATCTAGCCGACCTTGCACATGTGGAAAATAAATTCAAAATCAACGTTTTGCTCATTCAATCAAGATGATCTTTAGATCAATCTTGCACCTCTCCGAAAGAGGAATCCAACAAAAATATGACCATCGTCATATGAGCAGTGCAACATGGAGTTTGGACCTAGTTGCCCAAATTTAACACTCCCTCTCAACTAGGGAGAACTCCATTTGTCCACAAGTGCCATCCATCATGTACCAAACCAAACATCATGCGTCATCCCGCCGTAACTTGCTTTGCTGGCTCTTTATTTCAAAACAAAAGGTGAGTCATAAAGACATCATACACAACTGACCCGAAGTTAGCTTAGAGGTAAAAACCTCTCTCAGACTCAAAAGAGTCTCATACTAACCCGAAGTTAGTTTACTGACCCAAAGTCAGTTTAGAGGATAAAACCTCATCATACTTGATCCCAGATCAAGGTGTTGGACACGTGCCATCCTATAGACATAGAGAGTACGGCAATCTCCGATGCATCCATCAGTCTTGCTATGGTCTCTATCCACATTTCCCACCTCATTGGCCAAATGAGAGGTACTTCCTAGGAGTCTGAAACTCCATGGGTAGGATGCGTGCAGAGCACAGAACAGAGAGAGGCGAACCAACTCAATATCATAACGGTGGCGCAAAAACACAACAAGGTTCGGCAAGCCTAGCCCCGTATGTGCTTATAGCTCCAAGAAACTATCCCCAAGCCCCCTAGAGCTCCCAGAGTTCATAGTCCAACTCAAGCAGGACCCTCAAAATAGGCTCTTTCCACGATTTCAAGCTTCTCACGGTAGGTTAGGAACTTGACCTTCCCCAGAAGCTTCGTGAGAATATCCGCGACCTGCTCATCAGTTCCTATATGATCGAGCCTTACGGCACCTCGCTGTACCATATCCCGAATAAAGTGGTACCTGATATCAATATGCTTGGATCGATCGTGGAACACGAGATTCTCGACAAGACGAATCCCACTCTGGTTATCACAAAGGATAACAATCGTATCTAGCACAAGCCCGAACAGCTCACTGAAGAGCTTTCGCAACCAAACAATTGCACAATAGGCCATACTCGCTGCAATGTATTCAGCCTCAGCGGTGCTCAAAGCCACCAACTTTTGCTTCCTGCTCATCCAAGATATCGAAGCAGAACCCAAGGTGAAGCAACATCCAGATGTGCTCTTGCAATCCACCACACTGCTAGCCCAATTGGCATCAGTATATCCATGGAGTCTCAAACTCCCAGCAATGTATCTCAGCCCATGGTTGATTGTGCCCCGAAGATATCTCAACAGATTCTTGGCACCAATCCAGTGAATGTGATGAGGTTCAACAATATGTTCACTGAAAGTGTTCACTGCAAAACATACGTCCGGACGGGAGTTCACTAAGCACATCGGGGCCCCTACGAGTTGTCGATACTCGATAGGATTTACTAGCACGGGCCCAGCAGCGTTTCCACTCAACTTCTTAAAGTTGAGTTCCATCGGTGTCGACACAGACTTACAATCCACCATACCAAATCTCTCCAGCAGCTTCACGACATATTTTCCTTGAGAAAGGAAAATCTCGCCTGGCCTCTGCCAGACCTCCAAGCCTAGGAAGTAGTACATCAGTCCTAGGTATTTCATCTCAAACTCGGAAGCTAGCTCCCTCTTACACTGATGAATGAGAGGCTCAGCACCTGTCAGGAAGAGATCGTCCACATAGAGAACCAAAATGAGAGGCCTTTCTCTATCAACCTTAAAATAAAGGTTTGGATCAGCATTTACTTCGAGTGAAGCCCAACTTCATCAAGTAGCTATCTATCCTCTCGTACGAAGCCCTGGGGGCTTGCTTCAACCCATAGAGGGCTTTCTCAACCTGCATACATGGGTGTCTCCATCTTGGACTTTGAACACCACAGGTTGCTCCACATACACCTCTTCCTTTATAGATCCATGCAGAAAAGCAGTCTTCACATCCATCTGATGTAGACTCCATCCTTGCGTAGCGACAAGGGCAATAATAGATCGAATGGTGGTATAGCGGGCCACAGGTGCAAATATATCATCATAATCTATGCCTTCCTTTTGAAAGAAGCCTCAGGCAACAAATCTGCCTTGTACTTTTCAACACTTCCATCAGATCCATGCTTGATCTTATAGAGCCATTTCGAGGTGACAAAAGATTTGCCCTCTGGTCTCGGGACCACTTCCCAGACATCATTTTTAAAATGGACTCATACTCTTCGTGCATAGCATCCTTCCAAACTTGATGCTTTATGGCTTCTTCAAATGTTCCAAGCTCAGATCAATGTTGCGAACATCGGCATCGGGATAAAATTGGCAAAGGTCCGAAAAACCAAAAAATCGTAAAGATCGGGAAAATATCGGTAAAAAATCAGCAAACATCGGCTAGGCCAAAAAATCGTGATTTTAAGATAAAATCGAGATGTTTTCGAGATGTTCACAACACTGTACTATCGTACTCATGGCTGCTAGATGCCCTTGGTATCTCTTCGGCTTCTTGCTTTCACGGAATGTCCCCCTTGGGGCAATATGTCTCTCGGCATCCTCGAGGGTATCCCTAAGCCATGAGGGTCTTCTCTTATTTGAAGGAGGTGGATCAATGGGATCCATAGGTCCTTCAACATCAGGCATCAGGTCATCCTTCGGCTCTTCCAACTTCCCTGCTTCTTCATCTTCTTTGTCTTCCTTGGAGCTAGGAAGATTTCTTACTTTCTTGAGAGCAGCGTCTTCATCGAAGGTGACATCGTGGCATATCTCCACTTCTCTTTGACCAGGCACATAGATTCTGTATGCCTTCGAAGTTTCACTGTAGCCCACAAACATTCCCTTCTTTCCAGAAGCATCCAACTTGCTTCCCTTTTCTTTCGGCACATGAAAGTAAACAAGACAACCAAAAACTCTAAAGTGAGAAACATCAGGTTTCTTACCAGAGAAGACTTCTTCGGGAGTTTTGGAGTCTAGAGCGGAATGTGGGCATCTGTTTTGAACATACACAGCAGTGTTCGCAGCTTCTCCCCATAGAAACTTCCGAAGACCTTGGTCACATAGCATGGCGCGGGCAGCTTCCACAATGGTCCTGTTCTTTCTTTCGGCAACACCATTTTGCTCAAGAGTGTACGCAGTTGTGGTCTCCCTCTTAATGCCAGCTTCTCTACAAAAGTCATTAAACTCATTTGACTCATACTCGGTCCCATTGTCGGTCCTCAAAACTTTGATTTTCTTCTCTATTTGATTTTCCACAGAGGCCTTGAACATACGGAACCATTTGAATGCTTCATCCTTCTTCTTCAAAAAATATATCCAGGTCTTGTGGAAGAAGTCATCTATGAAAGTCATGTAATAAGAACATCCTCCCAAGGATGTCACGAGCAGCATACCAGATAAGTCAGAATGTATCAACTACAACATATCAATTGTCTTTGTGACACTTGAGGGGAATGGTCCCCTTGTATGATTCCCTTCGGCACAACCCTGACATATACCTTCATGATCTTCTCTCAATTCAGGCATCCCTGTCACCACCTTCCTTGCTTCGGGAAGGCCTTTGTAATGAAGGTGTGCAAACCTCCAGTGCCGTAACTTTGTTTGAAGAGTTGTATCACATGTCATAGCCCCCAATGGACTTCCTCCAACCTGGTAGAGTGTATCAACTCTAAAACCAATAGAAAGAGTTTCCTTGAAGTTCTTCTGCCAAATAAGTACCTTTCCATCAATGAATGCCACCTTGAACCCTTTGTCTTCCATTGCCGAAATGGACACAAGGTTCTTCTTCAAACTAGGTACATATAACACATCTTGCAATCGGATTACTTGACCTTGAGATAAATGGAGGGTCACGGTCCCTGTCCCTTTCACGGGATAGGTGGCATTATCTCTAAGGATAATTTCCAGATTAGTATCCTTCTCAACCAAATCAGAAAGGGCTTCTTTATAACCAGTGAGGTGTCTTGAAGCACCACTATCAATTAACCAAACATCCAGGGTGTCGGGTGGAGATGCAGCAGAGAGGGCAGATACAAGAATAAATTCATTTCTCTTATTATCAACAACATTAGACTCATCGTACCTGGAATTTCTTGACCTCTTGAAAGACTGCCCATTTCCACTACGATCAGAGGGAGCCTTCCTTTTTCCTTGGAACCCGTTGTTCCTGCCATTCCTTCTCGAGTTGTTGTTGTCATCATCCATGGGAGAGTCCCTTCTATTAGGGCACTCTCTTGCATAGTGACTAGTCTTGTTACAAGTGTAACATCTTCCCTTTCTTCCTTTGGGCCACGCTCTACCATGGTTTTGATTTCTCGGGCCACCATGGTTCTTCTTCTTTGCATGAGCGGCGAAGGCAGTAGGGTCACTTCCATTACCATTAGAGGCATACTCCATCGTTCTTGTTTCCTCTTGAGTGCATCTCGTCAATATTTCATCAAAATCATGAATCACATTATTATTGAGAATAGTGGTATTGAATACATGCCAATAACGGGGGAGACCTCCAAGTGCAATAAGAACCATCTCTCGATCAGATATTGCTTCCCCAATAGCTAGGAGGTTATTCCTTATTTCAGTGAGCCTCATAAAATAGGATTGAATAGATTGATCCTTACCCTTCTTGATATTTTTCAATTGATTCTTGAAGAAGAAGATTTGATTAGCATTGCTAGCCCTGAACATGCTCACCATCTTATCATACATCTCCTTGGATGTCTTCAGCTCAGAAATGTAAGCAACCAAGTGCTTATGAATAGAATCCTGGATAATCATCTTTGCTTTGATTTCCCCTTTTCTATACTTCATCTTCGTGGAAATAGCTGCATTTGATGGAGGCTCTTGAATATTCCCCTGTACATTGTCCATGACATCTTGATCTTCTAGCGCCAAATCCCAGGACATCTTCCATGCATGATAATCAGACTTATCAGTCAATTAATCATCAGCCTTGAAACCCTTGTAGGTTGAGAAGGCCATTTGTCCTTGATAGGATTTCTTCCTTCAAAGATAGGTTCTAACACCAGCTTGGACTCTTGGACTTTGTCTTCACCTCAGCTCCGATACCATGTTAAATTTAGATAACCATGGTGTTCTATGCTTGATGCACTTTTACTTCAATCTTTCTTACCAATAAAAAATAGCAATCACATAAACTTGAAAGTAAAATGTTGATAGAACACAATAATAGATCAATAGAAGACAAGCCAAATATAGATCAGATTTACAATTCCTTTTGTCCAACAAAGATATGAGATATTGTGGCGTTACGATAGTCAACAGGATGCTTCAACCAGCAAGTCTTTCTCGGTCAGCCAACACTTTCATGTGTCACACCCACAGCCCTCAAAGACAACTCATCACAAGTCAATACAAGTCAAACCAGGGACAGCGCAGAAAATTCAACGCATGCAGCTTCAAAAAAGTCAACGCAACAAATTAGGGCCTCGATCAAACATCCCAGAATTCCTCGATTTTAGTGCCTAGTTGTACGGCCTCCTAAAATCGGAATTTCTGTAGAAGATTGAGGTCAAACGACCAAGGTTTGACCACAGTCAACGCTGGCCAATGTTGCAACAGAAAAGCCCTAAACAAATCAGCGCAGAAAACAGAAACTTCGCTCCACACGTGAGGGAAAAAAGGCCTGCAAAGGCTATCGAACCAATCAGATCACAATGAGAGAATATGTGATGAGATGATGAGAAAATGACCTCCAAGTCTCTCCAATTTATATTCATCAATGAGGGTGTGTGACACATCTCTTAGGCATGTGGGATAAATCTGGCCGACCTTGCACATGTGGAAAATATATTCAAAATCAATGTTCTGCTCATCCGATCAAGATGATCTTTAGATCAATCTTGCACCTCTCCGAAAGAGGAATCCAACAAAAATATGACCATTGTCATATGAGCAGTGCAACATGGAGGTTGGACCTAGTTGCCCAAAATTAACAGGCATAAACCAAGGGAGATATTCCTTGAGTAGGGTAAGTATGCAGATGAGATCCTACAAAGATTTCAAATGGAAGACTGCAAACCTATGGCCATGTTACCCACCAAAATGGGTAACCCCATAGGACAAAACTTTTCTCCTATCCTAGACATCCAGCCAACTAGCAGCCCTACACATTGCTCAATTATGATGATATTCCACATTCTTTCGCCATTTTCACATGTCATGCACCTCTCACCATTCAACATTCCTCTTAAAGGAAGGTGGGCTACCAGTCAGCAAGTACTTTAACCATTTTGCAATTAATTGCTTTTACTTAATGTTTTGGGCATTCTTACATGGATAAAGGGGTGATCTAGATGCTTGATAGATCTTGCCTGTAAACTTATTCTCTCACCTTACAAAGGGGGTTACTCCTTATCCCTCGTACAATGGGACCACCTCTAACGCCTTAGGGTTATAAGAAGGGCACTACTTGGAAAACTTAGATTGAAGTAACATGTCCATAACCATTCCATACTTAATACCTTTCATCATTCTCTTGATCTCAAATCCATTTTTTGAGTTAATTGTCATTGGTTCATCAGGATTTGGCACTCAGACATCAACATCCCTAAGTTAGGGCTGAAAAACCTTACCTTGAAGATTGATGCAACTACAAGAAAGATAAAAGCATAAAATGGCCACATCAAAAGAAAGGGAAGAGTTAAAAGATGGAAGATGGTGGAGACATAATTAGTGTGTGGGAAAAATCCTAGCATGAGCTCTACCCCCCTCATTAGCTATCACTCAATTCTTGAGCACTAGATGCTCCATCTCATCATAAGGAACCCTTACATGTCCCAACCCTAATGAGTGAGAAATTAACTCATCCTTAAGGGGCAAATAAATGTTATATCAGAAAAAGCAAGCTTATACACCTGAGCTACGCTCCATATCAAAGCATTATCAAAAAGAAGTAAAAGGCGCATTTGAGGAGTGGAAAAATCAAGTCGAGGAAAGGGATAACTCATGCCTCCACGATTGCTCCCTCCATTACATCTATACACTCAGGATGTGGACCTCCATCAGTTGGTCCCATGGCCATGGCATTTAGCCATGAAATCTTTCGCCTTTGTTGCCATTATTGTCACTAACACTTATGAATTGAAGGGTTGACCTTGGAAATGTCACCTCCCCTTGGGGGATGGAAACACCTAATAGGGTTGATTACCTAGCCACCTCTAACAAGGTAGAGAACATTTTTACTAGACTTGGTCTAGTCAGATATTTGAAGGTGATCCCGGTTTGAAGTCTTATTATGCCCTTAACAATTAAGTATGGTCCACTATGATGCATTAGTGGTGTTTTGACAACCCATGGTTTTGTCAATGGTATTCTTGTGTAATATAGCCTATTTAAAGGCATAAAGACTCTTTTGTAATTTTCCTTTGGGCCATGAATGATCACCAAAATAAAATGGTTTCAATGACAAGAAGAAATGTGTGTGTGTGTGTGTGTGCGTGCGTGTGTGTGTGTGTGTATTTTAGACCAGCCTAGATACATCTTAACTTTGGATCTATCAAGCGCTGAGAGGGATCAGATCTCTCGAGGTGAAAACCTTTCCTCAAGTTTTGCACTCAAAAAAGAGGTCTGCACCTTGAGAGATTTGATCCCTCTCAACGCTTGATAAATCCATAGTTAAGATGGATCTAGGTTGGTGCTATAGAAGCAAGGGGTAGGTTTAAAGCGTTGAAATAGACTATAAAGAACAAACAACTAGAAAACCCTGAGACAAATAGTGGTGAGGTCCCACTAAAGAATTGGGCAAGAGCATCCCTACCTTTAGCTAGCAACCCTAAACCCACTTCAACCCAAAAGAATAATGATGCATCTATAGATGTGGACTTAGGGAGTGCTTTAACTAAAGTAAATATTCGTGTCCCCTTTTTGGAATTGGCTAAGCTTGAACCCTAAATGGGTCTCAACCTTGACAAAGAACTTGAGGATCCTCTTGTCATTTTGCAAAAGGTGTATTACAATCAAAGGAAGGGAAGACATGCACCTTTGTTTCTTTCATTAGTAGTGAATGATTTTATTTTGCAAAATTGTATGCTTGATTCAAGAGCTTATGCTAATGTGATGCCACTAAGGGTCATGAACCAATTAGAACTGCAAATTCCTAGACCCTATAGAGACTTGTGTGGTTTTGACTCAAAATCTATCCATGTTTATGGTTAAAGTACCTATCGATGGATGACCCACCTTTCGTTAAGAAGGAATCTCGAATGGGAGAGAAAATTTTGAAAGGAGTGAGAAGTGGAGGATCCTCGCATCATGTCATGTGTTGATTATATAGGGATGTTGGATGGTTAGCTGTCCAAGGAGGAGAAAAGTTTTCTCCTATGCATTACCCACTTTTTGGTGGGTAACAAGTCTTAAATTTGAAATTTAAAGTATTATCTGAAACCCTAGATCAGATTATAAGCTAAGCTCTTTTGTTGCTTTATTCTACAACTTCTTGAGCTTAGTGTGCCTTCAGGTTTCCCCCCTTGACTAGAACCTATCTAACCTAAAGAGGAAAACACAAGGCTATTGAAGTGATAATGGGTAATTTTTCTAAGTTGCCCTTGGGGTTTCACAACTTGTGTTCAGGGACGACTTTTACATCAAATGAGAACCTAGGAGGTAACACAAAAAATACTCTTTTGTAGAATCATAATGAGGGAGGTCTTTAGAGGATGTGCTTACCACACTTTCCTAAGTCATGGTACACTTACCTACATTAGAAGAGGAGGGTTTGGTCTCTTCTTTCGTCACTTGATTGTACTTGGAGTTTTGACAAACTCTCATCTTGGGTTGCCAATTCTTGTTGCCACTATCTTTTCATTTGAGTACACCCCTCCTCTTAGTGATCATCTAGCTAATTCACCTTCTCTCCCAACTGTGTGAGCTGAACTCTACATAGATCTTAGTTTGCCATGGCATTGGTAAGGGAGCCTTGATGTCTTACTAAAGATTCCCTTATAGAGGCAATAAAATCTTATGAGGTTTGAAGCTCATAGTGCACATCTTCAATCTTCCTCTCTGATTGTTGCAACATCTCCCTTAGATATTGATTCTTTTTATGAATTTGCTTGTTGAAGGCTTTCAATTCTATCAACCTCTCTCTTCTCAAAGATTTTGCCAATGGTTGATTTTTTCTTCAACCCTGCAGATAGAAGAAAAGACACATGAATCCAAATTAGCATTGATGATAAAAAAGGAGCTACAACATATGTTGGAGGTTAAAATTATCTTTCCCACAAGGCATTCATCTTGTGTAGTGTTACCTTTCCAAATCGCACTTAATCATAAAATTCATAATCCACAAGGTGCAAATTGAAGGGGGAAATACTAGGATGGTCACCACTATCACCTAATCAATCTATACTCTCACTTTTGGTTGTCTCTTTTTGAACTCAAAGAGAGTGGGGGTATTCCTAGCAATTAAGATTAGTAAAGCTATAACAATGAATCTCAAAGGCAATATGAAGAGATAGCTCTAGAAAAACAATGTTTTGTGTCTTTCTATAGTATAATGAGAATAAAAGAGAGATAGAGAATAACGGACTAGTCTCTATCGAATTGGGGCCAATGGATTCATGAGGCCAAGCCAAGAGAGCAATTTATGAATGGTTAAGACACATCAAACTGTTATACATGCTACAATACACCTTGTGGTTAGATGATGAAGAAATGTACTTGGAGGAGTCCTTAAAGGTGCCACACTCAAACAATGTTATAAGAATGAGTCATAATGGAGTATTATTGCAGCAACAAATCTCAACAAGATGATAGATGTAACACAATACATTCAAAAATATGACATTAATGGGGATTAAGAGGCGAAGATCTCTCACATAAAACCCTTCCAAATGTGGTAAATGAACCGTTATTTATGGCCTCTCATAACAAGTTCTTTGCAAGCAACTCCTAGCATTAATCAACTAGTAGAACCAAAATATGGCCTCACATATGATAAGTAAGAACCCTTGACCTTTCCAATAAGCCTCCAAAAACAATATTCGACAAAGCTCCAAGAGGAGAGATTCCTCACCAATAAGCCACTCTTTAAGTAGATTCTAGCTTCATCTCCTTTTACAATAAAATAATAATTGTTTTCTTAGATCCACTAATATCTCCAAGAAAAATGATAAACTAATATTGGAGTCTTTTAGATTTGTGTCTTTCTCCAAGGAGAACAATACAATAACAATAACAATATCTCATAGCCAACTCATGAGGACAAGTCAGAAAATGATAAATTAAGGAGGTTGTTATGCCACGTGTATCCTCCCAAGGTAGATGACTCCTTCAAATATAACCTCAGAACATGCAAAGCTTTGTTCTAGGTGAAACACATCCTCCATCATTAGCATTCATTAATTTCACTCTTCACCCAAATGCTCAAGCAACAAAGGTGGGACATTTCTCAAAAGTTGACCATATTGCAAGAATTTAATGTGGCACATTTATAACCACCATAAATTACTCAATTTTTGTTGGAATTTCTTGTATGATAAAATTTGGAAATGCCACAGCCACTTTGCATCTTGTGGAATTGATCTAGTAGAAACTTGGGCACTCTGTGAAAAGATGATTGGTCCTAAAGATAGGATGTTCTCAAAATGCACAATGAAACCATAGTGTTAAACACCATGTACATCTCTGAATCCGGAATGACGAATTGTGGCTCAGGCTCGCTTGAACTGCTGGCTACAACTCTGAACATGGAATGAGAGATTGTGGCTCAGGCTCGCTTGATCTATCGTCGAAGCTTGTACATGACCACCATTTTCCCCCCTTTCAGGGACAAGGTGAGATGATGGCGAGAACTCAACTGCAAGTTTGCTCAATATCCGTGAACAAGTTCTAACATGTGTCGTAAACATCTTCTTGGCTGCTGATGCCCATTGCCAAGAAGCGATCCATCCAAGATGAATCTTGGTTCTTGCACGAGGCTTGTGTCTGAAGCATCTGTCTGAAGAATGGGTGTGCCGACCACAGTGCTTGCATGGATGAAGATCAAAACAGTGATCTTTCATATGGCCAACTCGATCACAGTGTTGGCATTTCTCAATCTGTTGTGGAAGTGGAACAGGATCTGGAACAGCTGCAGGTGAATTGTCATACATGAATCCGGCACTCTGAAATATGATGGGCTTTGTGTAATCCGGAATATGAAAGGACACATCCTTGTCATATCCAAGACCAGTTCGGTGCTTGTTGTGGACAAGCTCTTCCCAAGGTCTGATGATGGGCTTGAGAAGTGCAGGCTGAGTGGCTGCATCTGCATGTAAATCTGCTCTAGTACAAGGAACTGAATGTGAATCATCTGAAACTTTATCTTCTTTCTTCTGATGAGAGTCCTTCACAATGTTCTGAACAGAAACAGGGTCAGAATGGTGACTCTTTTGCTGAAGTTCTTCTTGTTGAAGCTGAGATTCCAACTGCAAAAACTCAATCTTTTCTTGTGCATCTAGCAAACAACTCTGAATGTTACAAAGAGCATCCTTGCTCATTTTTATCACATCATCAACATTTGAATGAATGAGGTCATTCAACAACATTAATGCCTCATTGATTTTAGCCATTTTTCAACAAATTAGGCTCAAAAATGAAAGGGTGTCGGCTACAACTGAAAATGCGCCCGTTTACAATGTGATTCAACAACAAATATAAATGACTCAAGAAATTCTCAAATTACAAAGTGTGCTCCTCAAATGATGGAGGGCAATCAACAATCCAACAACTCAAATACTGATTGCAACTATGAAGAAGCAATACAATGTCAACTCAACACAATATTTCTGCAAAATATGTGTAAATGTGTAGCTGAAAACACTATGCAGCTGAATTTTTTCTTCAAATAACTGTTTTGCAGTGATGGCAAACTTGTCTTCAAATGTCAATTTCTTCAAAAAATCACCCTTCAGATGGGCAGTGCTGCCTTTCCTTCAAAAGCAATTTCTGAATGCTTCTTCTTCTTCAAAGCAGATTTCTGAATGCTGCAGAATCACTGAATGTTGCTCCTCTTCAAAACACCTCTGAATGGCGGCGAAAACACTGCTGCAAAAACTCTCTAAATGCTGCAAAAATGTCAACAATTTTTTGCAGATATGCAGGCCATAAACACAAATGGCTCAGTCAATTTGGAGCAGGGCCAGCAATCGCCCGCTCTGATACCATGTTAAACACCATGTTAAAGCACACACATGGTGTATGAGGAGGATAAACACACACAAGAGACTCAGCACACAATGAAGGATAAGCGTGAGGCTTTCTTATTTTCCATTATACAAAGATGTACATTTATAGTACAATGGTGTGACTCTTGGTTTCACATTCCAAGGTCACTTGGACTCCATTGTGACTTTTCGCATTCCACACCTACCCATGTAGGATTAGGTGTTCCAACACATAGATCTAGGGTTCGAAACCTCCTAGATCTCCTCCAAAGTGAAATGCCTTCATCAATGGCATAAATATGATGCAAATAATCTCCTCAAGGTGGACGTCTCCACAAAATAGGGCATGGACCATGTTAATGCTACAAAGATAGCAATTGTGAGATCCCCAATCAGAAATGCCCCATCAGTAAGGCATGGGAGAGTGTGCAATATAGCCTCCAAAGGTAGACATCCTCCTCAAATCAAGTGCAAAGTAAGGGGGTCCATGAAACAAGGAATATGAGAAAGATGTAATAAACAAAAATATACGTGAATATAAATACTACTAAATACTAATAATAATTAATAATTAATAATCAATGAAGAGACATCCTAATGAATAGACATGTCTCAACTAAAGGACATCACTTTTAATAAAACACACCAACCTACGTATATATATGAGGCCCCACTTTGTAACTCAATCAATCATCATCTCTCATTTGGATATTTGTGATATGAAATAGATTGGTTAGTTTCAGAACACATGTGGAATCAATGCTCAACTTGTTGAGAAATCAATAGGTTATGTAATTAGGGTTGATTTCTCTTTACATGACAATTACTTGTGAATTTATTGGCTTACTTATTATTATGTTTTTCTTCCTTCATCAAGCAATTACCAAAATATAAAACATGAAGATCACAATAGACAAGGAACACAAGGATATAGGCTCTCCAAGCCACGGCAAAAACCCCACAAGGGGCAAAACCTAGAAAAAATTCTCTTCTTATAGAATTTGATCAAAATGAGATATCCAAGACCCAATACCAAAACAAGATTCCAATCTCTACGATGCCAAGTCAAGCCCTCCTTTACGATTTTCTTCCAGGGTTAAGTTCATCAACGAGTCTAGCAGCAATGGCAACCTTCACTCAACAAAAACTTATTTTGACAGAATCCTTACAAGTGCAAATCCAGGAAAGATTTTTCCTTTCCTAATCTGAAGCTGAGAGAGATCAATTTTTCGACCCTTTTCTTTTCTTCTAGACTTCGTTTCTTTCTTTTCTCAACTGTAAAAGATCAGATGATGTAATGCGAAACTTTCTTGTCTCCAAATGAGCTCAATTTGGTCTTTATTTATACTTGATCACAGGGGTTGATTGGATGCCTTTTCCTGGGCAAGGCCGACTTGCCTCCCAGAGGTGGTTTTGACCCAATTTTATTTTGAAAATTCTTTTTCCAAGCTATAAATAAGCCTTTGACTTTGACCAACACAAATAATAATGAGCATGAACAACATGCTTAAGTAAAATAATAATTTGACGAGCATGAAGCCAATGCTTGAAAAATAAAATATATTTTTCTTCTTTTTGCTTTTCACATGAAATATACAATGACATAAGTACAATGATATTTATGAAGATCGAACCTAGTTACATTTTCTAACACTCCCTCTTACCTAGGGAGTTATTCATAATTACATAACCGGTACAAGGATACTCCCAATTGAAATATTCTCATAAAAAGAGTCTAATTGATAAGCCATCTTCAAGCATCAACATCATGACCAGAATTGTCAAATCAATATAGCAAGGCCTTGACTAGCCAGCTCTAACTCTCCATTAGATTAGAGCACAATGTTGGGAGGCATACATTTGGACACTGTTACCACTCAAATCAGCAGGGGATCTAAAAGGGACTCTTAAGAGGGCAACTGCTAGGTCAAGGGCAACGATGGAGACTTAGCCCATTGTCACCACAGGGAAGACTCCCTGCTCTTTACAGTCTTTCACTGATGGGAGGACACCCGGTAATAAGGAAGTCACTTATAAAGGATGGATCGACAAACAGATGTGAAGTGACCTTAGAGACCCTTACCTAGAATATGATTAAGAATGGAGCTTGATTGCTCTTTAAGCAAGGTACAAGACTTTCTAGGGAAAGGATATGAGGATTTAAGGGTTAGGCTAGAGGAATATGACTTGAAAAGGAATTTCGCAATCCCTAAAATCCTTATAGAACTTGGATTCCTGAGTTGCCTTTGATGAATTAGGACCACACGGGGCCAAGTGGAACCAACCCAGGTTAAGGGAATGGAATCTAGCAACTGATGATATTCTTAACCTGACCAAGGCAAGGGGAAAGGATCAAACAAGAATTTCACCTAAAGATGTCAAATTGATCCTACGAGGTACTAGCCTTGGGAACACTAGGGAAAATTTTGATCTTAGACCTAGGGCTTGAGGTATTTTGCAATCCCACTTCCAGAATCTCTTCAAATTCGGAGGAGACCTTGAGGACACACCAGTGCTGAGTGCAGTAGACCCTAGGAGATTGAAATTTTTCTAGGGCTAAATTCCCAGGAAATTGATGCCCTAGGTGACCCAATGTGGCTAGACCTAGAAGAGGGAGGAAAAAGGTGAAAAATATGGTTTAAATGACCAACCTTTGATGGACCAGTGCCAATTCCTCTTGGGGATATGGAGTTTAGGAGAGTTCTGAAGATGGACTTCGTTTCTTATTCAAGGAGGCTCTCAAAGTCAACTTCATCCAATGTTAAGGGAAAGAGAAGAAAAGTGACCTTAAAAGCATTTATACTTCGTTACAAATGGAAGAGGCTTATTGAGATAACTCGATCTCCAGGACAATCCATTCATCAAACATGGCCCATACATAGAGACAAGATAAATAGAAACATAATTCCACATTGATGTCGTAAATGCATGCAGCAATTAGACCTAAAATAGCGAAAATCTCATAACCAATGTATGCAACAAAATGAAAGAAAATAACGTTAAAATTCCACTTACATGTAACAGAATATATCCAACCAACATCATATTTGCAATATAAGAAGCTCAGAGAATAGAAGAACCCAACCCATACATCAAAATTCATCCATTATCCCAAAATATCCACCAAGGAAAAAGTGTGAAGTTCTCGAATGAGAGAATGATCCAAATCTAAGTGATGATACAAATGAATCCATCCAACTCCTATTTATACACCAATTAGGAGTTTGAATTACCTAATGGGCCTACATTAGCCCCTAAACATAAAATAATGTGCAAATTAACTGACTTTTGATGACAAACCCACCAAACTAGCTCACAAATGAAATAATAAGCCTCTCAAGAGGTCAAACAATAATCTATGTCGTAAGGCCCTCCAAGAGGCCTGATGAGGTCCATAAGTGTCATGATGATGAATAGAATACTCAAAAAATGATGGGCAAGGCGATGGCCCCTTGTTCTCCAAACAATAAACCTATGGTGCTCTCAATGGGTGTGGGGACACACCAATGACCTCATGGGTCTCCATATGAGTCGAGGATTCTTGTAGACCATCTGTAAGGGCTCAGATGATGGAATGAATGCTGCCGTGTCATCGTACAAGTCCTGGGACACCTGCCAAGTGTGTGGTGCACCTGTGGAGCCAGTTGGGCATAGTGTACATCTTCTTCATCCAAAAGCTGGATCTCTAGCAATCTCTAAACATCTCTGGGGATCCATGTGTAGAAATTTCTAAATCCTTATACTTTATGCAGAAATTATTACTATTAATCCGGTTATGCTCCTCCTACTTAGACAAGTTATTAACTAAATAAATTCAAGTTAAAATCGAAGCAAAACACGTAACAGATCTCTACCAATCCAGATCTAGAATAAGCACATGCACACATTGACAAAGTGACACAATTATTTCTGGACAAATAGTCCCCAGAAAAACCCAATGCAGGAAAACCGTTCTCTGGCTGCTGGAGGGTTTTATTATTAAGAATATTTTTGAATACAAAAATTTGGGTTCTAGATCTAGAAAACCCGACAAAGAAAACACTAGATCTACAGCTCACTGGCTGATCTAGGGCCAAAATAATGACAAATCCACACCCTCAAACAGGATTTACAGAACTCAGCCAAGATTAGGGCCTAGAAACCCCAGCGCTGCCCCTGAAAGCCTCTACGTCAGCCTCTGAAGTCCTCCAAACCCTCAGCGCTGCTCCGGAAGGGACTGCGTTACCCCAGACTGGGTGACGCAGTCACTACGCTGCCCTTGAAGAGTCTCTGCGTAACCCCTGAGGGTTTCCTGCTGAAAATCACACTGTCCTTGAAGGGACTGCGCTGTCCTTGCTGCTATTGTTGTTGCCTTCTTCTACGTTGTCCTTGAGTTGATCTTTGCCTCTTGTGTATTCTAGACCCCGGGATCAGATCATCCCCTTGGCCTAAATTCCCCTCTCTATAGCAGAAACACTTCTGAGTATTCTTAGCAAACCCTGCCCTAGAATCTCAGCTTAGCTTCAGTGCTCTGCCTCTGTGTGTCTTTACAAATGACCCCAAGCCTTTCCTTTATACTTTTCTCGTTGACAAATCAACGGCCATGATCATATCTTGAATCAATGGCTAAGATTAAAAGAAAGCTTGATATGTGTGACTTAAGACAATTTCATCACATGTTTAATTAAATTAACTTTAATTATTTAAGTTCCCTAAGTTTTAACTTAAGAAATACATTAAAATAATTAATTAATTTAATATCTCCTAAACCAGATGAAATTTCCCAAATCAATTTATGAGTCTTGTAGATCAAGTGTACTCTAGTCCTTGCACAAAATTTGGGAGCTAGAGCACAACTGATGCTACCTCAAATACACAAAATCTCAACACCATGGAGTGTTGTCTACCAATCTACCACTATGGAGGCTCGTGGCTCTCTACACACACCCTATATGTGCCAATGTAGCCCTCTAGAAGGTTAGGACCCCGTATAGGGAGACCAAACCCAAATTGACACCATCCGCAATCCTGCATAAGATCCAATGCGTCCCCTAGCCTTCCAATACAACAATTCATTAAAGTAATCGAGTAAAAGAGCTTACAAACCACAGAAAACAAGTGGACACTTCATAATGGCATGCCCTTCCATAGTACGCTTTAGCATGTGCTAATGTCTCCAACCTCCAAAGGGGGTTAGCCAGGTACCTTATTAGGTGGTTTCTACCTTTAGAGGGGATAGCATGTCCAACGTACATCCTTCAAATGGTGGTGGCATGTGATAAAGAGGTGAAATGGAATAGGGAATGAGAGGGGCAACCTTGGGTCACATATCGGAGCATTAGGGTAGCTACAAAAAGGGAAGCCCACACCTGGGTATATAATGTGTAGGAGGGAGCAATCGTGGTACTTGAGGTGCCTCGGCCTTGATTTTTCCACCCTTCTTTATATACCTTTTGCCTTTTATGATTTTTCTTTGATTAATTGCTCGGGGCTCAAAGGACAAGGGCATGATGTGTATGATATAGAAGTGATTACCCCCTTTTTGGTAGGGTGGTTCATTGCCCTCCAATGGTTGGGAAAATCATGGGTTCCTGAATGTTAAAGGAGGCTCATTTAGGGCCTATGGAACTAGGGCGATGGCCATTGGTATGGGGTAGAGCTCATGTATTGGCTTTTGCCCACGTGTTAATTATGTTTGTCTCAACCATCTTTTGCATCTTGTGGTACATTTTCCTGTTGAATGCGGCCTTTTATGCTTTTACTTCTATTTTTAGCTGCTTCAACCTTCGGGGCACCGTTCCAAGCCTGACCCAAGGTGGGGGCAAGGGAATGGGGAGGCTAACCATATGTGGACCCAGAGAGGCAATGTGGACCCAGGTGGGAGAGATGATGAATGGGGGTATAGTGAATGGTAGGGGATTAGCACATGTGGATAAGGGAGTGGGACCACGCAACCAAAGTCGGGGTTTTCCAAGTAGTACCACCCTAAAACCAAATGGTCAGTAAAGGGGATCCCACGAGACTAAAATCCAAGAGTAACATCCAAAATAGGTCAAGGGGACAGAAGCACAAACTAAGCTCACTCTTTCCGGTGAATCCCCCCATCAATCCATGCCCAGAAGTGTCCATGATAAGTAAATCCAATACTCAATTACCAAATGACAAGACATACCTTTAGGTTCAGGAGGCCCACCTTCAAACATACAATCAATACAGATGGGTGAGGGACCACATGGTTGGCTCAGGTGGCGGAGAAATGGCACAATGAACTAGTTGAGAGCTGCAAGGGGCTGTCAACTATCGGCTGAGGTCCATCATGGAGAAAAAATTTATCCTAGGGATATCACTCACGAAGTGGTGGGTAACATCTGGCTCCAACTGGGACGTATCTCTCAAATAGTTGGGCAAAGCAACTCGAACGGGAGGTCACGAGAACTCTAGCAATCTCTTGGTCACTGTGGACCTATTATCTACACATATCAACAACCAAAACCACGGGGCGGCATGTTTTTCACGGTGTCTTATGACCCATGCTTAATGTCAGGCCATAAAATTAACAAGTAATATATATACTGTAAATTTATGTAGATGTTCTATGCTTGATGCAACTTTACTTTTCACCACAGCAATCACATAAACAATCAAGTAAAATGCTGATAGACCATACCAGTGGATCTATAGAAGACAAACCAGAAACAGAAAAATGTGGTGGTGCGTTACGACGGTCAACAGGATGCTTAAACCAGCAAAGCATCCTTGGTCAGCCAACCCAGCATGTGTCACAACAGCCCTTAAAACAGCCACAAAGTCAACTCAAAGTCAACCCCAGAAAAGTCAACGCTGCCCCAACGGCAGCAACACCAGCAACAACGACAGCAACGGCAGCAACAACAACAGCAATGGCAACAACAACGGCAGCAACGTCTTCGTCCTTCTTTCCCATGTGTGAACTGAAACTGCCTCCAAGGAGCTCATACTAAATCAAAGGAGGAGATGATGTGTGAGGATGAGATGAGTGAAAAAGTCCTCCAATGTTGATTCTATTTATATCAATCACTGAGGTGTGTGACACATCTGCTGGGGGTGTAAAACCTTAAGGCCGACCTGCACATATTTGAAATTATTAAAAATAAATTCAAAATAAATGTTCTGCTCATCAGATTAAGATCAATTTTAGATCGATCTTACACCTCTCCGAAAGAGGGACCCAATACAAATATTGGTATCTTCATCTAAGCATCACAACATGGAGTTTGGACCTAGTTGTCCAATTTTAACACTCCCTCTCAACTAGGGAGAACTCCATCCACCTGTGTAATCAAACATCGTGCGTCATCCCGCCGTAACTTGATTTGCTGGCCTCTTTATTTCAGAACAAAAGTGGGTCAGTCACAAAGACATCATTCCCTAGCTGACAAATTTAGCCCAGAGGTCCGAAACCTCTATCGGACTCACAAAGAGTCTCATACCAACCCGAAGTTGGTTTACCTAACCCAAAGTCAGTAGGAGGTCCGAAACCTCGCTTGGACTCAAGAGAGTGATATATACTAACCCGAAATTAGTCTTACTGACCTGAAGTCAGTTGGAGGTCTGAAACCTCATATGGACTCAGAGTCACATACCAACCCGAAGTTGGTTTATCTGACCCGAAGTCAGTAGGAGGTCTGAAACCTCACTAGACTTGATCCCAGATCAAGTGGTTGGACACGTGTCATCTTAGATAGAGAGTACGGCAATCTCTGATGCGTCCATCAATCTTTGCTACTAGTCTCTAGCTTTTCCCACCTCATTGGCCAAATGAGAGGTACTTCCCATGAGCCCAGAACTCAAATGGGTAGGATGCATACGGTGCACAAATCATGAGAGGCGAACCAACTCAATCATCACGGTGGGGCCCAAGCACACCAACAAGGTTCGGCAAGCCTAGCCCTGTGGTTGCTTATAGCTCTGAGAAGTTATCCCCAAAGCCCCCCAGAGCTCCCAGAGCTCATCGTCCAACAGGACCCTCGGAATAGGGTCATTCCACGATTCCAAGATTCTCACGGAAGGTTAGGAACATGACCTTCCCCAAGGGCATAATGAGAATATCCGCGACCTGCGCATCAGTTCCTATGATCGAGCCTTACGGCGCCTCGCTGTACCATATCCCGGATAAAGTGGTACCAGCCATCAACATGCTTGGATCGATCGTGGAACACAGGATTTTATGACAAACAAATCCGCCTCTAGTTATCACAAAGGATAACGGTGGCATCTAGCACATGCTCGAACAGCTCACTGAAGAGCTTTCGCAACCAAGTGACTTCACAACAGGCCATACATGTTACAATGTATTCGGCCACAGCGGTGCTCAAGGCTACCGACTTCAGTTTCCTGCCCGAAGCAGATCTACGTGTGAAGTAGCATCCAGATGTGCTCTTGCGATCCACCACACTGCCAGCGCAATCGGCATCAGTATAACCAAGGAGTGTCATGCTCCTGGCAGTGTATCTCAGCCCAAGGTCTATCGTGCCCCAGAGATATCTCAAGAGTTTCTTGGCACCAACCCAGTGAATGTTATCATCAACCATGTGTTGACTCAAAGTGTCCACTGCAAAACACACGTCCGGACGAGTGTTCACTAAGAACATCAAGGCCCCTACGAGTTGACGATACTCAGTAGGATTTGTCAATACGGGCCCAGCAGCGCTACCACTGAACTTCTTGAAGTTGAGCTCCATCGGTGTCAACACAGACTTGTAGTCCACCATACTAAATCTTTCCAAAAGCTTCACAATGTGTTTTCCTTGAGAAAGGAAAATCTCGCCAGGTCTTTGCCAAACCTCCAGGCCTAGGAAGTAGTGCATCAGTCCTAGGTCTTTCATCTCAAACTCAGCAGCGAGCTCCCTCTTGCACTGATGAATGAGAGAGTCAGCACCTATCAGGAAGAGGTCGTCCACATACAGCACCAGAATGAGAGGCTTCTCTCTATGAACCTTGAAGTAAAGGTTCGGAATCCGGATCAACATTACTACGAGTGAAGCCCAGCTTCATCAGGTAGCTATCTATCCTCTCGTACCAAGCTCTAGGTGCTTCCTTCAACCCATAGAGGGCTTTCTTCAACCTGCAGACATGGGTGTCCTGATCCTGGACTTCGAACCCCAGAGGTTGCTCCACATACACCTCTTCCTTTATCGCACCATGCAGAAGTGCGGTCTTCACATCCATCTGATGAAGACTCCATCCTTGCGTAGCAGCAAGGGCTATGATAGATCGGATGGTGGTCACAGGTGCAAATATGTCATCATAGTCTATGCCTTCTTTTTGAGAGAAGCCATGGGCAACGAATCTTGCCTTGAACTTTTCAACACTTTCATCAGATCCATGCTTGATCTTGTAGAGCCATTTTGAGGTGACAACTGCTTTGACCTCCGGTCTAGGAACCACATCCCAGACATCATTCTTCATTATGGACTCATACTCTTCGTGCATAGCATCCTTCCAGACTTGATGCTTTACAGCTTCCTCAAAAAGATCCAGGCTCGGATTGTACAATAGTACTCATGGCTGCTAGATACCCATGGTATCTACTCGGCTTCTTGCTTTCACGGAATGTCCCCCTTTGGGGCCATATGTCCCTCAGCATCCTCGAGAGTGTCCCTGAGCCATGATGGTCTCTTTCCCAGTGAAGGAGGTGGATCAATCGGGTCCATTGGTCCTTCAACATCAGGCATTGTCTCATCCTTCGGTTCCTCTTGATTTCCAGGCCTTGCTTCATGACCTTCCTCAGATCTCGGAAGATTGACTACTTTCCTCAGGGAAGTATCTTCATCAAAGGTGACATCGTGGCATATCTCCACTTCCCTTTGACTAGGCACATAGAATCTATAGGCCTTCAAAGTTTCATTGTAGCCCACAAACATTGTGGTCTCCCTTTTGATGTTAGCTCCTCTGCAAAAGTTCTTGAACTCGTTCGTCTCATATTCAGTGCCATTATCGATCTGTCGGATAGCATCTCATGTCATTGCTCCCAGTGGACTTCCTCCAACCTGGTAGAGTGTATCAATTCTAGACCCAAACGTGATAGCTTCCTTGAAGCTCTTCTTCCACATGCGCACCTTTTCAACAGTGAATGCCACATTGAAACCTTTGTCTTCCATGGCTGATATAGACACAAGGTTCTTCTTCAAATTAGGTACATAGAGTACATCCTGTAAGTGGAGGACTTGACCTTGAGACAAGTGGAGGGTCACAGTCCCTATCCCTTTCACGAGATATGTGGCATTATCTCCAAGGATAATTTTTAGATTAGTATCCTTCTCAACCATATCAGAAAGTGCTTCTTTGAACCCAGTGATGTGCCTTGAAGCACCACTATCTATCAACCAGACATCCATAGTGTCGGGTGGAGATGCAACAAAGAGGGCAGATACAAGAATGAATTCATTTCTTTTATCAACAACATTTGATTCCTCATACCTGGAATTTCTTAACCTTTTGAAAGGTTGATCATTTCCGCCAAAGGGAGCCTTCCCCTTTCCCTGGAACCTGTTGTTCCTTTGATTGCCATCCCTTCGGTTGTTGTTGTTGTCATCACCATCGGGAGAATCCTTCTTGAAAGGACATTCTCTAGCATAGTGACTAGGCCTATGACAAGCGAAGCACTTGCCCTTCTTTCCTTGAGCCGTTGCTTTTCCTTTGTTCTTTGGGCCACCAGAGTTCTTTCTAGAATGAGCAGTGTATGCAGCATTTCCTTCATTTCCATACTCCTTCATTCTTGATTCTTCTTGAACGCATCTTGACAGTACTTCTTCAAAATCAGGTATCACATTATTATTTAGAATGGTAGTGTTGAACACATGCCATTCAGATGAGAGCCCTCCAAGTCTAGTTGAGTACCATCTCTTGATCGAAATTGTCTCCCAATAGCCGACCAAATTGTTCCCGATCTCCCGTCCCGGCAAAGAGAAAGTATGATTGAATGAGACTCATCCCTGCCCTTCTTTGATTCTTCAATTGGTTCTTGAAGAATAGTACTTGATTCTTTAACCAATATTCCTAATTAGCAATGGCTAATTGGAATATTTGATTTTGCTCAATTTTTCCATCTATAGTTTATTTATAAATAAAAAGGTGAGTAGAGGGGACATAACTCACTTTGGGGAATAAAAGTCACTCCCTAGTAGCACAACGTTGTAACTTAAAGGGAGCCAAGGGGAGATTGCAAGGATAACGGCAGGGGCCCGTATACATGGAGAGAATTTGCGCGAGATGGAAGAGCACGTGGCAGAGAGAGAGGCTACGTTGGAGGATTGGGCCTTAGGGTTAGTGAGAGGCCAACGTTATAAAAGAGAGGGTATATACATTTGGCATTGGAGTTTATGCATTTGGGCTGAGTCTCCTTGAAACGTCTTAGACACATTAGGTACATTTAGCACAATGCTGTGTCTTGTTTAGTGCATCGAGTGTCTCCAATTGGAGATCTCACCCTTAGCCCTGGGGGACTTCGAGTGCCTGCTCGGGCAAGGTAGTTTCATCATCATTTTGTGAGAGGATTGATGTTTGGGCTTTCCTGCGGAGCTGCGCTTTCAGAGACTGCGTAGTCCTGAGAGGGAGGACGCAGTTCACTTGGTGGGGAGTTTGGTTTGATCTTGTTCGGAGGATTCAATCTCTGAGATTAAGCAAGGGGCCAACCCTTGCATATTGGAGGATTTTGGCAGAGTTTTGGGCAGAGTTTTGGAGTATTCTATTCAACCTCTGCGTAGAGCCTTGGAGGACAGCGTAATTCCCCAAGAGGGTGATTTTCGGGGGTCAGCCATTTCAGATATGATTTCTGGGTTTTGTTGTGATTGATGAGTAGAGGTGGATTCCAGATTTTTAGCACATTCCGGCGAGGGGATCAGCCCCAAGTCATCAGTTCATTTCAGCAGTAGCAGCTACACGGCAGTTTTCCAGCAGCTGGGACGCAGTTCAGAGAGCAACCATTTCTTGGATCTTTTGAGAGTATTTCTTCACTTGCCTTGAGCAAGTCTAGGTGCCATCACTCTAATCACCTATTGCACTTCATTATATTTCTCAGTATAATAAAATGGCTTAGCATTCTCTCTCTATATTTCTGGAGCATTTGTTATACATTCTATCTATGCTATTGCATGCTTGGATTACTGTTATTTTTCTGTCTGGGAGCATTCTAGTTCTATACCACTTGTATGTGTTTTCCCCATATTCTTAGACAGAGTCTGGAAAGGGCCAGGTAGCCTCCAGATCTCATCCTCTTTTCAGAGGCGACATATCTGGTAAACGCCCTCCCAGTCCATCTCTGGTTGGAGTTTGTTGTGTTTTAGAGATATCCCCGAAACGGGATATTACAGTGGTATCAGAGCATAGTTCTGGCTCAGCCTGTGGAGCTAGTGGTCTATGACACCAGGGAAGAAGCCCTACATTTGTTACAGGGGCAGAAATTACAGAGATCGTGAGCGTAGGTTGGAAAACACCTATGGAGAAGGAGACTGTGTTCGAGTGGTGGACACAGAACAGGAGGAGCCTGTGATAGACGCAGAGCAGGAGGAGCCTGTGCTAGAATCAGAGCAGAGAGAGACCATGGCAGATGATAGTGAGGCAAAACAGTTTGGGGAGGCACTCCTCAAATCGATGCAGGATCTAGCAAGACAGATTGAGGTGATGGGTCAGAGATTCACCGCTGTGGAGGCTAGACAGCGTGAGACCCCACGGGTTTTCCAGGTAGGTGAGGGATCGGGTACATCCCACCATTTGCCGGAGCATGGTGCTACTCAGCGTGATACTACTCAGCAGATGGCTTCACATGCACCTACACACTCTACCATGCCCACTTTTCTGGGAGCAGATACAGGGACAGGAGCCCAGCAGGAGACAAAGCCCGGCCATATGGGCAATTATTTTGCAGAGTATCAGGCATGCTCTCTCGTTCAGAGATTTTGTTTGGCTTCAGCGGGACAGTAGACCCTGTGACCATCATAAAGGGCACCGGAATTATCATGATGGAGATACCCACCGCACAGCTAGCAAATTCCACTTGACTACATTTGATGGTTCATCAAACAGTTCGGCGAAGTCTTGGGTGGAGAAGCTGGACATCTATTTCCAGCTTAACCAGATGTCAGAGACGGAGGCCATCAAGGTGGCGACATTACATTTGGATGGTGAGGCCCAGGCCTGGTGGTTCCATGGGATGGTTACACTCGAACATTCTACAATGACGACATATGCCGAGTTCACGAGGAGATTGATTGAGAGGTTTGACCGGAGGGATCCGGAACAGCATTTTGTTGAGCTGACGAGGCTCAAACAGACAGGGAGCCCAGAGACATACATTGCAGACTTCTTGAGGGTTTCAGTGATGGTGCCAGATCTATCCGCAGCACGGATGATCTACATGTTTGTTGAGGGGTTAGCAGAGCCACTTCGAAGTCTAGTCAGATCTACTAGACCAGCCACACTCCAGGATGCTATTAGCAGGACCCGGGATTTACAGGATGCCTTACCCAGGACCCGGACACCTTACCCCCAGAGACAGGGTTTCCAACCCAAGGGGAAGGACGTGAGGATTCTGCCTCCAAAGGGGAATCCCGGACGGGCACAGATGGATGATGATGCCAGGAGGGAGCTGAGGAAGAAGCGGTTGTGCTTTACCTGTCAGGAGTCGTGGGCACCGGGACATAGATGTGCTGCCGGCAAAGCACATTTTATTGAGATCTTCTCTGAGAGCAGCGGGGAAGAGGATGATGGGGATGACGTGGAGGTCGGAGACAGTCATGCAGCACAGGATCCTTTGCCACCTCCACCACCACCAACAGGAGGTGTAGCTTTTGCACCTACCGGAGGAGCCCTTGCGAGGAGTTCCCAAGTATTTGACGTTGCGCGTATGGGGGACAGTACGTGGCCAGCGAGTATCAGTCTTGGTTGACAGTGGGGCAACCCACAACTTCATCGATGCACAGATGGTTGAGCGGAGAGGTATTCAGACTGAGAGCTTCGATGGATTTTCAATTTTGGTCCCAGGAGATCAGACCATGATGTGTGCTCGTTATGTTCCAGAGTTATCAGTGACGATGGGCACCTACACACTGACTGATCACTTTTTCGTGGTCAATATTTCGGACACCAACATGGTACTAGGTGTTCAGTGGCTTATCACTCTAGGGAAGGTCACGACAAATTGGAAGGCCCTAGAGATGGAGTGGGATGATGAGAAGACAGGGAGGCATGAGAAGATACGGGGTCAGCACACATATCCGCCTCAGACTGTTTCAGCTCATCGTATGAAGGCAGACTTCTGGAAGGGAGATATAGAGTGGGCAGTTGAGCTGCGTGCATCAGAGGCAGGGACTACAGGGCAGACGGTGCACCCAGAGATACAGTCCATCCTTGACAGGTATGCCACAGTGTTTGGGGATATTCCGCCGGGACAGCCACCGGACCGGGGGTTTGAGCACACCATTGAGCTTGAGCAGGGCAAACAGGCAGTGATTACTACCCCCTATAGGCATCCCAAGGCCTATCGGGATGAGATTGAGCGGGCCATCCAAGAGTTGCTAGCTCTTGGCACATCCGGCCGAGCACGAGTCCTTTTGCTTCTTCTGTGGTGTTGGCGAAGAAGAAGGACGGCACCTTGAGGATGTGTATTGACTACAGGGCCCTGAACAAGAAGACCCTGAAGAACAGTTACATTATACCCAGGATCGATGAGTTGATGGATGAGTTGAGAGGAGCTCAGTTCTTCTCAAAGATTGATTTGAGATCGGGGTACCATCAGATTCGCGTGAGGGAACAGGACATTCCCAAGACTGCCTTCAGGTGTCACTATGGGCACTTTGAGTTTTTGGTGATGCCCTTCGGGTTAACCAACGCCCCAGCGACATTCCAGTCTTGCATGAATCACATCTTCCGTAGTCACTTGAGGAAGTTTGTGTTGGTGTTCTTTGATGATATCCTCATTTACAGCGGGACTTGGGAGGAGCATCTCCAGCACATTGAGGCAGTGTTGTGCATTTTGGAGGAGCAGCAATTCTATGCCAAGCTCTCCAAGTGTGAGTTTGGATTGACAGAGATGTTGCACTTGGGACATATCATAGGGGTGGACGGAGTGAGAGTCCACGAGGAGAAGATCAGGGCCATCAGAGATTGGCCGGAGCCGAGGAACGTGACAGAACTTCGAGGATTCATTGGCATTTGTACTTATTACAAGAAGTTCGTCAAGAATTTCTCACAGCTTGTTGCACCCCTTACAGATTTGACGAAGAAGGGGGCATTCAGTTGGTCGGATACAGCACAGCGAGCCTTTGACAGGCTCAAGGAGGTGATGAGCAGTTGCCTTGTGCTTGCATTGCCGGATTTTACGCAGCCATTTGTTTTGGAGTGTGATGCATCGAGAGAGGGGATTGGCGCAGTATTGATACAGGGAGGTCACCCTATAGCCTTTGAGAGTCGGAAGCTCCTTCCACACGAGAGGTTGTATTCTATATACGACAAGGAGATGTTGGCCATTATGCATGCATTGGCCAAATTCCAACAGTATTTAGTGGGCAACAGGTTCAGGGTGAGGACTGATCACAACAGCCTCAGGTTCTTTTTGGAGCAGAAGCAGCTACAGGAGAGGCAGCAGAAGTGGATCAGTAAGATCCAAGCATATGACTTTGACATTGAGTATGTCAAAGGTAAGAACAACGTGGTAGCAGATGCCCTTTCACGTAGACCAGCCACGTTGTCTCTTATGAGCTTGGATACAGATTGGAGGGCTCGACTTTTAGTAGAGTACTCCAAGGACAGATTTGCATGTGAGGTTCTGGATGGACAGGTGGCGGATGACAGGTACAGGGTGGTCGATGAGATCATCTACTACAGGGACCGGATCTTCTTGACTGAGGGATCTCAGCTCAAGAAGAAGATACTTCAGGCATCACATGATTCACCATTGGCCGACCATCAGGGGTTTACCAAAACCTACAGGGCCATTAGAGAGAGGTTCTCATGGAAGGGCCTCAAGGAGGACGTACTCCAGCACATCAGGGAGTGCGATGTTTGCTAAAGGAACAAGGGAGAGATGAGCCATCCCGCAGGATTATTGCAACCTCTTCCCATTTCGGAGGGGAAATGGGAGAGTATTTCGATGGACTTCATCACAAGGTTGCCCATGGTGCAAGGCAAGGATTGTATCTTTGTCGTTGTTGATCGACTGAAAAAGTATGCACATTTTTTCGCCATATCCGCGCACTACACAGCAGCACACGTGGCCGAACTGTTCTTCAGATAGGTTTTCAGGCTACATGGTCTTCCTAAGACCATCATCAGTGACAGGGACAGCCACTTCATGGGCAGATTTTGGCAGGATCTTTTCCGGTTGGTGGGGACGGAGTTGACACTAAGTACCAGTTATCACCCACAGACGGATGGACAGACGGAGATAGTTAACAAGTGGCTGGAGGGCTACTTGCGTAACTATGTCAGTGGGCAGCAGCGAGCATGGCTGAAGTGGCTGCATCTGGGAGAGTACTGCTACAACACTACACATCACATGTTCATTGGTATGTCTCCATTTTACGCTTTGTATGGATATCATTCTTTGTCTTTTGCTGATGCGATGTTTGGTGCTAGCAAGGCTCCAAGAGCCAAGATTTGGATCAAAGAGAGTCAGGATATTCTCCGAGCTCTCAAGGATAATATGTCTACAGCAAAAAACCAGCAGAAGCTATATGCCGACAGAGGTCGGGTGGAGAGACAGTTTGAGGACTTGGTCTACTTACGATTACAGCCATACCGACAGTCGTCACTGAAGCAGAAGGAAGTTGAGAAGCTCAAGCCCCACTTTTATGGGCCATACAGGGTGATACGCAGGATTGGACAGGTTGCATATGAGTTGGAGCTACCCCAAGGCAGCAAGATTCATAACGTTTTTCATGTATCATGCCTGAAGAAGGCATTGGGGCAGCAGGTGACAGTGACAGATGAGCTAACACCCACGGATGATGAGGGGCATTTGGTGTTGCAGCCAGAGGCTATTATTGATACCAAGGAGAGGCAGCTACGGAGCGGGACGGTCCGGGAATTCTTGGTGAGGTGGAAGAATTTGCCGGATGAGGATGCCACTTGGGAGAGTGAAAAAATTTTGCAGCATCCATCACTTCAGTTGCATGAGGACAAGCAACATTTTGCCGAGGGAGACTGTAATATTCCTAATTAGCAATGGCTAATTGGAATATTCGATCTTGCTTAATTTTTCCTTCTATAGTTTATTTATAAATAAAAAGATGAGTAGAGGGAACATAACTCACTTTGGGAATAAAAGTCACTCCCTAGTAGCACAACGTTGTAACTTAAAGGGAGCCAAAGGGGGCCAAGGATAACGTTGAGAGGGGGCCCACGTATACACATGGAGGGACTGCGCAGATGGAGAGGAGCACGTGGCAAGAGAGAGAGGCTACGTTGAAGGATTGGGCCTTAGGGTTGTGAAAGGCCAACGTTATAAAAGAGAGAGTAGCCTCCTCATTTTGGCATTGGAGTTTATGCATTTGAGCTAGTCACTTCGACTTCTTGAGCACGCTGGCTGTTTAGCCTATCTGCAACACTGTTTAGTGCATCGAGTGTCTCCGATCAGAGATCTCACCCTTAGCCCCGAGGGACTTCGAGTGCCTGCTCGGGCAAGGTAGTTTCATCATCATTTTGTGGGAGGATTGATGTTTGGGTTTTCCTGCGAAGCTGGGCTTTCAGAGACTGCGTAGTCCTGAGAGGGAAGACGCAGTTCACTTGGTGGGGAGTTTGGTTTGATCTTGTCTGGAGGATTCAGGCTCTAAGATTGAGCAAGGGGCCAACCCTTGCATATTGGAGGATTTTGGCAGAGTTTTGGGCGGAGTTTTGGAGTATTCTATTCAACCTCTACGCAGAGCCTTGGAGGACAGCGTAATTCCCCAAGAGGGTGATTTTCGGGGGTCAGCCATTTCAGATATGATTTCTGGGTTTTGTTGTGATTGATGAGTAGAGGTGGATTCCAGATTTTCAGCACATTCCGGGGAGGGGATCAGCCCCAAGTCATCAGTTCATTTTAGCAGTAGCAACTACACGGCTGTTTTCCAGCAGCTGGGACGCAGTTCAAAGAGCAGCCATTTCTTGGATCTTCTGAGAGTATTTCTTCACTTGCCTTGAGCAAGTCTAGGTGCCATCACTCTGATCACCTATTGTACTTCATTATATTTCTCAGTATAATAAAATGGCTTAGCGTTCTCTCTCTATATTTCTGGAGCATTTGTTATACATTCTATCAATGCTATTGCATGCTTGGATTACTGTTATTTTTCTATCTATGAGCATTCTAGTTCTATACCACTTGTATGTGTTTTCCCCATATTCTTAGACAGAGTCTGGAAAGGGCCAGGTAGCCTCCAGATCTCATCCTCTTTTCAAAGGCGACATATCTGGTAAACGCCCTCCCAATCCATCTCTGGTTGGAGTTTGCTGTGTTTTAGAGATATCCCCGAAACGGGATATTACATTTGCATTGTTGGCCTTGAACATGAGCACCAACTTATCATACATCTCTTTGGATGTGCCCAACTCAGAGATGTAGGCCACCAGAGTTTTATTAATGGATTCCCTGATCATCAGCTTTGCTTTGATCTACCCCTTCTTGTACTTTGTTTTGGCAGCAGCAGTAGCAGTGGATGGAGGTCCTTGGATTTTACCCTGCACATAGTCCATGACATCTTGGTCTTCCAATTTGAGATCCAATATCATCTTCCAAGCATGGAAGTAATCCTTCCCAGTCAATTTGTCATCCTCCTTGAAGCCATAGTTTGTGGAACCCATTTTCCTCTTCGATGATTGCAACAAATAGGGCTTGTCTTCACCTCAGCTCTGATACCATGTAAATTTATGTAGATGTTCTACGCTTGATGCAACTTTACTTTTCACCACAGCAATCACATAAACAATCAAGTAAAATGTTGATAGAACATACCAGTGGATCTATAGAAGACAAACCAGAAACAGAAAAATGTGGTGGTACATTACAGCGGTCAACAGGATGCTTAAACCAGCAAAGTCTCCTTGGTCAGCCAACCCAGCATGTGTCACAACAGCCCTCAAAATAGCCACATGGTGAACTCAAAGTCAACCCCAGAAAAGTCAACGATGCCCCAATGGCAGCAACACTAGCAACAACGACAGCAACAACAGCAGCAACTGCAACAACAACGGCAGCAACAACGTCTTCGTCCTTCTTTCCCACGTGTGAACTGACACTGCCTCCAAGGAGCTCGTACTAAATCAAAGGAGGAGATGATGTGTGAGGATGAGATGAGTGAAAAAGTCCTCCAATGTTGACTCTATTTATATCAATCACTGAGGTGTGTGACACATCTGCTGGGGGTGTAAAACCTTAAGGTCGACCTGCACATATTTGAAATTATTAAAAATAAATTCAAAATAAATGTTCTGCTCAATAGATTAAGATCAATTTTAGATCGATCTTACACCTCTCCGAAAGAGGGACCCAATACAAATATTGGTATCTTCATCTGAGCATCACAACATGGAGTTTGGACCTAGTTGTCCAATTTTAACATATACACAATTTTTAATCTAAATGCAGTTGATCTATCATGAGAAATATCATATGAGATTAGTTCTAATGCAGAAAATGAGTATGCAACGCATCCTACCCTAAAATCCATATGTCGAAGCTAATTTAAGTGTAATCATAAAACTAGTACAACCAACATATCATCAAATCAATATAAACATGCCAGCCCGTATGATTACTCATGGGGCAAATGCCAAAGCATATGTGGACAGAATCACATGGATTATAAGGCCGGTGGGAGGTTGGAAAATAGAATGCCCACACATGGATAATCACATGAGAAGAGGTAAGAAAAGGATGTGATCTAGTCCATGAGATCCTCTCTTCTAACCAAGATATAGAGATATCAATGATTAGGCTCATAAACTTTTGATGGATGGCAAACTCGGGCATATTATTTCCATTATGGTCCTTATCATTTATGTCATATTTTATGGCCTCCACATGGTTATGATTAGTAGGAGAATGATGAGATGGAGAAACACACATTTGTTGCCTATGATGATCACACTGGAAAGGGGAGATTATAGATTGATCATGATCTTGAGGGGGTGCCTAAGGAGATAAAATATAATCAATGAGGGGCTCATCCTTGACACTGTGCGTGGAAGGGGGAAAGGCTCACAGCCACTTGAGGACATGTGATAGGAGGTGCGGGAATCACTTGATGAAGACTCAAGGTGATGACCAATAGGCAAAAGGGAGGATGAAGTATTACATTCAACGGGTTTTTCTTCCCTAACATCATAATCTAAAGCCTCAAGTGATTTGGACATAGAATCATACTTGGGAGAGGTGGGAGTCTCATCAATTTCCTTGGTATCAAAGATTGGGTCTCTCCTAAAAGGAAAATTGATCACTTCCAACTGCCCCTCTTTATGAAAAGGAAAATAAAGATTCCCCTTCCCAAAAGTACCAATGGATACGTCATCATAAATAGTGCCCGAGAGAAAGGGAAAACTAATCTCATCCCCATCCTCCTAGTCGGTGTCGTATATGGGAGCATAATCAAATTAAGGACCAACAATTTCCCATTTCCCCTTTTCAATGTGGAAGTAATCTCCAATGTCATCCTCCGAGGGGATAAAGGGACCACCTTTCTCAAGGTTCTCAAAAGGAGAATCATCTGAAGTAATATACTCGAGAAAGGTAGGGTCAGTCTCAACTTCACCTTCCATAGATTCATCCCTCCCAACACATGTGTTCTCAAAATCATCTTTTTCATCATGTGGACCCCAGGAGGACTCGTCTACTTGCTCACTACTTAGATTCTCAATGTCTTGATGATGCTCAATGAAAGCTTCCTCTTGGATGCTTAATGCAGGGAATACTTGAAAATGTCTAAGAAAGGCATCAATGAACTCCTCAATAGATGAGATATCCTTAGGTTCATGATCATGCAACCATGAATTATGATCACTGAGAGATCCCATGAACAATAACATAAGGAAATCTTAGTGAACCACTTTCTCTTTTGAAGCATGTGCGTTAAATCTTTCTACATTGTCAATTGCAGAGAGCGGATCACTATCAAACACGGGCACCCCACGTACCATCCTTCCTGCGACATGATTAGGGTGCCCAAGGATGCTAGTGATGACCAAAGCGGAAAATTTATCAAAGAAAGAAAACCTATTTGAGATATGCATGAAAAATATGTAGGAGTCACCAGGGCGAATCTAAATATGCCTAGAAAAATGCTTGCTTCACCCTACAAGCATCGACCTTAAGGTTCAATGAAGAACTAGGGCTTCGTTCTTCCAATGGAGTCACCAATAATGATATGTCAATATGTCGTAAGGGGAACAAAACACAAGTCTTGTGTCCCCAGCAATGGCGCCAAAAATTTTACCACTCAAACCAGCAAGGGACCTAAAAGGGACTCTTAAGAGGGCAATTGTTAGGTCAAGGGAAACGATGGAGACTTAGCCCACTGTCACCACATCTAAGACTCCCTGCTCTTTACGGAATTTCACCAATGGGAGGAGACTCGGTAATGAGGAAGTCACTTATAAAGGATGGATTGACAAATAGATGTGAAGTGACCTTAGAGACCCTTTTCCTAGGATATGATTAAGAATGGAGCTCACTTGCTCTTTAAGCAAGGTGCAAGACTTTCTAGGGAAAGGATATGAGGATTAAGGGTTAGGCTAGAGGAATATGACTTGAAAAGGAAGTTCCCAATCCCTAAAATCCTTATAGAACTTGGATTCCTGAGTTGCCTTTGATGAATTGTCTTTGATAAGAAATGGGACCACATGGGACCAAGTGGACCCAGGCCAGGTTAAGGGAATGGAATCTAGCAAAAGATGATATTCTTAACCTAACCAAGGCAAGGGGAAGGATCAAACAAGAATTTTCACCTAAATATGTCAAATTGATCCTATGAGGTACTAGCCTTGGGAACACGAGGGTAAAATTTGATCTTAGACCTAGGGCTTGAGGTAATTCGCAATACCACCGTCAGAATCTCTTCAAATTCAGAGGAGACCTTGAGGACACACCAGCGCAATAGAATTTTCTAGGGCTAGTTTCCCGGAAAATTGATGCCCTAGGTGACCCAATGTGGCTAGACCTAGATGAGGGAGGAAAAAGGTGAAAACTATGGTTTAAATGACCACCCTTTGATGGATCAATGCCTAATTCCTCTTGGGGATATGGATTCTAGGAGAATTGTGAATATGGACTTCATTTCTTGTTCAAGGAGGTTCTCAAAGTCAACCTCGTCCAATGTTAAGGGCAAGAGAAGAAAAGTGACCTTAAAAGCATTTATACTTTGTTACAAATGGAAGAGGCTTATTGAGATAACACGATCTCTAGGACAATTCATTCATCAAACATGGCCCATACATAGAGACGAGCTAAATAGAAATATAATTCCACATCGATGTCGTAAATGCCTACAGCAATTAGCCCTAAAATAACGAAAATCTCATAACCAATGTATGCAGCAAAATGAAAGAAAACAGTGTTAGAATACCACTTTCATGTAACATAATATATCCAACTAGCATCACATTTGCAATATAAGAAGCTCCAAGAATAGAAGAACCCAATCCATACGTCAAAATTCATCCATTATCCAAAAATATCCACCAAGGAAAAAGTGTGAAGTTCTCTTATGAGAGAATGATCCAAATCCAAGTGATGATACAAATGAATCCATCCAACTCCTATTTATACACCAATTCGGAGTTTGAATTACCTAATGGGCCTACATTAGCCCCTAAACATAAAATTATGTGCAAATTAACTGACTTTTGGTGACAAGCCCACCAAACTAGCTCACAAATGAATAATAAGACTCTCAAGAGGTCAAATAATAATCTATGCATGTCGTAAGGCCCTCCAAGAGGCTTGATGAGGTCCATAAGTGCCATGACAATGAATAGAATCCTCAAAAAATGATGGATAAGGGGTGGCCCATTGTTCTCCAAACAACAAACTTGTGGTGCTCCTAGTGGGTGTGGGGGCACACCAATGACCTCAAGGGTCTCCATATGAGTCGAAGATGCCTATAGACCATCTATAAGGGCTCAGATGATGGAATGAATGTTGCCATGTCATCGTACAAGTCCTGGGACACCTGCCAAGTGTGTGGTGCACCTTTGGGGCTAGTTGGGCATAGTGTAACAAATGCATCTTCTTTGTTCAAAAGCTGGATCTCTAGCAATCTTTGAACATCTCTGGGGATACATGGAGTGTTGTCTATTGTTGTGGAGTCCAATGGCACTCTACACACACCCTATATGTGCCAATGTAGCCCTATGGAAGGTTATGACCCCGTATAGGGATACCAAACCCAAATGGACACCATCTGCAATCCTGCATAAGATCCAATGCGTCCCCTAGCCTTCCAGTACAACAAGTCATTAAAGTAATCGAGTAAAAGAGCTTACAAACCATGGACAACTAGTGGACACTTCATAATGGCATGCCCTTCCATAGTGGACTTTGGCATGTGCTAATGTCTCCAACCTCCAAAGGGGGTTAGCTAAGTACCTTATTAGGTGGTTTCTACCTTTAGAGGGGATAGTATGTCCAAGGTACATTCTTCAAATGGTGTTGGCAATGGGCATGTGATAAAGAGGTGAAATGGAATAGGGAATGAGAGGGGCAATACTGGGTCACATATTAGGGCACAAGTGTAGCTAGAAAAAGGGAAGCCCAAACTTGGGTATATAATGTGTAGGAGGGTGGAATCATGGTACATGAGGTTCCTCGACCTTGATTTTTCCACCCTTCTTTATATACCTTTTGCCTTTTATGATTTTTCTTCGATTAACTGCTCGGGGCTCAAAGGACAAGGGCATGATGTGTAAGATATAGAAGTGATTACCCCCTTTTTGTTAGGGTGGTTCATTGCCCTCCAGGGGTTGCGACAATCATGGGTTCCTGAATGATAAAGGAGGCTCATCTAGGACCTATGGAACCAGGGTGATGACCATGGGTATGGGGTAGAGCTCATGTATTGGCCTTTGCCCACGTGCTAATTATGTTTGTCCCGACCATCTTTTGCATCTTGTGGTACATTTTCCTGTTGAATGTGTCCATTTATGCTTTTACTTTTCTTTTTAGTTGCTTCAACCTTTGGGACATCGTTCCAAGCCTGACCCAAGGTGGGGGCAAGGGAATGGGGAGGCTAACCCTATGTGGACCCAGAAAGGCAATGTGGACCTAGGTAGGAGAGATGATGAATGGAAGGGGATTAGTACATGTGGATAAGGGAGCAGGACCACGCAACCAAAGTTGGGGTTTCCCAAGTAGTACCACCCTAAAACCAAATGGTCAGTAAAGGAGATCCCACGGGACTAAAATCCAAGGGTAACATCCAAAAGAGGTCAAGTGGACAGAAGCACAAACTAAGCCCACTCTTTCCGCTGAATCCCCCCAACAATCCATGCCAAAAGTGTCCATGATAAGTAAACCCAATACTCAATTACCAAATGACAAGAAATATCTTTAGGTTCAGGAGGAAACATACGATCAATACAGATGGGTGAGGGACCACATGGCTGGCTCGGGCAGAGGAGAAATGGCACAACGAGCTAGTTGAGGGTTGAAAGGGGTTGTTGGCTGTCGACTAAGGTCCATCGTGGAGAAAACATTTCTCCTAGGGATATCACCCATGAAAATGTGGGTAAGAGACACCAACACCACAGCCTCTTCAAGGCACATACCCCATCTTCATTTTCACTAGGTATGTCCTATTCTTATCTTGGGTTCCCAATCCTCAAAGAATATTGGTCCTCTTTGACTGCTCTTATCTAGGATACCTTGTCCTATCCTCAAAGAGAATCGGTCCAAGGGACTACAACCTATCATGGATTCCAAATCCTCAAGGAGTATCAATCCCATATGCTTATCCAATCCTCCATTCTCCCTACCAGTGCCTTCACTACACTTATGGTTGTTAGTCCTGGCCTAGTGCATGTCACATGGAGAAGACACTGTCTACCATCACTCCCTCTCAACAAGGGAGAGATAACCACAATCCTTAGCTTGTCTCATACTTCATCAATACATCAACTACTTGTTCTTCTGTGGAGATATAGTTGTAGCTGCAGGGCTCCTTCCTCACATTACATCATACCTAAGCTTCGAACTTCTTGGATGTCAAACATTTTACAGAGCCAAATTCTTTCATAATCTATCTTCATGATAGGGTTTCTCAGCTCCTAATTGCATCACATCATATCAAACTTCGACCTTTCTGGATCTTGACAATCTTCATGCAACTTTGTCATCAAACGGTTCATCTATCATTTTCAAGCAACCAAGCTTACTCACAGCTGCTAGCACATGCCTTCTTCCTTACATAACAAAGTTTTGTCCTCATGTTAAGCCATCATCAATGTTTTATACTCAACCCATGTGCTCTCAAATCGAATTAAACCAAACTGTTGTAGGTACATCATATTATCTCAATTGCTATCGTTCCATCCTCACAATGTCCTTTCAGGAAGCCAAATCATATCTCAAACAGATCATCAATATCAGGGTTACCAAATTACAATGGCCTCTAGTCAAGGTGTGGGATAATCCATGTCAAATTCTGCTACTTGCTCTCTCTGAGATCAACATTCCTTTGCATGGTCTATCTTCATATTGCAACAGAGTTCTGCTTCATGCTCTTCAGTTTTCAATCATCAATCAATGTGAGCGAACCAATCAGCGAGCTTCAATATCATATCCATCAGGGTCTTTATAGCTCCTTCTTTCCATCTGAGGTAAGTGAACTTTTTGCCCTTTAATAGACTTCTTTGACACAAGATTCAAACTGCTTCTTTCTACTTCATTTTCATGCTTTGCCACATTCTTCTACTTCTTCCTTCAGCTAGTCAACTTTCAGATAAATCTTGTCTTGACCTGCAACTTTCATTAGAAAACCATGAAAGAGTAAAAAGAACAAAAAACAAGGAGATATATAAATTACTCATCTTTTGGGAAGGATTAGGTCCCTCTTAATCTTGGACCTTTTTTCATCAAAGCTTGTCTTCACATCAGCATGATACAATACCTGTCATTCTTAAGAACTAAGTTCCTTTTCCTTTCACAGCAGAACAATCAGATAGGGTTTCTATATCAAGGATTTCTCCTTTAATTCCATACTTTGCTAGGGCTTACAAACCCTAGATGCCAAGACCTGTCACTTACAAACTGTAAATTTCTACAACCACACACAAGAGAGTTAGTTACAAAACCCTACATTTTTAAGATCTTCAAGATCTTGTTACGTTAGAGATTGCAAATTCTATACAAACCCTAGTTCCTTCATAGTCATCAAGACTTGCCAACCAAGCATTGCAAAATGCTGCAAAACCCTAATGATATTGTTTGACTGTTGACATGCCTTTTATCCATTTCATTAGATTACAAGACCTAGTCTTCATATGCAGCATAACATAAAACTCTTACATGTTACTATCTCTAATATTTATGCAAACCTTTTTTATGATCATCAGCATGACCTAAAGGACTTAGCATAGGTCATGAAATGCATAGAAATTATATGTACCTCTTTGAATATTTACCTGTCCTTCTTTGTAGAGATCTAGTCTCGATCCTCAAGTTGGCATTTATCAACTTCATTTTAAAAGAGACACCATCTTTTCTTCCAAACTTTAGGTTGGCTTCATTGATGTCACTCTTTCTTCTATTATGTATAGGGAGGAGATCTGAATAGCATGACTGCCTCAAGTACTGGTGTTGTGGGAATAAACTAATCCATCCATAGAGCTTCAATGCTTTGGTCTTTAAGCTAGGCTATGAACCAGGTCATCATACTTCTTTCATCTAGATTTCTCGTACACTTAGAGATGATCCAAACTTTTGTCCATCAACCATTATTGTCAAATGTTGTCAAGCCATACAACATTGTTTGCAATATTGTCAAGTCATACAACATTGTCACATGAAGACCACTGACATATCAAGGTCACTTCTGCATCCAGTCACTATCATACAAATGCCATAGATCGTACTCCTCACTACGGAGATAATGATAATATAATATCGCAAATTAGGGTTGATAACTTCGCATATCTTCTCATAGATTCACTGCCATATTAGGTCATATGTAGGTTATGCTATATAAAACTCTGTCTCATTATCAAATATACCTCAAGGTTAGGGCCATTGTCAAGTCTCCAAGTCACTGTGATCGTAGCATATAAACATGTGATCCACTAAGACATACAATATGAGCCACTAAAAAGTCAAGTGTGTGCTACAAAGATGAGTGCGAGCTTTTGAGAATCAAATGTGAGCTATAGGAGTATTGTGCGAGCTATGTAAGTCATTATAATATATCAAGTCAGTCACTATAATGTACTGTCACTGAAATATATATATATATATATATCAAGCTTCAGTGACACACTTATCAATGAGATAATAGGTGCGAAAAGTCGAGCCATGATAAAGTAGATTTATCAAAGTCGAACCATAACAAATATGAGCCACAGTAAGGTAATGTCATCATAAATGTGAGATCCATAGAGATATAATCTGAGCCACAAAGAACGAATCATAGATAAATGTCGACGAACCACTGTACATGTGTAGAGTGCGAGCCATGTATATATTAATTTGAGCCACAAAGAAGAAGATCCACACAACTGAGGAATATAATGCAAACTACAAAGCATAGCGATTGAGCCACATTATAATTTTATTTTGGTCACAGTAATATGATGTCATTGTTATGGTGCCAATATAGCGATGCCAGTTCATGATGCCACTACAATATAATATATATCATAATGCCACTGCAATATTGATGATACCACAGAGTGCGTGCCATCGAGAATGTATTTAGAACCACAATAATTCAAGCCTTACTCAAGACGAGTCATAGGGATTCGAGTCACAGTGAATGCGAAACTGAGATCAGAGTCTACTTTACGTCATAGAGGTTAGGTATTTGTATCCACAGGAAGCCCAGAATCTTGTCCAATCCATACAAAAGCTACAGAAATTCGCCAACACTAGCCACAAAAATTCTTCCAATAAAAGCCACGGAGAGAGAGAGATCCAAAGACTTTCAAGGATGCATCAGATTTTGAATCTTTAATAACGATCCCAAATGCCAACAAGATGTGATCTTTAGGCCTCCTTCAAACCTTAGCCCTCATACCGTGTTGAGAAATCAATAGGCTTATGTAATTAGGGTTGATTTCTCTTTACGTGATAATTACTCGTGAATTTATTAGCTTAATTATTATTATGTTTTTCTTCTTTCATCAAGCAATTACCAAAATATAAAACATGAAGATCACAATAGACAAGGAACACAAGGATATAGGCTCTCCAAGCCAAGGCCAAAACCCCACAAGGGGTAAAACCCAAAAATCATTCTCTTCTTATAGAATCAGATCAAAGTAAGATATTCAAGACCCAATACGAAAACAAGATTCCAACCTCTAGGATGCCAAGTCAAGCCCTCCTTCAGGATTTTCTTCCAGCATTAAGTTCATCTACAAGTCTAGCAACAACGGAAACCTTCACTCAACAAAAACTTGTTCTGACAGAATAGTGTGAATTCAGGAGAGATTTTTCCTTTCCTCATGCGACGTTGAGAGAGATCGATTTTTCAGCCCTTTTCTTTTCTTCCAGACTTTGTTTCTTTCTTCGCTCAACTGTAGAAGATCAGATGATGTAATGCGAAACTTTCTTGTCTCCAAATGAGCTCGATGTGGTATTTATTTATACTTGATCAAAGGAGTTGATTGGATGCCTTTTCTTAAGCAAGGCCGACTTGGCTCCTGGAGGTGGTTTTGACCCTAATTTTATTTTGAAAATTCTTTTTCCAAGCTATAAATAAGCCTTTGACTTTGACCAATACAAATAATAATGAGCATGAAGAACATGCTTAAATAAAATAATAATTTGACTTGAGCATGAAACCCATGATTTAAAAATAAAATTTTTTTTTCTTCTTTTTGCTTTTTACATGAAATATACAATGATAATTATGAAGACCTAACCTAGTTACATTTTCCAACACAACTAACTTCATGAAGAAAGGTGACGGCCCCTTAACAACAAATAAAATATAACTAATGTGCAAGGTACTCCTTCAAAAATGGCACATCTCAATAATGCATGAGAAGGTGTGTAACAAGCCACTCAAGCTCAACGTCCAAGATGTAACATCCCTTCATAAGTGTTCCAAGGGATAGCTCCATAAAAGAAGGGATCAATCCATCATGAAATAATGTGTAATGTGTTAGATCGAAACCATGTATCAGCATCAATCCAAATGCCAAGCCAACCACATGGTCAACCAATTTATAAAGAAGGGGAATGACCTTGCCAAAAGATGCATGAAATGATGATAAGTATGCATATGCCTCCACATATAAGCCAAAGAAGGGGAGTGCAACGTGCTCCACATCAAACCATGATCTACCCCATAAATAATTCATCCACATGTGAAAAGCATCCATAAGAGCTAGGGTGTTAGACTAGCAGGATTTTTCTCAGGCTTGGTCGTTTGTCTTTGGCAATGGAATTGAAGTGACCTGCGTTTGCATGCAACACAACTTGCTTGTAGTCTAGAGGCACCAAATGCGAGCACTAGATATTGAGTTATGGTCTAGAGATAGGTTTTGGGTGCATAGAGGTTACATATTTTGGAACTCCACTGACTACATTGGAGTTGGACGTTGTAGGAACTAGAGGCATTATTCTATCTTCAATGCACACGAATTCGCCAGTCCAGGTTTAGTGTGCTAGACATATCAGGGTATTGTCTTACTCTTCTAGCTCAATTGTTTTTTTCTTTGGTTATGTTTCTCTCTGGTGTAAGCTTGGTGGCTATGTTTTAAGTTCTCCTAGGGTGGGTTGCGACTTGCATTACGATGTCTTCTCCGAGCACTGACCCTGCTAGGAGCTTTTCATCTACCCTTTTGTCTTGTTGGTCCTCCTCTGCCTATTTGCTTGGGCCGCCCAAAATTCCCAAAACCCTTTCGTTTTTCCTTCTATTTGGCCTTCCCAGCCTCATTCCTCTTAGTGTTGGGTTGTTGTGGAAAAGCTTTCTTGATTAGATAATCTTCTTTTGGTGCAATACGCCTCGGCAACGAATGTGTATCCACTGGGGAGCCGAGGGAAAAGGTCCCTAGGGCAAGCTATGTGCCGAAGCCAATGCCCAGGAAGTTGCAGCCATCTTCCATTCTTCTAGCGCCCCCCCCCCCCGAAATTCATGAAGAAATTCACCAACTCGAAGCCCTCACAACCAATGATCGCCAAGTTTATTCTGATTCCAAAATCTTGGAGGAGGTAGCCAATTTGGTTAAGGGAGGTAGGAGCCAGAACCTGAACTCCATCACCCTCCATTTGTAGATGAGAACTCATCTAGGCAGGGTCTTGAAGGAGAAGCATGAAGACCGTAATGATATCATCTCTTCCTTGAATGAAATCAAGTGAGTGCAACAACATCAATACTCATGTCTGGCTAGTTTGGATGCCTAGCGAGCTCACCTTCAAAGTCATATTTAGTGTGAACTAAAACCTCCTGCTCCTACTGGTACAAGTGCTCAGGACCCAGCTCTAGTCACCTCTTTAGACTCTTGATATCATGATAAGCCTTCTGGCAGTTGTACTCCTTTATGTAGTTCAGAACATGGTAGTTTTAGTAGTTCTTAGCATCAAATGTTTTTCTGCGATTAACAATCAATAAATCAGGTTTCCCTCGAGGCACATTGAGACCAAGCACTGCATGCACTATGATACTTTTGATAATGTATGTTGGAATTTTGGGGTAATACAAACTTAATTCACAAAAAAAAAGAGAATTGTATTTGCAATAATAGTGTATTGATATGCATCAAGGCACATGTGAGGTTGCTGCCCAGTGAACCTACCACTGAGTTTCGTTGTTTCAGAGTCTGTCGCCACCGTTGTAGCCCCTTTTCCATTTCTGCATCCAGCTTCAATGGCACTGGGGTAATTTTCTTGCAGATGTGGTTGGTGGTTTGGAGCTTTCGTTTCCTTGAGGTTGCTCGTGGGTGTGGATCTGCTCAGATTCTTTGGTTCAGAGCCTTAGCTGCTGAGCTCGTGGTCTCTGGTTTCTGGGTCTGTTCCTCCCACCTTTCTGCTCATGGTTTCTTGCTACCCATTCTAGGTTCTTCCCCTGCTTCTGGGGTTTTGTGAATTCCCTTGTGGGTTTGTGAGGGCCTGGGTTCCTGGTTATTTTGGCTTTTTCTTTTTTAGCTAGCCCTACTTTTCGGGGTTTTTCCTCATATGAGGAGCCCTGGAATTGGTGGGTTGTCGTCAAAAAGGAAGACAGATTGCTCTTTTGAGCAATGCTCAGGCAAAGGTCCCGTACTTCTGCGGTTTTTGTGGTTTGTTGGCTGTATACAAAACAGTTGTATGGCTCTGGTTTTTTGTGTTCTGCGTAACACATGATCAAATAGAATGCTTATTGCATGTACTCTGCAAACTTTTTATTACATATAATGGAAAGTTCCGATTTTTTCTCTGGAAAAAAATCAAGGCACGTTACATACAACCCATTGTATCTTATCAAAGTACTTTTTCATCTTTATAATTTTAGTTTTGAAGAAAATAATTATATGTTTCCATTCATTATTCTTGTCTGTAAGATTGTCTCCATGACTAGAATATCACCAGTGTTGGTCCTCGTTTTTGGTAAAAAATAGTCATCATAATAAACCTTATTCTGACCAAAATAAACCTATCACTTGCAAGTTGCCACTTTTACCACATTTTATCTTCATTTTGACCAATAAAACCACTCAAAAGGTATTTTTGTCATTTTCTTTTAATTTTTAAATTTTGACAATTTTTATGCATTGTTAAATTGTTTTTACCAAAACTTACAAGAGAATAGGCATTTTGGTAATTTCTCCTTTGTTGAGATATATGTAGGCATGATGGACGAACATGAAAACATGGGTTTTGGTTCTTGGCTTCCCTAGATGGATCATGTCCTCTTGGTTCCGCGAAAAAGCATTCGTAGAGTTCTGGTCAACACAGCCACCCAAGAGAAAAATACACTGTTACAGCGAGAAAATCCACCCAAATTTCATTAGCTTGCAATTTTGCATGATTCTGGCCACTTCAAAGGTCAAATCTAATCTAGATGATAAAAATAGGAATTAGTTGCCTGGTTTGACATTCATCAGCATTTTAGTTTTATTTTGTGCTGCATAAATGCACAAACAAGTGAAGCTTGAGAAGATCAACTAGATTTAAGTTTGGAGTTTTATTTAGTTCCTCATACTTAGAAGACGTTTTCATTAAATCTCTATAGCACATTTCAATTTATTAATATGCAACAATCTTCAGTTTCTCCAGCTGATAGAATTCTTTAGTGTACAAATTAAGGCTGGGAGCGTGCCCATTCCTTGACCAGTACACCATTCCTTTTCCTGCGCTTATTGTGGATTGTTGTAGCTATATTTGCTGCTAAATATCTCTGTGGTTTCTCTTTCAATTTCAGATTTACATGTGCAAATTGATCACTGTTTCTATTCATCATTAGTTTCCTTGTTTATATATTAGTTGTTGTGCTTTCCTTTTGTCAATATATTAACTGTTTATTTGCAGCTTTAGTGTCCTTTCATGGTACCTTAATTATTGTAGTGTTCATGAACAGCCATAGATTTCTTTAAATAGAAATGTTATTTGCTTTCAAAACCCAAGTTTAAAATTGTTGATTTAAGTAAAATATTGAGAAGTCTAGAGAAGTATTGTTGTGAGCCACTGAAGGGAGTGAGATAAAGACACTACAACCGGAGTTTATACCAGTAGAGACCCTAGTGCATTCCTAATCAACCAATTAAACTAGAATCAATTATATTTTCCTTACTTTAGAGTAGCTTTTCATTTCAAGCATGTGTGCTTGGAATTTCTTCTTTGGTCAATAACCTACATAAGGGAAAGAACCATTGTTGTGTGGGCCTTTCTTAAGGCATATATGCTTGGAATTTCTTCTTTAGTCAATGACCTACATAACCGAAAGGACCATTGTTGTGTGGGCCTTTCTTAAGGCATGGATTCCCACACCCTGATTTTTAGCCAAAGTAAGCTTTTGTAATGTAGACAAAAGAAGATTAGTTCATTTTCGCGTTGGATTGATTAATTAGAATTTTGCTTTAAGCTTGCAATTTAGAATTTGAATCTTTCCACTGCAGTGACTTAGCTATCATTTATGTTTTTATCTCATATTAGTTTAAATATTATTCTCAAATTGCATTTTTAGTTAAATCATAAAAGCTACAACTTTAGATTTCTTTAGAATTGAGTATAAGCAATTTCATTTTTAAGCACTAAGTGACAATAGAGTAAATCTAAGAGTCTAAGACTAGATCTTCACATATAGTGATGTGTTTCTAAGTTTACGGACTCCCAAATTGATGAGACTTATGTCCTAATTTATGCAAATAAATTAGACCAACAACCGGCCTCAATTTTGGCCCTAGAATTGGTGATTATAAGCATGTATTGGATTCACCTCAATACCGTATACATTTCTTCATGTTCCATTGGAGTATTTTACCTTTTATTAATTCATTGACTTTGGGCATGGTAATGGCATCGGTTTTCTACACCGAGTTTTATGCCTTTTTGGTGAATTACAACGTTTGAAGATCAATAACATTATTAACCACGATGGAGCATTTTAAATTTTAGTGAGTTCCACCTTCGAGGTTAACAACCTTCACTAATCACTTTCTCTCTTTCGTGACTATAATGATGATGTTAAAGAATTGGAGCCACAAATTAGTGAGTCGGAATTGTGTGCAACTTTTATCTCATGGGAAATTGCAATGAAATTCAAGAGGCACTGACCATGTGCATCCTTGGCCACATGGGATGTTTGGTGTTAGGCATGCTTTATCCTCACACTCGAGGTTCTTGGTGTGATGGTTAATCTAAGTTGGTTGCATTACATACTATGATACTGACCATATACAATGTACATGTATCTGAAGTTGTGGTTGCAGGATGAAGAGAGATGATTCGTGACACCTGCCTATGCATGCTTGCCTCTATTGATAGATTCTGTTTCTCGGCATAGTTGGCAAAAAGTAAATATAGGTTGAAAAAATGAAGATGGGAGATCTAAATTACCAAAACTACTCCTTTAAGCACGATACATCCATTTTAAAATTGCCTTCAATGAGAGAACACAAGAAGTATAACCATTTGTTGAGAGTAAAAGCTAAGAAGCATACCTATTTGTTGAGAATGATAGTTAAATGGATAGTTAGAGGATTATAAACTATACTATAATTTTGTAAGAAGGAATTCATACCTAGTTCCTTGAATGCATGCATCCTCTCTGCTACATCCAAGAATTATTCATAGCTAACTACAGTTAAAATATCAATCGCCATTAACCACACTAAAGATTGATTGTAATTATCCGTGGTTAGAATTGGCCATTGCCCACAAGTAACAAGAAGAAAGATTTAAACGAGTATAAACGACAGTTACAATATTCTGAAAATAACAATAATTTAAAATTTGCATCAGTTTACATTTCATCGAACCTACTATCATGCCCTTAGGAGTTGAGATATTGGTGAATGATGGATTAGTCCCACATGCGTACATAAATACGTTACCAACAGAAATACAGTTTTTGTGTATGAAAAGAAACCTCCACAAGTGAAGTTACAAGTAGGGTGTGCCTTGGACTTCTCCAAATCAGAATGAACTATTTCAAATTTAGATGGTTTTAATTTCATGTAATCATATAAGAAACTGGGAAAGGAATAGACAATTGATCAGAAATACAGATTTCCCATATGCAGGATTATTCCAAACAGCTTACCAGTAATGCAGTTCGTTATCTTGATACCTAAAAGCAGCTGCCCTGCTCTAACATGCAGAAAGATCATGGACCCGTTGTTACCCTGAAACCTGAATATATTTGCTCCAAATACAGAATGTTCTAATTTTGGGGGAGGTTGTGAGACTGTTAGACAATTTTCGGGCCTCTTTCAAACTACTTCCGACAATTGGGAACTAGTTAAGAGTTTTCACCCTACAGTTGACAGTGTGGTTTGGATTTAGAGATTTCTACTGCATATTCCGCTTTGAATTTCACGTCTGGGACCATCTCTACTTCAAAGTTTAAGCTCCGATAATCCTGTTTTTACTTAGACCATGTGATCACATGAATGATACCATTAAAACAACAAGACAGACAAAGAAAACGTAAAAGAAGACCAACCAGAAATCCTGAACTAAAATTAAAAAACCATCGAAATAAACAAAACATTCAAGCAATATTGAGCATAGGCAGCATTAAAGAAAGAAAGAAAAATACCTGGTATTTCAGTGCATGCAAATCATTGCATCCCAGAAACAATCCATGGCAGCAACAGTATAGACATACATATCGAAATGGGTGACAATATTTTACTGAATGTTTGAAGAAGGGTTAATAATACAATTAAGGCTGGCGCTCCTGCATTCATTGATCAAACCTAAAACCCAGTGAATGACCTTTATCCTTAATCAAACCAGCGCATGACCTTTATGCTTTGGTTTTGTCAATCAAGGAAGGTGTTTTATTTTATTATTTTATATCAGTCCGACTACGGGAATGTGTGGAATTGTGAAATTTAATGCACACCGGTCTGAGTGGGAATCCAGAATAACTATATCTCAGTTTGTAAGATAGCGTCTAATATTATATAAATAATAACTAATACCATGGAAATGATGATTAATGAGGAAATATATTTTGTATTAAAAAAAATTAAAATATTCAAGGTTACATGAGAGTAGTCTTTTTTTTAAAGTGTGAAAAATACATCTGGTGTATATAGTGTACCAGGGCACATATCAATTCCAAAATCATAATAGTTTTAGGCATTTACATGAGAGTAGTCTTTAGTGTGACTTTTTGAAGGTTTTTTCAGTGAAATTTTCCGGTTTAATTTCTCTAAAATCTGATTAGAATTCATTGAAAATGTAAGTTTTATGGGTAACCTTGCACAATCGAAGTGTGTTGAATCCATATATACACTCAAAAAACCAGTTTAAATAACAGAAATCAAGATTTTATTTGGTAGAGATATGTTGGAAACATAAGTTTGAGTTATGAACTCTTCACAATCTAGATGTTCCAAGGGTTTTTAAGGGTGTTGAATCCATATATGTAATAGAAACTCCTTTAAATAAGAAAAAATCAAGATTTTACCAAAAATTGTTTCGCCCAAGTCAAGATCTCCAAAATGTATAATAGTTAGACAACTTTGGAAAATAAAAATAAAAATAAAGGGAGTTCAAAATTAAAAGTAATGTTTATCTTAACTTTGAAAAAAAAAAAGGAGTTTAAAATTAAAAGTAATGTTTATCTTTTCTAGAAATTACGTTGATAAGAGGGGCAGCAGGAGCGGGAGGGGTACTATTTTGCCCTGATGAACAAGCTGAGATAAGTTAGGCATGGGGTCTAGGAGTGGCAACCAACAATAAAGCGGAATTGCTAGCCATGTGGAAAGGGTTGGACTTAGCAATCTCCCTAGGCATAAAGAAAATTAAAGTGGTTGAGGACTCCTTATTAGTTATAAGGATGTTTACTCTCACCAACATTAATAAACATGACCCAAAATCCTCTATAGTTGCAAGGATAAAATATCAGTTGGAAAATTTTGAAAAATTCAAGTTAGGCATGGGGTCTAGGAGTGGAAACCAACAATAAAGCGGAATTGCTAGCCATGTGGAAAGGGTTGGACTTAGCAATCTCCCTAGGCATAAAGAAAATTAAAGTGGTTGGGGACTCCTTATTAGTTATAAAGATGTTTACTCCCACCAACATTAATAAACATGACCCAAAATCCTTTATAGTTGCAAGGATAAAATATCAGTTGGAAAATTTTGAAAAATTCAAGTTGTTTCATATCCTTCGGCACCTCAATATGGTCGCCGACGAGATGGCGAATTGTGGTGCAACCTTGGGCGATGGGAGGTGTGAGCTTGGTGGGAGGGAAGTAGGCCACATACCTAGCCCGTAAGAGAATGTTGAACAATGGAATTAATGCTCTCATCAAATATGTTGAGTGTTGGATGATGCGAGCTATCGTGACACAGGAATGCAGAAGAGATGGGGTGAAGAACGTGAGCATTCAATGCATGGTGTTGGGCCTCCAATTTGTCATGATTTTGCAAACCAAACCATCCATTTTTGCATCATTCCACTCACCCATTGTCATCATTCTTAACCATATTTCTTCGAAAATGCACCAAATTCTGGCATACATATTTACATGGATTATTATTATTATTTTCATTATTTTTAATGAATTAAGAAGAATTATGCATGGTTTTACTAATGATAGTTTTGCCAGTGAAAGTTTCTATAGTTTAGCCAAGTTTCCCCAGTTGTCTCCATGGTTGAGGTAGTAGAACCACTCTAGAAGGAAATCTAACACATCGAAATTGTTTTTAAAGGTTCCAATATGGATTTTTATTGGTCAAAATCCATCCAACTCACATGTGTTGACCTCCAGCATCAAATCAAGGGAAAACGCAGTAGTTTTGATCAGTCAAGTTAAAACATGTTTTCAGAGAAAATGAAAACGAATTTCGGGAAACAAAAACATGGGTTTTGTTCGTCACGGGCACAATTAGGTTGTTTTGTGAGCATTTTTCTCAAATTACTTACATAGATAGGCAGGCCCAATTAGGTTATTTTGCAAATTACATGGATAAGCGGTTTTTCAATTTGTCATTTAATGCACACCCAACAAAAAAGCTAGAACAAGCTGTTCTTTGGAAAATTAGTGGCATAGAGATAAGTTTCATCAAATCTAGGTTGATATTTGATCCAAAAATCCATCAAATTTTATTTGATTTGATCTTTAAAGATCTCATGACCAGAATTGTAGCAATAAAACTCTAAGTATGTTGTTGCTTTAGAGATCTATAAATTTCAATCCCTTTGATAAGAGGAGGGAGGAGATGAATGTTTGAAAAACTCTTTTTTTGTAAATACAAATTATCTTTTTGTTTCGTTCCTTTGTTGTGCGTGGTATCGATGCATATTCAGTCTTGTAGAGGAGTTGTGCTATTGCCTACATTTCGCAGGAGGGCCCCCTCGAGTTGTAAGGTTTTCATTAACTGTAGATATCATTTCAATTATTTGTTTTGTTGTAGCCTTTTATTAGTTTGTTTAATTGCTTAGTTTTGATTTTCAAATGAATGTTTAGTATCGTTTTATTAAGATTGCTTAATCATTTTGTTGTAGAGTGAGGCGAGATCTCTTGTGCACATGGACAGAGCATAGGTTTACATAGATCAATAACATAACTTTACATTTCAGTTAGATAGATAGGATTTTAATTTGCAGAGATAATCTTTCTTTCTTTCAAGAGTAGATTCATTTGCAGTGTGGTTTCAATTCAAGCAAGTGTGATTTCATTTTTAAAGCATGTGTGATTTCATTTTTAAAGTAAGAATGGTTTCAATTCCAGCAAGTGTGGTTTCAATTGAAGAGTGATTTCATCTTAAGAGCAAGTGTGATTTTATTTTAAAGCAAGAGTGGTGTGATTTCATTTAAAGCAAAGTGTGTGTGTAATTTCATTTAAAAGAAAAAGATTGTGTTTGATTTAATGTTGAATAAACATGAACAAGTGTGTGATTCATTTCAAGAAGAGTGTGGTCTTTCTTTTAAGCTATAGCAATAGAATTAATTTCATTTACTTACTGTTAGAGAAACATGTGCATTTTGATATTTCAAATTAGGAATTGCTTGAATAATAAAGACTTCTAACACATAGAGTGCACATACACTTCATCAGTATACTAGCCCTGGTTGACAATTTTTGTAAGTAATTTAACATCAATTAAATTACCAAACATTTTGGCGTCGTTGTCGGGGAAGAGTATAAAGGAGTCTTTTTATTTTCATTAAAAAATAAAATTAAAATAATATATATATATATATCACCTACCACCCCCACTATATCATGTGGTGCAGTAAGAGCCACACATCCACATCATGAATTCCTAGTTTTGCAGGTAGAAGAAGAGGTGACAAAGGAGGTAGAAGAAATGGTTGAAGATGATGATAATGAGGAAGATCCTTTTGGATTTCTCATTCAAGAAACTGATGTCAATGGTCATATGAAGAGCATCACTCCATCTGTACTTCCTAACTTCAAAGGTATGAGATCAGAAGACCCTGAAACTTTTCATTTTGAATTTGAAATCATTTGTAGATCTTATGGCTACTCATTACACATTCAAAAATTGAATTTGTTTCCGACAACATTGAAGAGTAGAGCTCTTAAATGGTTCATGACTTTAGGAACAAATTCTATAAGGACATGGAATGATATGAAAAGAGTATTTTTTAAAAAATATAAAGATTATCGCATACACCATGACCTTAGAAATGAAGTCTTTAAGATGAACCAAAAAGAGGATGAAAGCCTAGAAGATTTAGTGGAGAAATTTACCTATAATGTCAAAAGGTCTAAATTGCATGATTTAGGACTAGACACATTAAAAACTCTCCTAATAAAAGCTATAAAGGATGAATGGATTGATCTTCTTAACCTGGTGGGCAAAGGAGATGTCTCTCAGTTGTCATTTCAAGAGATTTGTGAATTGTGTAAGAAGATATCAAGAGGAAAAGAAAAGTATGGAAGATCCCCTCAAGATCCAATTATGACAAGAGTGTAAATCGACATCGGGATTGGTAAATCAAACTGAACTTAACAATTTTCTAGGCATTCTTGGTAATCTAAATGAACAAATTGATATGTTACAAATGCAAAACCAACAAAAAGTTGAGAATGCTACTTCATTTATATTTTCCCTAAATGTAGAAAGAAAAATGATATGCATGAATGTCCACTTGATAACAATAAAATTTGTGAAATATGTGCAGGATCACATACTATTAAATATTTCCCATCATTACCAGGGTTAAAGGTAGTTTACTAGGGAGAAAATCAAACACTAGAACAATCTTGTCATGTAGCTCCAAGAAGCCCATGGAAGCCTCATCAACCTAGTATGATGCAAGATCTTAATTCTCAATTTCAGGGTTATGCACAACAATCTCAAATTAATTGGAAAACACCCTTTCCTTTTCAACCTTGGACATCTCAATCCCAATCTCAAAACTAACCTTGGAAATCTTGGTCATCTCAATCCCAACCTCAAAATAAATCTTGGAAACAAGGTTGGCAAGATCATTATAGAGGAAATTGACCATGTCCTCAATCTTTTCCTCAGTATCCTCAATACCAATATCAATGTTATCCATACCATTCACCACCACCACAACATCAGTTTCACCCTCAGTTGACCTCAATTTAAGCTTTCCCATTACCACCCACACAAGCACCCAAAAGATCCATTCCTACTCCACTACTTGCACAACCATTTCATATCCCCAATAATAAAACACCTCAATCCACTTACAATGTTGAGGTATTGAAAAATGATTCTCGAGCTGCCATTGAAGAACAACAACCAAAAGAAGAAGATTCAGATAGGGTCCAAGAATCATGGATTTCTATTGATAAAGAGCAATTGTTGGAACCTGAGATTGAAAATTTTTGTGCATGCTTATCACTAGATTATATGAATGGAGATCACATCTCTAAAGACTTGCATAGCATGATAGTAGGAAGCCAAAGAAGACAAGATTACATTGAATCTTGGTTCAAGACAGTCATCTGATCCCAGTACTCCATTCTTCAGTATCTTCTGACATCATCTCAATCAAGGCAGTTGGTTCTCATAAACTGGTACATATCAAAGAGTATATTTCAAACTTGCATATGAGTTTATATATCATCTTGTTACACACAGGGTTCCATTGGAAGTATTCATATACTTGAACGAGATTTCTTTTTCAAGTAGAGTAGGACATATAAAAAAATAAAGAGAAAAATAAGTCGTATTGTGAAAACTAACTTGCTAGCGCAATTGGACATGATATTTGCTTGAAAACTAGGCAAATATCGAGCAAAATTCACAATAAGTTCTGGAATTTTATGATGGTTTCAATATTTTAGTATGGTTCTTCAAATCATTTTTGGTTCTATGCTAGAGTTGGTTGATGTGGGATTCCTTAAGGCCCACCTTCTAACATATCTTGTCTCATCGACCTCAACACCTTATCTAGGATCAATATCAAAGATTATTTGGAGTGCCTTGGAACTTGCATGCATCAATGGTAAGCCTCCTCGTTGACAATAATGTCTCTTGATTGTCAGATCTTGTAGGTGAATAGACTTCAACACATTCATTCGTCCCTATCAAGATGCACTCAAGTACCTTGACACTCATTTATATTATCGGTGAGTTGTCTCGCATTGGTTAACGATTTTCATCATTTATCGATCATCCAATAATTTCTTCCCATGCTCGACTTCGACACATTCATTTGCATAGTAGGAATTGTACCATGAATTTTGGTTTTGATGAAGACTATATGGTTTTATGGAATACAACTTGCAGCAATACATTTTATTGGTTTCTTGTAGCAGCATGTTCATCTTTTTTTCATTCAACAACAACATGATGGCACCATTACAACTTTTTTTCATTCATTTCATTTTCAAGCAAAACAATAAAATTGGGCCTATTTCAGTCCATATGCATTATGTTTCATGGTTTCTACTACAACATGCAATACACAATCCAAATTAGCAATTCAATCTCAGAGAAAACGACTTTCTGCAAAAATTGACATTTTTTGCAACAACTACGGAAAGTTGCAGTTTCTGCAGCTAATGTTGTAACAGTCTGTTTTTGTTGTAGCAGCTTGTTCAAGAGGCAGTTTTGGCACAGATATTGTAAGAGATTGGAGTAGAAAAAAATAAAATAAAAATAAAAATAAAAATAAAAAATTGAGCTTTTGGGTTTTCTCATAATATGGTAAATTGAGTAAAGTTTGGGCAGAATTCCAAAAAAGTGCAATTTTCAAGACTTTTCAGTGGGTTTTTAAGGCGGATTTTCATTTTTCACCATTGTGGACAGATTGGGCCAGATTTCGATATTTTTTCCCAGTATCATCTTTTATTCTCCAAAATGGGATTATGAAGGCATGTGGCGGTAAAAAAGGTAAAAATACACCATTTCCCTTTTGAAGCACTCAATTTGGCCTTAAAATGAGTTTGTGGCATATGTTTTTGTGCAATATTGGATGACATGAAAAGTAATTTTCAGAATTTTCAAAAGCCCAAGATTCAAGAATTTATTTGCCAGTAAAATGGTTTTATTCCAACATCTACAACCCCTACTTCATCATTTCAAGTTCTTGAAAAGGTAAACTTGAGGTAAAACTAGCATTTTACTTTTTTTAATTTGTTAAAACATTTGGAAATTGTAATAAGAAAGTTATTGAAAACATGTGATCTATGTATTTCACCTTATCATATTCACATTCTTCAAACCATTTGTTTTTCAATCCTTTGTCCCTATTATACTATTTTCAGCGCCCCTCATAGCTTATTGGATGCTCTACCAATGTTGTTATGATTGAGCCCCATACTATGGTTGCATAATCTTTTCATGAGATCTTATGTTGACCTTTTCTCTTCTTGCTACCATATAAATTAATTCATGCTTCTTCGATGAACAATCTGACCTTTTGGCCTTCATGTGGGAATAATTCATACTTTCCTCAACGGTCCATCAACATGAAGTTCTTGAGAAAAAGAATTATTTTACAGATATAACAAGCTTGACTTCATGGTAAATGTTTATAGCACATGATCAAAAGGTGGTGGTCTGTTTACATACAACATTCATGGTGCACATGGATATCATTCATTGTTTGGGTTGGAAAGCACATGGATGTAGTAAGAGTCTTATAGATGCATTCCTCACAATATGGCATGTTGGATATTCTACCAAGGATTAAAAAATTTGTGCACAATTGAGTAAGTGACAAAAACTTCATAAATTGATTCTAAGATTGAATTTACAAAGGCTTTAACAACAATGACAAGTACTTGGATATGCTACTTTATGGACACCCTTGTCTTTCACACAAGTTGTATATGATAATGTGCAGGGGACTAATAAACAATGCAGATGCGTTTGTTTTATTAAAGAAGAACAAATCAACAAGCATCATATCACTCATGAGTAGCATACTATGGAAAGAATTTCAACAAGAGGATGGATAGCTTTTCTTTTTCATTTTTCAACTATCAAGAAACAAGTATGGAAACAAAGAGTTGTGCTACCAGATGTGTAATTTTGGAGAATGAATTCATTTGTTCATTGAATAAGAGATAAAAACAAATCTTGCCAAGATAGATGATCTACACCAATCCCCTGGAGCTTTGGTCAAGGATTTAGTTGAAATGAAAAAATAAAGGATTACCGAGAACTAGTTGAATTATGAAAATTTGCAAAGCTTTGTTTGCATGAGGACATGAAAAATCTCAGGTGTGGGGGAATGTTGGGCTTCCAATTTGTCATGATTTTGCTAGTCAAACCATCCTTTTTTGCATCATTTCACTCACCCATTTTCATCATTCTTAACCATATTTCTTCAAAAACGCACCAAATTCTGGCATACATGTTTACATGGTTTATTTATATTATTTCCATTATTTCTAATCAATGAAGGAGAATTATGCATGGTTTTACTAATGATAGTTTTTCTAGTGCAAGTTTCTACAATTTAAGCAAGTTTTCGCAGTTGTCTCCATGGTTGAGGTAGTAGAACCACTCTAGAAGGAAATCCAACACATCGAAATTGTTTCTAAAGGTTCCAATATGGATTTTTATTGGTCAAAGTCAACCCAGCTCGCACGTGTGGACCTCCAACATCAAATAAAGGGAAAAACGGAACATTTTTGACTTGTCAACTTAAAATGCGTTTTATGAGCAAAGGGAAATGAATTTAGGAAAATGAAAACATGGGTTTTGTTCAGCACGGGCCCCATTAGGTTGTTTGGTGAGTATTTTTCTCAAGTTAGTTACCATTTGAGATAATTTTGAAGGTCTCTGGAGCCTTATTTTGTAGATTATGTGGATAAGTGGTTTTTCAATCTGTCATTTAATGCACAATCGACAAAAATGCTAGAACAAGCTGTTCTTTGGGAAATTAGTGGCATAGAGATAAGTTTCATCAGATCTAGGTTGATCTTTGATCCAAAAATCCATGAAATTTTATTTGATTTGATCTATAAAGATCTCATGACCAGAATTGTAGCAATAAAACTCTAAGTTTGTTGTTGCTTTAGAGATCTATAAATTTCAATCCCTTTGATAAGAGGAGGGAGGGGATGATTGTTTGAAAAACTCTGTTTTTGCAAATACAAATTATGTTTTTGTTTCATTCCTTTGTTGTGTGTGGTATCGATGTGTATTTAGTCTTGTAGAGGAGTTGTGCTATTGCCTACATCTCGCAAGAAGGCCCCTTTGAGTTGTAAGGTTTTCATTAACTATAGATAGCATTTAAATTCTTTGTTTTGTTGTAACATTTCATTAGTTTGTTTAATTACTTAGTTTTGATTTTCGAATGAATGCTTAGTATCATTTTATTAAGATTGATTAATCATTTTATTATAGAGTGAAGCGAGATCTCTTGTGCACATGGACAAAGCATAGGTTTACATAGATCAATAACATAACTTTACATTTCGGCTATATAGATAGGATTTTAATTTACAAAGATAATCTTTCTTTCTATCAAGAGTAGATTCATTTGCAGTGTGGTTTCAATTCAAGCAAGTGTGATTTCATTTTTAAAGCATGTGTGATTTCATTTTTAAAGTAAGTGTGGTTTCAATTCACACAAGTGTGGTTTCAATTCAATAGTGATTTCAACTAAGTGTGATTTTATTTTAAAGCAAGAGTGGTGTGATTTCATTTAAAGTAAAGTGTGTGCATAATTTCATTTAAAAGAAAAATATTGTGTTTGAACTAATTTTGAGTAAACATGAACAAGTGTGTCATTCATTTCAAAAAGAGTGTGATCTTTCTTTTAAGCTAGAGTAATATAATTAATTTCATTTACTTACTGTTAGAGAAACATGTGCATTTTGATATCTCAATTTAGGAATTGCTTGAATAATAAAGAATTCTTGCACATATAGTGCACATACAGTTCATCAGTATACTAGCCCTAGTTGACAATTTATGTAAGTAATTTAACATCAATTAAATTACCAAACACATGGCATCCTTTCAAATCCTAAGACCATCACCTCATGTTGCATGCATAAGTTATTATATAATCTCATGGATAGAATAAAGAATTCGTCATCTCAGTAAGGAAGACAAAATGTGTATTGTCAGGCGAATTATTGGTGAAGTGATGGAAAGTGTCTCATTATCTGGTGAATTGGCTGCAAGGGTGGTTTGGCAGACCCATTGGAAAACAATCTAATTTAATGGGTTTGTAGATTGAAGATATCCAAGCGATCATGGCACGAGTCGAGGTGAATGAGGATCAAGAAGGATCAGGTGTTTATAAGAGCATGCAAACTCCCTCTAAACCATATGTTGTGGCAAGTGTGGAGCGTTGGCTTGAAAACAATATGGGTTGGAAGGCTATTGTTATGGAGTCGAAGAAAATGCAAGCTAGGAATCTTCCTGAGGAAGACTTGGCTTGTTAGAAGAGGGTCGTGGAGTTTTTGTTTAAATTGTTGATGGGTAGGTTGGATCTCATCACCTACCGTGTTGAAATATTGGAAAAGGATTGTGCAGCGAATGCAAAGTGTATCAATGAAAGTGTGGAAGCATCGTTGGAAAGGAAGATGGTGAAAATGGAGACCAACCTCCTGACCTCCAACTCAGATTTGATCGGTGATAACATCTTCAATGAGGTAAAGGAAATTATTGTAGGTTTCGTGAGGAGGTCGTAGCCCAACTACAAAAAATTGAAGGAGAAGGGGATGTTGGAGCAAGGTTGAGCAGCCGAGACAAGGAGGATCACGAGGAAGTCCAAATTTGGTTAATGTTTATTTACGCACTGTCTGTATGTTTGGATTTTGGGCCTTTTCTTTCAGGTTTATGAGAAATTTCAGTGTTTTATTAAAGTTCTTAAGGCATGTAGAAGGAAGAAAATAATATTATGGATGTATTGGGATTTGGAAATAGATGCTCAAATTGATGCAAGTTTTGTTGTGATATTGTAAAAATTGTTTTGGTCATGTAAATTTAGATTTTTTAATATAAAAGTACCTATTCTATTTAAAACAAAAAAAAGTTACGTTGATAAGTGTATCTATATTATAAAGAGGGTGCTAGATTTTGGAGGTTTTTTTTTTTTTTTTAATAGATATTAAGTGTATATTCAAAATTTATAAAAAAAAATATTATTAGACAATTTTTTATAAAATATTAAGTGTATGTTCAAGATTTAATAAAAATAATATTATTGGTGGACATTGTTTAATGAAAGGTCGTGATTAACTGAAATAATTGAGCAAGTCATGTTACATAGATATGTTGAATTGTGTTGAAGCCTTCATGGAGTAACATTGGAGAAGACTGCTTAGGTAACATGAAGAGTCTTGGTCTAGGGTTTCAGTGTTTTCTTGCATAGGGAATGATGAGTGGTGGCAGCAACTGTATCACATATGGTGATATTGTGTAGGGATTGGACACCACATGGCATAAATTAGGTAGAGCATGAACTTCATCGGGAATCGTTGTAGGCAGCACGGGTTTGTATCTTCGCGGCAGATCAAACTGTGGAGGTTTACATTTCAAGTTTTATTGTTTACTCACAATAGCACACACCTTTCTCTGGTTAATACAACATAAGTGGTTACATTCTCGTTTTTCCTCACTAACAAACAATAAAAAAACAATTAGTCCAAAAGGCTATGTTGATTTAGAGCCCAAACCAAAAAATATTATGTCGGTTTGGGGCTTGGAGCTTTCTCATCAAAACTTAGAGAAGGTTAAACTGCCAGCTAGGTCTCCACCTAGAAAAAGAGGAGATTCAGGGCTTGAATGTCACTCTGGGGGTGTTTTAGGGCTACTGGAAGAGGCAAAACCTTTCTCCTCAAAGGCGATATGTTGGCTACCTGACATTGGGTCACTGGACAGTCAGGTGAATATTGCGGTTTTGGCGGGTCAAGTTGAAGGGTCATCGGTGGTACTACTGGTAAGTCCAAAAACCCCTCTAGCTGCTCCAAGTCTTGGTTTACTTACATGCGGTTTAGAAGATATCGTAAATAGGAGTGGATTTGTTCGAAATGAGGGTCTCAAGACCTGTATCTTCAAGAACTCGGTGGTAGATGAACAGGGTTTGGGCTAAACATTGAATAGAAATCAGACATGAAAACTTCCAACAAATCTAAGGGTTCTTGAGATCATTGAGCCTTTATCTTGTTAGAAAATTATATATTATAGAGCAATGGAACACATAAAATATGCAGAAACACAAACACAGAAAACATATAAACAAGAGAGACACATATATATGTGGTTCACCCAACTTGGGCTATGTCCACGGAAAAAACTAGTCCTTCCTTTATATTATCGAACAAAATGAAGAGATACAACCTACAACAGATCTGCTGTAATATCCTCTTCTCTCTCACATAACCCCCCTTGCTATTTCTCGCTCAGAGTATACACACAATACACAGACACAATCTAATACCCTCATACAATAGAGGGGGTTGCCTTCTAGGGAAAAAAAACTTAAATTAAACATAACTTATATCGTCAGATCATCCGCCTAATGAACGGCCCAGATTGACTACGAAATTACAATATTTTACAAGGAAATTTTACATCTGTTTTTAGCTTTGGGGGTGTTGCCCCCGAAACCCCTCGCCAGGGGGGGGGGGGGTGGGGGCGCTCCAAAAGTTCATCGCCACCCCTCCCTGGACACCCCTAATGATGATCAAACAACAGGCGGTGTTGTCACACTGTTATGAATAGGGGTCCAAAGCAGCAATACATCTAAATAAGGAATATAATCAAGCTCCACACCCAACATATCTTTAGATAGGAAGGAAAATGAATCTGAGGAGGGTTTATTCAAATATTTTGCCGCTCTAAAGGAAGACGCAGCCCAAAAGCATTAGGCAGAACCAAGAAATGAAGTGTCAGGACTTTTATCATCATTTTCACAGGGTTTTGAGAATGTGTGTTTTCTAGGGTCTGGCCCACTAGGGTCAGGGGAGAGTTTTCAGAACCTCACTTCTCAATTGGAAGGGCAGTCAATAGATCTCAGGGTTTTCTTCCAAAAGAACCCCTTGGCTGAGGAGCTGTTAGGGTTGAATCCTAAGATTGAGAACCATGATAGTGAAGGGCATTTGACTCATTTACCATCCGAGAAAATTCAGTCTTTTGGTTCGAAGAGGAAGAAGGGGAAATGGATTCGGAAAAAAAGTGGAATGTCCCAATCTAGTTCTTGGGGTAGACATTCATATGGATGAGGCTATGGAAGCCTTTGAGCTAATCCTGGTCGGAAGAGCAAATAGAAGGCACTACTCAGAAAAATATATCATGGAATGGTCGACAAAGGCTTGGATCTGGGGTCCAGAATCACAGGTTGAAATGATTACACTAGCTAGAGGCTAGTTTATGGTTATATTTTCCAAGGGAGAAGTAGTGGACTGGGTTTTGGAGCACAATTGGTGTTTTGGGAAAGCACCAATATTCTTCAAAAAATGGACCCCTCTTTTTGATGCTCAAAGAGAGATACTCGAAGAAGTTCCTGCGTGGTTTATCCTTCATGCTTTAGCTTCATAACTATGGTCAATGGATGTATTCAGAGCCATAGGCAACAAATTGGGTTTTTTCCTTGAAGTGGATATGTCATTCCTTGTGACAAAGGAAAGGAAGGTAGCTCGTATACTGGTAAGGCTGGACCCAAGGGAGGGATTGGCTAACAAAATCCCGATATAGGTTCAAGGGTACAATTATTCCCAACTAATTGATTATGATCAATTACCTTTTAGATGTCATTGTTGTCACAAACATGGGAACCTGACAAGAGATTTTCCTCTAGGCTTTCGAAGGAGGAGAAGACAAAGGGGTGAGCCTGGTCATGTAGGTCGGGCACCAGATGATGAGGCGAAGGTTGCACAGCCGAAGGAGGTAGGGGATAAACAGGCAGAGATCCCTGTGCCGATGGAGGTCTAGGAAGAATATATTGGGGGGATCAGGAATTATAATATCCCTAAGAATGATCTTATGCGAGAGGCACATGATGAGGTGGAGTTCATTGGACCAACACCTCAATCCGCAGGTACTTGTTCTCATCCTTTATCCTCTTTAATTGTTTTGATGAAATCATTATTGGATGTTCTTCAAAGGCCTGGTCCCTCCATGCCTCTACATGCTGAGAATAATCCTTGTAGTAATGTAGCCCATACTATGGACATTATAATTACTTCTATCCCGGGCCTAAATCTTTCTAGTTTTCCCCCATCGAGCCCTGAGTTCCCTTTACCCTCTGTGCATCCTTCTAAAGAACCCCATTATAACCTTCATCCCCGAGACAAGAAATATTTCCCTTCTGAATATGTGGGTGGTCTTGGGATCATCCAGGGGACCTGTGTTCCCCAAAAAACCTGAGTTAGGAAGTCGAATATCTCAAAGGCTCATATTAATGCAAAACTAGATATCGTTGATGGAAAACAACTTTCCTTAAAAGGGGCACTTAGAGAAGCGCAGGCCCCGGTGATGGTTTCCAAATGATCATTATGTCCTTCAATTGCATAGGTTTTCCTAGCACCTGAAAGAAGCTGGATTTAAAAAATTTATTCAAGTTAGTTTGTTGTGATGTAATTATGATCCAAGAAACCCTTGGTGTTGGAGAGATCGTCTTGAATTCGTTGAGTTTTATGTTGTTAAGCTATTCTTTTGTGTCTATTGATGCAAACAGAATATTTGGAGTTCTACTAATGGGTTTCAGAGACAATAGCATTAAAATTTTAAGTTCTCGGGGTTCAAATCTGATTTTAGGCGCTGAGGTATGCTCTTCAGAACTTTGCTCGAACCTGACCCTCATCAATATTTTTGGGCCATTTCAGGAAAGGAACATTTTATGGAACAAACTATTCTCAAATATTTGCTAAATAATTCAAAGGTTGTTCTAGGTGGGGACCTTTATTTATCTTTAGGATTTTCGAAGTCTTTGGGACCTTTGGCAAAAGTTGACCCCTTGACTGACTTTTTCTTAAACAAAATCCAGATGAGAAGGTTCATTGATGTTGATTTGACAAAATCTAAGCCCGCCTGGAGGAATAGGCGTGTTGGAGAATCCAAGGTGGAAAAGTGACTGGACGGGTCCCTGTTAAAGGAGGATCTAGCAATTCAAAGTCTCCTTTTTAGGTAGTGGATCGATACTGGTGGGGATTCTGATCATTTCCATTTATTCTTGGATCTAAAAGGGGCCAGTACGAAGTTGGGTTCTCCCTTTAAATTTAATTATTCTTGGCTCAAAGACTTAAATTTCAACAGGTTAGTAAAAGATATATGGAGGCCTAGAGACATAAATCATGGCTCCTCCCTTGCATAGTCGTTTATGGAAAACCTAAAAAGATTGAAAAAGGAAACAATTTTATGGGCAAGGGAAAACAAACTCAGGGATGAAGTTGTTTTAAAAAGTATAGAGGAAGAGTTGGAATATTTGTAAAGTCCAAAGGGGGACGGTTACGAGACTAAGGAGAAGAAGGAAAGGATAAAACAAATTTAAGTGGAAACAAGAAGGATCCTAAAAGACATCGAAGATCAGTGGAGGTTCAAGAGCAGGGAATTTTGGCTTGAGATTGGGGATGGAAGCTTTTTTTTTTTCCAGAACTATGCAAAGGGAAGGAAAAATGTAAACATTATATGGGAAATTAAACATGCAGATGGGGAAGTTTCAAAATCCTTTGATGACCTAGCATATCTAGGAAGTTCTCACTTCAAAGCTTTATTCAGAGCCCCGACAGAAGCCACAATTTTTGAACTGATCCAGGTGGCCCAACTTTTCCCTAGATATGTAGAGGAGGAAGAAAATGACATACTCATGGCTCCTATCACAAAAAGGGAATTTGAATGGGTAATTAAATATATGCAGAATGATAAGATCCCTGGGCTAGATGGATAGACAATGGAATTTTTCCAACATTTTTTTGACCTTATAAGCGAAGACCTGACTAGGGTGGTTGAGGAATCTCGTCTTAGTCGATTTTTTCATGAGCCTTTCAACTCTACCTTCTTGGATTTAATCCCTAAAATTGATGACCCTCAAATTTTTGAAGACCTTCGACCCACCTCCCTTTGTAACTGCATTTATAAAGTCATCACCAAAATCATATCAAATCACCTAAAACCAATTCTCTCTAGAAATATTTCTAAGGAACAATTTGGTTTCCTTGATGGCAGGAAGATCAATGAGCCTATCTGGGTGGCTCAGGAAACTTTTCATAGCATCAAAAAACATAATAAAAAGGGTATTCTCATCAAAATTGATATGTCTAAGGCCTATGACAGGATTGGTTGGTTGTATTTGTGTCTATTGATGACCCATTTGGGGTTTGGTATTGGATTCATAATGTGGGTTGTGGGATGTATATAAAATGTGATATTTGAGTTTCTTATCAATGGAGAAAATTCCCCCTTTTTTCATAGTCATAGAGGACTAAGACAGGGGTGTCCCCTATATCCTTTACTTTTCCTTCTTGTAATAGAAGCGTTAAGCCAATTTATCCTTGTAGCCAATCGAAGGGGAGAGCTTAAAGGAATTGAAGTAGCAATAAATATTTGTATCACTCATCTCCTTTTTGTCGATGATATTCTTCTATTTAGCGATGGATATAGGGGAGACATAAATTAGCTTAAAATGTCACTGGATTTATTTATAAAAGCCAAAGGGATGAGTATCAATGATAAAAAATATATTATGGTACATAATGGTCTCTCGTGTGTGGAGGTCAATAGAATCCTATTGATTTTCCCTTTTGAAGGAAAACCCATGATGGAAAGCTTCAAATACCTAGGATTCCATCTCAAGATAGACTCTTACAGGAAAATTGATTGGAAATGGTTGGTAGCAAAAATTGAAAAGTGTATTAAACATTGGAGTTTTAAGTGGCTTTCGAGAGCTGGGATGTTGGTTCTTATTACATCGGTCTTAATAGAAATCCTAGTCTACTGGAGAGCTCTTACTTGGGTCCCGAGAGGTATCCTTGCCTAGATCAAAAAATTATGCAGTCACTTCTTGTGGGCTGGTTCGAAGGAGGATGTTGTTCTTCCTTGGGTTGCATGGGAGAAAATTTCCTGCCCAAAGGACAGGGGAGGGTGGGGTATAAAGGATTTTCCATCTTTTGCAACATCTCTGGCAGCAAAATCACGATGGCGTCTATTATCTATGGATAATATTTGGACATTAGTGGTAAAAAGGAAATATATAGATATGATTCCCATGGATGACTGGGTGTGAAGTGCTGATAAAAAATCCAAAAACTCCACTATCATTTGGAAGGCTGCATTAGACTCTTTTGATATTATAGCATAAGGACTTGCATGGAAAATCGGGGATGAGAGAAGGCTCGGAGTGGGTGTGGATCCTTGGGTGGGATGTAGTGAGGGATATATTCTTATAAGGGAATTATTGTATCATCTCAGTGCATAGGGTATTTACTTCCAAAACCAAATTGTAAATGAGGATCTTACTTCGATTTGGAACCAAGGTTGGAAATCGGCGGAGGACCTTCACCTTGATCCTGATTGGGGAGAAGTTTGGCAGGGTTTTATCAGGGAATTATAGAGATCAAATGTCAGGACCAGGGAGAGGGTGGATGAACTTTAGTGGGTACATGCCCCCAACGCCCATTATTCTCCTAAATTCTAATAGAATTTCCAAATTTTCAGGCGAGCAAGGGGGGAGCGTTCATGGTGGTATAGGCTGTTATGGAAATTAAAATGCCCAACGAAGTCAAGATTGTTCTGCTAGTGCATTCTAAAGAACAAAGCACCCATGTGGGAAAACCTGCAAAAATGGAACAAACACGGACCTGGTTAGTGCACTTTGTGCAAAAACTCTGAAGAAACTACCAATCACTTGTTCTTAAGTTTTCCTTTCACCATTAAAACCTGGGAGGATGCGTTGAACCTTTTGGGAATCAGACTCAACAGGAATAGCACAAGTATAATGGAAGCCTGGCAAATTTTTTTGTCCTTTATCATTGATTAAAATCTAAGGAACATACCCCTATCATCTATTGGGGCATTTGGATGGCTAGGAATAAAGGATTTTTCAAGGACTCTATCACATTTCTGGACCCAATTGTGGCACAATGTGCCTCTATATATGCATTACTTCCTACATCTTCTCCCAATTCGACTCCTACAAACATTAGAGAAAAACTTATAAGACCACACTTTCCATGGGCCTATTTCGATGGGGCTTGGGCTGCACATAATAGATTTGGGGCAGGCCTGGTTATTCATGTTAATGAACACATATTTCTAAAGGCTTCTATGGGTTTTGGGACATGATCAAAAAATTATGCAGAACTATAAACTCTGACCTTCTACTGTGTTGGCTGAGACAGCTGGGATTAGACTCAATTCAGATTTTTGGTGACACTTTAAATGTTATAAACTGACAAACAATGTGCAGAGATGTAAAAATCATATTTTGGTTCCTATATTAAAATAAATTTCTTGCTTAAAAACTGGTTTTGTTGATTTTTCTGTTTGTCACATCTACAGGGAGCAGAACGCCAAAGCAGATTTCCTTTCTAAAAAGGGTCTGCAACAGGTTCTGGGCAACTGAAGGGCGGATCCGTGTGTCAGGTCAATCGCCATATCATGGACAATATTTTTGTTTTATGCTCTACTACAGTCATTTTTCTTATTTGGATGCTTATAGCCACCATACATTTTTGCATATATGGTTTATGAACTGGCTACTATATGAATTCTTTCTCAAACGTTTATTTCTTTTACTAAATGGGTTGTTTTCTCTGTTTAATGGAGAGGCCCAATTCATAACTTTGGAAACTATATGTGCTTTTTTTTTATTTGAGCAAGTGTATTATTCACTTCCTTAGGACCGCTGTGCTTTCCTTTTATGCGTCATTGTGGATCCATAGTTTTCAGGAATGCTTAAATGCATCTACATATGCAGCTTTTTATTGTCTTAATACAAAGTTCGATTTTTCCTTTGGAAAAAAAGAAAGACCGCGATTAAATTTATTAAGCTATTTGCATTTCATAAACAAGGGTTTGTGATTGTTTGCATTGTTAAAAGGTTTTGGAGCCAAGACATTGACTTCCTATTCTAAGATTTGAATTATTTCCAACCTTGTTATCACGATTATCTTTCTTGCTTGCATTGGTGTTCTAAGTTTGTTAATGTTCATCAACCATTTAACTTATATAAATAAACTAATATTAATTTATATGAAATTAGGAATCAATATGACATTAACGTGGTACAAACTTATTTTTCATGGGGAAAAGAGATTCAAAATCTTATATCTCATGTAATATTAGTGATGTTGTTATTAATAAACTATTATGGGTTAACTTTCATGAATTTTAGTAAGTGTAAATATAATATAAAGTGAGTTTTGATTATATGTGTGTAACTAGAATTATGCATATCTTACATGTTTAATCACTAATTTTGATTGTTCTAGTGACTACTTTAAATTGGTTTAAGGAAATTACAAAGTGAGCTTCACTCAAATTATGTGTAAGTTAGGTGGTTTTATGCATGTCTTACATTTTTATCCATTTTCCTTGGATGCTCTTATTGTTAGTTTAAAGTGTCAAATAAACCCTTTATGGGATGGGATCATAGTTAATGGTGTGAAAATCATCATTCTTTATCATTTGTTGCAATTTAGATAGATTTTTGGTGAATTTTAAGTAGAATATGATGGTAGGTTTTAGTTCACATTTATGTTTATGGAGGTTAATGTTATATGTGTTACATATTCAGCCACTACCTTCAAGTGCTCCATGGTAAATATATCATTTAACAAGTCATAAAGAAAATGTGAAAGTAAACCTGAAACATATATGTATGCAAGTTGTGCTATATGCATCTCCACAAGTTTAATCACTCCCTTTAAATGCCACAAAATTTGAACATAACAGAAAATAAATATTAGTTTAACATTTAAAATTGAGACCCTGGACGTGGGTGACATGACGTGCACGTATGAAACCGGTTCTTCCCACGCACGGGCTGACAAATTCCTACACTGCCAACTCTTATCTGGTGTGGAACCTCCTCTCTGCAATCATTTACATGAGCTCCCTGATACACCTGATCTTCTTCCACACCCTGAATCACATGCCACTCCATGAGAACTGTCGCAACTTGCACTTGCGAGCGTGTCATAATATCACACAGCATCTGCGCTTGTGCCACAGGTCTTCAAAAGGCGAGGTCCCTCCTCATTGTGTCATCCTCATGTTGCTCCTATTGGTCTCTGGAGCACTCTCTGCCCCCTTAGCCATTCTGATGCTTCCTTAGTCTCTCCGCATGCTCCACCAGCCGCGCGCCTCCATACTGGCGCTAGGCCTCTGGGAACCCACCCTGTTGCGTACCTCCAAGTTGCGCGCTCCCCGTGGTGTCCCCCCTTGTTGCGTGCCCTACTCTGGAATTCCCCGCCTTCACAGATCCTCCCTGTTGCGTGCATTCAGCGGTAGGCTCCCCACCTGCGCACCCCCTTGTTGCACAGTTATCATTTTCGTACATCCCTGCTCCGCTTCTTTGTTGAGCGCTCCCCTGAAGAGAAATTCACCATTCGTGGACCAACCCCCACCTCTCTGTTGCTTCACCCCCCCATGGCTCCGTGTCAGCGCAAAAAGACCGTCAGGGAAAGCCAAAGAGGCATGTTCTCGAGTCATTATCAGCGAGGTCAAGACAATCGTTTGGAATCCTTTGAGGGCTCCTCTTTTGGAAACCATGATAGGGAGGCACCACAACGCCCTAAGTGCACCCAGGAGGAGGTTGCCCCAGCTTAGGAGACTCAGAGGGGTAGAAGGGGACCTAATAAATCCACCATCGCGTACCCGGAGCAACCTATTCCTCGAAAAATCGAGCCTCTCCCAGTACAGGAGGCCGCGGGGGAAGATATTGATGTGTGGATTATGGACTCGGAGGGTGTCTGGTCACGTGTACCGGATGCTGAGTGCCTAGTCGCTCCCATTATTTGCACAACTGCTTCAAATCCCTCGCGCTTTCCTACTGCTGAGGAGGAGGCCATAGCGCAGGTATACGGATGCCGCATCGAGGAGGAGGACCCTGTCACCGAGGATGATGCAGGAACACCATGACTGCGTAGCTGCTCAACTCTTTTTTGCTTTCTATTATTTCAGCGCATACTGTAGATATTATGTTTTTTCATGTGTCACGACACACCTTGTAATTTTTGACTGTCTGATGCTTCTAAAGGGTTGGTTTCATCCTAGGAGGCAGCCCCATACCTGCACTACTCTGAAAGCATCGAAGGCTGGGATTGGATAAGCACAACTTACCATCTCATCCCATCGCCTATGTAAAGTTTGCCTTTGAATTAATATAGTTTAACCTAACTTACCAAAAAAAAACATTTAAAATTGAGAAAAATTGAAAATTAAACAACATTGTATTCTTTCAATATAAATATTAAAGAATATAGTTAAAATATTTTGTAGCGTAAAACTTTTACATTTAAAAATGTGATGTGATTAATTTGAAGTGATAATAAAAAATAAACTAAAAATATTTATTAAAACAAGTACATCCAAAGATATCATATGCAATAGTACAAATGTCATATAAAATATTTCAATTAAATAATTAAAATTAAGATTAATATTCCAATTCCTCACATAGGGTGTCCATCTCGCATTATGATTTGGATGGTCCTTCATACGATGCTCGACCCTTCATTCAAGGTTATGACATTGGGATAATTGTTGAAAATTAATGACATGTGTGTTGCCTAATTGTCAAGGAATGTTAAGACCCATCATATCACCTATGCCCTACTCTGTATAATGAGTTTCACCATAATCGATATCATATCACTGGTTGAGGGAATAGTTCGACACTTAGGATGTAGAAACACAAAAAAATTATGGTGATATACCTGGTTAGTGCATATAGGCATTGGTAATCATGTCTCTTGGTTTTCATTTTGGGTGTGTTTCATATTATATTTATGGTTCTCTTTTAGTCTAAGACTATTGTTTCCATTTTTCACATTTTTTTTCCTCCCCCCTATTCAATCTTCACTCTAGTTAACCGATTAACTAGATATGACCCTACCTTCCCACTCCCTCCATCTCTATCTTCCACCTTCCCTTCTAGCCAACAATCATTTTTCCTTGTAGAGGTTGTTCCTCCTCTAGTCGTCGTAGCACCAACAAAGACCGAGTACCTTGTGTTAGGGCCTAGGCCAATGCGGAAGCCTTTGCCTAAAATTTTGGGGTTGTATTTCACAGTATGCTCAAACTGAAATAGAGATGGATTCCTTAATGTGAAGCTCGAGTTGAGTGTGGATTCCTATCTGGCACCAAGGTGGTGGATAATGTTGGACAATCCATTTCTTGATATAGGAAACACAAGGTCTAGATAACCAAATACATGTAGATAGTAAATTTATATTGGTAGATTAAAACTCTTATGGGAAAATATTGGTTGAGCACAATGAATCCTGGGAAGGATTTATCCTCTGTATAAGTGTTATACAACAACAAGATAACAAAATGGATACTAAAGTTTTGATTCTCGCCAAGAAAGTTGCCAATGTAGAGTTCAACAACAACGAGGAGGATGACTAGGCTCCCACTCCCATTGAGGCATATTCTCCCATAGGTTAATGATGTTTTGGTTCACTTTAAAGTGTTTTTGCATATCAAAAAGCTCTACAAACGTAATTGTTTTTTTAGTTAGTTTATGTTATGTTCAATAATCTACCTTCTAGATAGATGTAGGCTCAATTATAAAAACAATATTATCAAACACATAATAATTTTTCATGACTTCAAACTCATGACTATGTTTTTTTCCAAAAGAAAAAATCAAACTTTCTATTGAGTATATAGAAGGTTACATAGTATATGTGCAAGGAATTCGATGAAATGCATGTCCCCCCCCCCCCTCCTTTTTTTTTAAAGGGAAGAAAATGGAGTTGCGGTTGTTTAGCAGGAAGAAGTTTTGGCCGTTCCTCCCAGCCCTTTCAAATAAGATAATATAGAGAGCATCTGCTTCCGGCCCCCGAGCTTCCCAACAATAGGAAAAAAATGCCCTAAATAGGGGTGGAAAACAAACCTGTTGTTGTTTGCTTCCCAAAAACATAAAACCTAGATGGTAGAAACCTTCCCAGATATATTGTGTTTTACAATCCAAAAAACAAAAGAAAACTACACCTGTCTCCCGGATCTCCTCTTAAGAGGAAAACAATCCGAAATAGAGATGGTGTGATTTTTAGAGTATAGTTCAGTGGTGTTGTAAAGTTATATAATTAAATATGAAAACAAAAAGTTTGAGAAATATTTCCCTGATAAAACAGAGAAACAAAAAAAGTAACGGGAAGGAAGCTTTTAGCAAGCAAAAGGAGGTTGTTCCATGATTCAAACTAGCGCTTCCTCAAACTCTTTTGCTACCCAGAACCCCATATCTTGCTGAACACCCTCCTTAGATAGGAGGTCTGCACACAGTTTCGTTCCCTGTAAATATGACAAGCAAATATTTTGATTAAAATAAGATTTTAAAACCAGGACCTCATCTAATAAAGGAGTCAGAATGTAATTTAGGCATCTTTGAGTTTTGTTAAACCATTTTATGATGTTCATAGAGTCGCCAAAAATCTGAGCTCCTCTCAGCTCAAAAGAGGAGAGCCAGCACAGAAGGAGATGAAGAGCTTTTAGTTTTCAAAAGTTTTTTTTTCCAGGCCCGAGACCAACCAAAGCTTTGTACACTTTCCTGGAGGGTAGGTGTATGGTGAGCCCTGCTCCACACCTGTTTTGTGGATCAGAAGCCCCATCAAAATATGCTGACGGGATGTCTCCCCTAATTTCTTCCATTTTTATGAATCTGACGTGTTGGGATTCCGATGGAATGGGAATAAAGTCATAGATAGATACCCCTTTCGTTGCTAGAATATTGATGGGAAATAGGACATCTTGAAAAATGACTCAATTTCTTGCAATCTAGGTTCCCCATGCTACAGTAAGCGGAATGTTCCTCACCCTGTCATTTGGTGCTTCATTCCACCATCTCTGCCATGCTTCCGAGATAGTTTGACCTTCCCATTTCTTAGAAAACTTTAGAAGCCTCAAAGTTTCGGTCCAAAGGCTATTGTTAAAAGCACAAGTGAGAAAAATATGGTGTACAAACTCTTGGTTAGAGTTACACAAAGAGCACCAACCAGGACCAATCTTGCCCCCCCAGGAGGGAACTTTGTGCTGTAGGATGCACCAGAAAAATAGTTTTGATTTTGCCGAACCTTTTAGCTCCCACAGAGATTTATACGACCACTCCAGCTCCTCCCGTCCCTTTTGTGACATCATCCATTTGTAGCCGAATTTCAGTGTGTATTGACCCGTTGGGGAGTGAACCCACCTAAGCTCATATGGTCTCTCCTGAATTCTAACATTTGATCTGTGTAAATCACTGATGAAAACCTTCCACTCCTATTTCCACCTGTCCTCAAGCTAAAGAGCCTCTCCTGACATCCATGCTTGTCTCCACATGGTTGACTGGCCACGCTGATCAATATGGCTCAGCGTGTTGAAGCCTCGATGATCCAAATGCTCAATTAGTTCTTTAGAGAGAGTGTAGCCCCCATTACACCCCACCCACGAATCCCGACCTAGCCTTACTTGAGCACCATCCCCAACATGCCAAGCTAGTCCCTATGCGATGATCTTGACCGATGCCAACATTTCTTTCCAGACAATCAAAGCATTTTTAAATTTCTTGGTAAGGAGACACAAGCATTCATTCATTGGCATCGGGTCAATGTATTTCCTTTTTAATACTGACAACCATAGGTTCTCCAAGGTGATGAGTCTCCAGCCCAATTTTTATGCCAGAGAAATGGAGAAAGATGTGAGCTCCTTGATTCCCCAACCTCTCCAAGCCTTTGGTCGCACTATTTTCTCCCATGCCACCCATGGAATTACTTGTTCCGACTTTGACCCTGACCATAAGAACCTGCTGCAAAGTTTATTGATTGAAGAGAGGATGCTTTTTGGAACCCATGATAGGGCTGCCCAATACACCGGGATGGCCATGGAAATGGATTTCATCAATACAAGCCTCCCTACTCGGGAGAGCCATTTAAAGCTCCAATGCTTCATCCTTGACACAATTTTTGCCACAAGCCAGTGCCAATCGTGTATTTGATAAGAGTCCGACTTTATATGGAAACCCAAATATTTGAAACTGTCATGTAGGGATTTTACTTCAAAAGGCAACACATCTGAGATTCTGCCCACTTCGGCTCAGGATAGACCTTCCATGGTAATGGAGTATTTCTATCTGTTTATGCTTAAGCCGATAGCCTTTAAGAAGAGGTCCAGCACCGCTTTGATCGTTTGAATATCTTCTATGCTTCCATTACTGAACAGGAGGATATCGTCTACAAAGAGCAGATGGGTTATCGAGAGGTTGACAACTACCTCAATGCCTTTCATCTCTCCCTTTATTTTTACATCATGAATCATTTGACTGAACCCTTCTGCAGCAAGAAGGAAGAGGAGAGGGGATAAAGGGCATCCCTGACAGAGGCCTCTTTGAATTTGAAAAAAGGGAGTAGCAGCTCTATTGATCAAGATGGAAATGTTGGTGGTTGTGATACACCCCATCACCCAGTTGATGAAATAAATCCTGAATCCAATATGAGTCAGGAGTAGGTGGAGATACATCTAGTTGATTCTGTCATAAGCCTTGGATAGATCAAATTTTCCAATGAATCCTTTTTTCCGACTTCTTTTCAAACTGTGAATAGTTTTTGGTGCCACCCCTACAGCCTCATGAATTTTCCTTCCATCCAGGAGGCCAAATTGTTCCAAGGAAATGTTTCGAGAGAGGAAAGGTTTTAGACGGGTTGCTATCACCTTTGTAATGATTTTATAAATGCAAGTACAGAGAGAGATAGGTTTGAAGTCATCAAAGGATTTCAGATCCTCCTTCTTGGGAATGAGGGTGAGGAAAGTGGAGTTGAAAGAATGATAGATGGTACTCGTGTGCCTTGACTCTTCAACCACTGCTAGCAGGTCCTCTCCCAATATTCGAAGAAGTGTTGGAAGAATTCCACAGTCCATTTGTCAGGCCCTGGGCTCTTATCCTTCTGCATTACCTTGAGGATCCCTTCCACCTCCTCTTTCAATACAGGATCCATTATACTGTCATTCCCTTCTTCTTCAATATATCTATGAAAAAACTGGGCTACCTTGATCACTTCAGCTATAGAAACCTCCTTAGGGGATTTGAATAGGGTTTTGAAATGCTTACATCCCAAAGATGATAAATCCTCGAAAGATCAAACAATACTTCCTTCTTCCGTCTGCATCCCCTAGATAGTATTAATATTTTTCCTTCCTTTGGAATTGTTCTGGAAAAATTTCGAATTTTCATTCCTTGTTGCCAACCAAATGGCCTTGCTTTTGAGTCGTCGAATTTCTTCCTTTTCCAGTAAGATTTTCTTCCTTGATGTTTCAAGGCTCTTTACTCTGTCCCTCATTTCAATGGAGGCATAACCCACGCCCTCCTGTCTTTCAAGGAAGTCAAGTTCTTCATTTATCTTCCGCAAAACTTTCTCCTCCTTCATTTTTTTGGCCTTTGCCCATTCCATTGTAGCTTTTTTCATTCTCTTGAGATTCTCCATAAATAGTGAGCTCATATTAACCGACTCATCCGCCCCTCCCTTACTCCAGGTATCATGGAAAAAAAGGTTGTAAGATTCATCTTTGAGCCAGGAAGAGTTGAACTTGAAGGGAAACCCGTTTTTCTTATAAGGACCTTTGACCTATAGGAGAATGGGTAGATGGTCTGAGATACCCCCTTCCCCAACCCAATGCCTTAAAATAGAGGATCGGGCAACCAACTCTTCATTAAGGAGAAAACGATCCAGCTTCTTTGCCACCCTATCCTCCCCTATTATTCTGTTCCTCCAAGTAGGCCTCGGTTTAATTAGGTTTGCATCGACCAGGTGAGAGAATACCAGCTTGTTGAGGAAAAAACCAATTAGGGGGTCTGCACGAGCAGAGGGGCCCTAGGATTCAGATATCCCCAAGGAAAAATTTAGATCTCCTCCTAGAATGAAGTTAGGGTTTTTTATACAAGACTTTGCAAAGGGATTGTTCTAGTACTGCACCCTATCCAGACATGGGCCATACACATTTAAAAGCAGAAGAGGGTGAAATAGGTCATTTTAATAGACCTCCATGGCTAATGCATTTTCGAAACCCCAAGAGGAGATTTCCTTCAACCTTCCAGATTTTATTCTCATCGCCAAACCCCCGGATCTTCCTTGGGCATCCAAAGCCTGAAATGTCCACCCCAGGAACATACTGGACAACACTCCAACCACTTCCTCCCCCATCCCCAAAGTCTCCTGTAACATAAGGACCTCCGATACATAAGACTTCATCAGATCCATTAATGCTAATTTTTTGGGTTGACTAGCAAAACCCCTGCAATTGAAGGAGAGGATGATCATCGATAACCCAGGGAGGGGGTCTGCGCTGCTCTAAGAACCCTAGATGGGGAAAGTTTCTTCCCATCTACTATGTCAATTTGGCCCTAACCTGGGCTTTAGAGAGGTTGGATTTCCTACCCCTCGTCTTTCTAGGGCCTATCGAAATAGGTTGAGCCTCCAAGCCTCCAATTACCTCTTCCTTCAAGGGTTTCTTCATCAAAGATCTTAGATTCTATGGGGGTTTTTTAGGGATACAAGGTTGAGGAGGGGGAGATCTATGTCCTAGTACAAAGGGGGCTTCCAACGGGATATCGAGGATGAAGGTTATGATATTTTCCAAAGAATTTATAACATCGTGCATTTGCATAGTTTCCATTTGTGTTGGCCTGGAAGGACTAGGCCTTGAAATAGCAAAAACATAACTACATAAAGAGGAGTAAGGAGGGGAAGAAGAGACCAGGATCGTGCCCTCCTGAAAAGATGCCACAATCTCAGCTTCATGGAGGGGAGAGGATGTTGGAGGCTCCTCCGGATCTTGCTCCATTGCTATAGGATTGTTATGCTCGACCAATAATTCGATAGGAGCTGCTTCTGTCTAGTTACTGCCTGCTCCTTCTACCCCTTCCATCAATTGCTCCTCAGATACTCTAGGATCCTCTGGAACCGGGGGCCTAACTAGCCTTCAGTTTGACCTCTTTTGTTTCCTTCTCCTTCAGTGTCCAAGCGGACAATCCTTTGCCAGATGGCCATATTTATGAAATCGATGGCACCGAAAGGGCATGTGTTCGTAATCCAGTGTCTGAGTGAACTCAAGTTCCTTATATTTGAGGCACATTTCTTTTGTTAGACCTTCTTTTGGGTTTATATTGACCAAGATTCTAACAGCACTCATGTCCATAGTCTATTGGAAAGACTGATATGCTTCCAGGAACTGTCCCAGAGTGTTTCCTATCGATCTGAAAGCCGAATCTGTCCAGAATGGGATTGGTAACCCCAGAAGCTTTACCCATACTAGAGTTCCTTCAATTTTTTCCCTATGTGCATTGAACAACGATGTCCATTTCCTGAATAGAATAGGTATTTTCCCGAAATTCCAGTTTTGTTCCATTACCAATTCCAGATGCTCCTTTTTCTCAAACTTGATCATGAACCAATCCCAAGTTAGTGTTTTGATTTCAAAAGGACTCCTAGGGGCGTCCGCCCATGCCGAAGCTACCCAGTCTGAGATGTAATTGGCTGAGTATTTTCTTTTGCTAACTCTGCCTACTAGGATAGTTTATGCTGCTTCCATAACTTCGTCTATGTGAATATCCACTCCAAAGACACAACATGGACTCTCCTCCTTTCTAATAAACTTGGTCTTCTTTCTCTTGATTCCTACAACCCCACTCCTTCCTCCTTCCTCACCCTCCAACGACCTTTTGTTAGCATCTGGTCCTTCAATATTGGGCGACCCAGGTCGCCCTTCCGAAAATTGATGTGTAGTCTCACAAAAGGGGCCTCCTTCTTCTTGAATTATGGCAACCCCAACTACCTCCTGCAACTCCTCACCTCTGTGGGTTCCTGAGCACCTTCCCTGCTCCTCGGATTGAGGCTCGGGATGCTGAAATCCTGCAGGTCCCAACACAATCTGCCTCAAGACACTAGGGTTTTGGAGCAAACCCTTACCTACCTTCGGCCACGATCTCACCGCTTCACTCCCCTGCGAAAAGAGGAGATTCTCAAGAAATTTTGTTCCCTACCACTGATGGGGGTTTTTTTAGGCACTAGGAGCATCTAGATGGGCTCCTCTACCGGGATCCTGAAATCTATGGCTCTCTCCCAAGAAACCCTTGAGACCTACATTACTCTAAATGCCACAGTTTGCTATTATGTCTTCTAGCCCCCAAGAAAAAACACGGGATCGATGAAATACCTGGCAGAAGAGGGCTTACAAGGTTTGTCGAGACTTCTAGAGTTCCTTCCTTCCCAGGATTTGTCAGGTGTTGAAAAAGCCCTGGATCTCGCTCTTCCTTCCAGGCACAGTTGAAAGTGCTCTGTAAACTTTCCTCTAGGAGTGTTGCACCATTCGAAATGCCCCAGGCCCCTCCTAGATCTTTGTTTTTCAGGCCTGCTTCAACGAAAGTCGAAATATACTGCTCCAAGTTCTTTGCTGACACTTCGTGTCCCCAAACTGCTAATATGTTTTTCGATGTCGAGTCTAAATCTACCGAATCCCGTTCATTAACCATGGTTCCTGTGAATGTTAGTAGAAAACAAAAACTCCAACAGCGCACAAAATCCTTCAAGCTTGTAACCGCGTTCACACACCTCCGTAGGGCAACAGGTTTAGGGTTTGTGAGTGTTAAGAATGTCATCCTAACCCTACTACCTCCCATTCATTTACACCTCCTCCTAGGCACGACGTGGACAGTTGCAGAGGACCCAGGTGTCTGTCGTACTCTAACAGCCCAGGACGCCTGTCGCGTCGATTCCTCCCTCTTACCGACGCTTATATTGTGGATCAGGGCTCCTACAAACGTCTCCCGCCACCATGGTTAGGGTTTCGACCCCAGGTTACAAGTATGTTGATGATACATGCTTCATCCACTAAATTTTTATTAATTCCTTACTCTTAAAAATAGTTCAACATATTACTATGTTATTGGTTTGGTTTCTCTAATAACAAATCAATAATTATAAATATATAATATTTTCCTTAGCAATAAAAAAATCTTTCTACTTTATCAAAAAAAAATTCCATTAAATTTTAAAAATATGTAATAAAAATATTTGTTTAGAAAATTAGATAAAAATAACTAAAAGATATTTACATTATAAAAATAAAGAAAACTACATGCCATATACATCACAAAGAAATGAAATTTGATTTTATTCATCTCATCATCTTTACATTGTGCTCCACCTCCAAAAGCAAGGCCTCATTCCTCCATGTCATAATAATTCGAAGGAATGTACTTATGGAACCTATGGGCCATGGTGTCTAAAGTTAAGGGAACCTATTCTCAATTTCTCACGGGAGCAAATGGGAAGAATAAATTCCTCAGCACGATACTCGACCTTCACGGCAAACGGGTAGAATAAGCACTTTGGAATTATATTGTTCCCTTTTTGTAAGTGTGAACGTATTTGAATGTTTTGTAAATATGTGTAAATTTTAATTTTACATTGTATAAATTATGTTGGAAATTTGATCAACATAATTTAAAAAATTAATAAAATTTAAGTATTTTTAAAATTTATATTATAATGAATGTTTATAGGGAAAAATAGTTTTTCTAATGTAATATTTTTTATAAAAAAAAAATGTTTGTCAAGTGATATGTGTTTATCTAGGTTTGATTTGTGGTTTGAGAAACCATGACCCAAGGGCATTTAAGCTGTCAAAATCATTTGGGGATCACACTCGGCCTAGGCCACACCAACCCTAAGCTGACTGGATTTTAGTGTGTCTTCTCCCCTTAGTACGAATGCAACGACCTTCGTGAGGTTCGATCCTGTGGCGTCTTGCTAACGAGGCCCATCCTCAACCAATTGTGCTAGTGAGACTTGACGTAATATTTTTATAATTAAATAAATAATATAAATTTATCTTTATTATTAATATAATAGGTTTATATTTATAATTTTGATTTTTAATTATGTATAAAATATTGAAATGATGATATCATAATAATATTAAATATCTACAAATAAATTTCACATAATAATAGGAATAATAGGTGAAGTGATAAAAATTAGGCAGCGAGTTGCCTAGATCAGTTTTTGGTATATGAAGCAGTCATGGTTAAGGATGTTTTCATAGAAGCAACACTTTTGCCATGTATAGGTTCTAACCATTGGCTAGTTCATTCCGAGTTAGATCTTAAGGAGGCCCCAAAAAATAGAAATTTTCGCTTTGAAGGATTTTGGTTATAGGAGCTGAATTTTGTTGAAAAGGCTAAAGGTTGGTGGGAGGAAATCACAATACAAGGTAAGACTAAAACACACACTTGTCAAATGAAATTGAAAGAACTGAAAACAAAATTAAATTGTGGAATAAAAAGGATTTCGGTAACATTTTTTAGGAGAAACAACTTTTGGAGTGTTAAATACATGACATACAACAACGTATGATTATAGAAGGACATTCTTCTGAGTTAGTGCAGGAAGAAGGGGATGCTTTGTCTAAGCTTGAGCATAGAAGATTATAGGGAGAAATTCTACAGTGTCAGAAATCCAAAGTTCAATGGATAAGAGAGGGAGAGAAGAACTCAATTATTTTCCATAAATCAATGGTTCAGTGAAGACAGAATAATCACATTTTTTCACTACTCGGAAGAGATGGAAAGTGTAAACTAAAACTTTAGGATATTGAAGAAGATTTGATCGCTTATAATAGGAGGTGCTTACGAAACCTTTCCACAATCGACATGCAATCATCAATAATATTATAACTTACATACTTAAACTCATTAGTAAGATACAAAAAAAATTCTTTGATGAGGTCGATTTCTTTCATGAAGTGGATCACGTCATTATGGATATGCCTCAAAATAATGTGCCTGGGTCAGATGGGTACATTTTGAATTTTTTTAAAGCTTGTTGGACCATTTCAGGACAGGATACTTATGAGATAGTAGAGGAATCTAGGAAATATCAACAAATATGACCATGTATGAATGCAACTTTTATTTCTTTAGTTTCCAAGTAAGGTAAATCAGAGGACCTTAGTGGTTTCAAAATTGTTGCTTTATGCAATGTGATCTATAAAGTTTTTTCCATGATCATCATTAATAGTTTGAAACCACTACTCCAGGACCTTATTTCTCCAGAACAATCTGGTTTTGTAGAAGGTCGACAACTTTCTAATGGTATTCTTAAAGTTCATGAGATCCTTCATTCTCTTAAGACTCTTAAGAAACCAATTATGTTGATAAAGTTTGATATGTATAAGGCATATGATATAATAAATTGGGATTACTTATTGCAGGTTCTTAATGCTTTCAATTTTTCTTGGCATTGGATTTCTTGGGTCGGGTCTCTTATTTCTACTCCTTTCTATTCAATTTTGATTAATGGCTCTCCATATGGTACTTTTAACCCATGTCATGAGCTACAACAGGGGGATCCATTGTATCCATTCCTTTTCATTTTGGCTATGGAAGGGCTTGGTCATTCCTTTACAAATTCTTGTCAAAACAGGTTGAAAGGTTTGAGATTATTTGGTGCAAAACTATCAGTTTCACATCAACAATTCGTAGATGATGTGTGTTTATTTGGCCTACCCAACCTGAAAGTGGTGAAGGAGATTGGTTCTTTACTGTTGATTTTTATGGAGGGTTCAGGTACTCTTATTAGCTATAACAAGACAAAGATTATTTTTTTAACTATAAGGAGGCTATTTAGGTTCACTTAGCTCGTGTGCTAGAATTTCATAGAGCTACTCTCCCTTCCAAGTATTTGGGGGTTCCATTAGTGCTAAATTCGAAGATAATATATTGTTGGGAAGACTTATTAGAGAATTTAAATAACAAGATAAAAAATTGGACTTTAAGTGCCCTTAATTTTATTAGGTGTTTAATTCTTACAAAATTAGTGCTCAAGGCTACTCCAGTTTACCAGATGTTCATTATGTTTTCGTCGAAAGTGGTTAAGAATGATTTTATCTCAAAGTGGCGAGAATTACTTTGGCGGGCCTTGAATAAAGAGAAAATATGGTATTTATTAGCTTGGGAGAAGCTCATAAAGCCTAAATTAGCAGGGGGTCTTAACTTGCACAATCCAACAGTTTTGAGTGCAACTATTTGAGTGAAAATTTGGTGGCACTAGGTATTGGGAGGTAATGAATTATGGAAAAAAACATGGTAGAGGAAGTATGTGTCGTTGGAGTCACAAGAGGATATATATTTTTTTGACTCTATCAGTATTGGTTCCAATGTATGGCTTTGGGCGTAGGAGAATCGTGAGATTATGAGAAAATGTGCCTTCTGGGATATTAAGAAGGGGAATTCGGCTTTGTTCACAGAGGAGGCTTCACAACGGTTACCAAGATTAAATGAAAAATGTCTTTTAGTACTTTAAAATAATTTACATCTAGTTTGGGAGAGTGGAGGGTTAAATATTTTTGGAAGGCAGATTTAGTCTCTTCAATCTCGTGACATTGGAAATATAAAGCAGATTGGCCTTAATTGTCTTAAGAATTTCCCTAGTATAACCTTCAACAAGGACTTTTGGATCAGAAAATTAGAATCTCAAAGGAAAATGATATCATATGATAATGTTTACAACCTAGTGGGAAGTTTATAGTAAAGGAGGTTTACACTTATCTAGCATATCACCTAGGTTTATAGAAAGACTATATTTGGAGAAAAATCTAGTCCGATATTCATTAGCCAAAAAATTCTTTTTCCTTTGGTTATTGGGGAGGCGTAGGCTTCTCACTTGGGACCACATTAGGAGGAGGGGTTTTAAGGGGCCATCTCTCTATTTTTTATGTAATAGGGCTAAATAACTGATAGATCGTCTATTTCTTGATTGTTTGTTTGCATATGAAGTATGGTCTCTCCTACCTTTTATTTTTGGCGCAACTATCTGGAGTAAAGAAAGTTTGGTGGAATTGACTGCACAATGGAATTTTTCTATGTTCAAAAGCCCCATTGTCAATAGATCTTGGATCTTGGCCAAAGTTTTCCTCCTTTTGAATTTATGGAAGAAGAGGAATGAAAGGATTTTTAGAGATAAGAAGAGGAGGGTTGATATGATTAAATAAGTGATTCTCCAAAATATCATAGAAACCATCCTTGCCATTCCTTAGATTACTGAATATTGGAAGGTCAATGATGAGGAGGTTGTAATCCTACAAAGATTATATTTTCCCCAACAAATGGGCTCTTTTAAGGCACAAATGGCCCCAATTATCTCTTCTAAGGTGTCTTTTTTACCTCCTCCTATAGGTTTCATTAAGTTGAATTTTGATGGGGCATCGAAGGGTAATCCTAGTACAAAGGGTTTTGGAGGTGCTTTCCAAGATTAAAACTCATCTACCTTGAAAATATTGCACAAAGTGGATGGATAACTAGTAAAAATATGGATTTTTTTTGGCTTTAGAAGCAAGCATTCAAATAGCTATTCGTCAGCAGTTTCTTTTGTTACAGATTGTAGGTGATTCATAGGTTGCAATACAATGTGTTCAAAGGCTCTTGAATGGTCAAACCCCTAGCAAAATTGCGAAGAGTAAGAGGTTGGAAGGAGTAGTTGAAAGAATTAACATGTTATTTGGTTAGTTGGGATATGTAGTTGTTCAACATTCCAGAAGGGACGACAATAAGGTTGCAGACTTTTTGGAAAACTTGGGTTGCAAATCTCATGATATTGTTTGGATGAGAGTCTCCCCCTTCTAACTTAGAGTTTTATTTTGTTTATCTCCAGAGAGTGTTAGAGGAAGATAATAAGGACCCCAATGGGGGTGATATTCTAGACACAGACGAATTGTTGGGTGGTGTGCCATCTACTACAGGTGTCATATCTGTTTAAATGAAGTGGAAGGGGATCGTTGTGGAGGGAGAGAATGTTACCAATTGGGTTTGAGGCTTTAAATTGGAAGTTATGTATGTAGAGGGTTTAGTTAAGGTATGAGGTTAGTATGAATGGAGGTAAGGTTTGCTCCTTTTCCTCCCTCAAGTGTTATGATTTGGTGACTTCTTTTTATATTTTTGTTTGCTCATAGTGGTATGGTATTGTTCGTTGGTAGTGGTGGTGTGCATTTGTTGAAAGTTGTCAAGCTCATTTCTTATCCTAGTATAAAATGTTGGTATGTTTCTTGTAATCTAATCTTATTCCTTCTCGTGTCTAGTTTAATGGAGCTTATATATTTTTTATTATAGTTCTCCAAGTCATTTGTAGCTTTGTGGGTTCTTCGCAATTTTATTCATTGTGCTTGCTTTCTAATGATGGTTGGTGCAGTGACTACTGTGCTAGAGTTTTGAGTAATTGTCCTAGTTTGTTTTGGTCAATTAGCTCTTTGGTCTCTCAAGTCGTTGGATAAATTGTGGTTTCTTTGTAATTTAGTTCATGAAGCTTTCCTTCTAACGGTTGTTAGGATAATGATTTCTCGTTTGGTGTTCTGGTTATTAGCCCTGGTGCGGTTTGGTCAATTAACTCTTTATTTGGACATAGATAAGGAATTTGGGTGTTGCCGTAGTCTCTTTAAATTTGGTCTATTCTATGCAGTTTTTACCTCCTGGTGGAGGGGATTTGTCATGTCCCTGTGTTGTAGGGAGATTAAAAATTTATCAGAATTATCCCTTGTTGTATGGTTTTTGGGTGGTGACCTGGTAGTACTCAGGTCGGGCTTTCCTGTAGGTGTATTTTGTCCCATTTCTTGTTTTGGAGGGAGGCGTTATTGTCTCTCTTGTTCTCAATGTTATTTGATAGCAGCTGTCATGCCTCCTCGATAAAGGATGAGTAGTAAGAGAGGTGGAGGAGGCAATGTCAACACAAAGAGAATCCATCCGTTTTCCTATGACATCGTGGCCACCTTTTTCGATACAGTTCCTTTGGAAATCAACACAGAAATTTTATTGTTGGAGATTAAAGAGATTCAGGACCACTCTTATCACTTAGATTATGAGGTGATGGTAGAGGATTTGAAATGGCTACTAGACAATGGCAAATATTGGAAGAAACAACTTCATTTAATGTTTTCATTGGCCTTACTCCAACAAATGACCACTTTCCTTTGCTTGATATTTAAGGGTAAACAAGTCGATACTTGCAATCTCTTTTCTTCCCTGGAGGATGTCAAAAGAATGATTCATAACCTTAGGTACTGTTTGGATAGTGTGGAATCCAGATTGGATCATGTTGAAGGTTTTATGGTGAGTGAATCTACCTCTAGAGACCTTACTGGTCCTCCGGTTAATCACGGACAAACTCCCACTATTATTTCCTCTAAGCAAGATTAAGGATGGTAAAATTCATAGTTTTGTTGTTATTTTTTAAATGCCTCTCAACTACAGATAGTATGATAGTCCACTTTTCTTGGCGTGTTTTGAAGAAATTAAGTTATAAAATCATGTCATATTGTCTCTTTTATGCGATTTATGGATTTTTATGGTCTTGTGGGTGGTGAAAAGAGTTGTTGGAGTAGCTCTTCATTTGGTTTCTTTGTACTTATTCCAGAGGAGGAGGATTCCATTAATTTTCATCACTATAATGCTCACATGGTCTTTTGTTGGTGGTTTATTTTTCTTTGTTACTTGGTGGTGTGTTAGCATCAGAGTATACTCCATTTTCACTCATTTTATATGTAGTCGCAACTTGTAATTTTCTAATCGAAGCCCGTTTCAACATATACTTGTAGCTTGGCTTGTCGTGGGCTTGATGTGCATGTGGGCCTTTGCCTATGAGTATGTGGTTTCTCTTTCATAACGGATGGTTTCTAAGAGGAAGTATCGATGGCGTGGTATTTTGCAGAGGATGATCTTGAAGACTATAGCTCATTTTGTAAATGTTTCCCTCTATCAACGGTTGAGCTTTTTTGGTTATGGTGCTCTCGTTCCTCCTTGTTTTCATGACAATTGTTAGTGATGCACACTCATTCTCAGTTTATGCCCTTTGGAATTGCCTTGTTTTGATGAAGGGACTAAACTATTGATTTCTATATTTTGTTATTGTTGCAATGAGGGTTCTGGTATTGTTGTAATGGAGTTTTTGTGGTTCTAAAGTTATGAGTTTGTTAATGAAGCTAGTGCTTTTGGAGTGATATGAACTTGATGTTGAATATGCCAATGTAAATCTCCTATTTTGAATATGAATATAAAGTACTTTAATTCACAAAAAAAAATCACATAATAATATTATTATAAACAATGTGGTATCTATAAAATAAATTTGCATTTATATATAATGAAAAACAAAGTACTCATTTAAAAAAATTGCGATTTTCAATAAATTATGGATAATAAAGATTCTCTTTTTCTTTTTATTAAATGATGATGACTTAAATAAACACAAGATCGCATAGCTTGCATTCCTTACCGCCTGGTTTAAATATAATCAAATTAAAGTAAATAAATGAAAATATAGCAAAGAAGACCAAATTCAATTTATTCACTTTTTGCATGAAGGCATTACAAAATAAATAAATAATTGTCAAAATCTTAGATGTTGTGTAAAAATATTCTCACAATATCAATAACTATGCAATTCTCCACTCATAAATAAATAATGTTTTTAAATAAATCTTGATCACTAAAAAATAAATTGTTATTTTTATTTGATTATACAAATATATATTGTAAATTTTAATTGTAGTTAATTTTTTTTATTACATTGAATTTGAAAAGTTTCACCAAAAAACAAGTTGAAAATATAATTTAAATTTAAATTTTGGATTCTTCCAAAAACATTTTTATTTTTATTTTATTTATTTATTTATTTATTTTTTTAAATTTGGTTAAAAAATGATTAAAATTGAAAATTAAATTATTTTAAAAATACATTTATTTATTTAATTAAAAGACAATTTTAATTAAAATTGAAAATTTTAATTTTATAAATAAAAAAATATAAATTTTAATATCACATTATAATAAATGTCAATTTTCAACCTTAATAATAAATTTATTACCCTAAGCTTTAATAATAAATTCAATACTATAATACGATGGATGATAAAGTGCACCAACTACAGCGATTAAAATAACATAAAATGAATGATACATTTATAACTTTTTTATTCATTACGTTATAAATTTAATGGATCTTTTAGATATTAACGAGTAGACTTTTTATATTCCTTTGCGAATAAATAAGATTAATTTTTAAATGTTTTGATGTTTAGATATTTCAGAAAAGAAATAATAACAATTGTGAAACCTCTTTAGAATCAACGTAGAGAAGAAATAAAAAATAAAAGATCATCCAAATATTTGGATGCACTTATAATTTATAATTCCTTGGATAGAATACATGAGAGGCTTATTGAGAAACATACTTAAATGTGTTTTACTATTGAAGTGTTTAAGATGTTGAGATCATCATAAATATAGTTAAAGAATATATAATTTAGGAATGGAAGAAAATTCCTTAGAAAATAAATAAGGAGTAATTATGATGTTTTTACGCAACAAATATTTTTGAAAGTTGATAACAATATATTATAATTTAGTTTAAATTTGAGATATAAAAGGATTGTCATATCCATCAATGAGATAATTTGGTTTAAATTTGAGATATAATAAGAGTGTCATATCCATCAATGACACTCAATGACACTGACTCATTATTAATTGTAATTCGAGCTACCTCGACATCATTGCTTGCGAGTCACTTTTAGTCGAAAGGGTATGTATTTTTTTCACTTTTGGGGCAGTGGGATCAGAAAAGCATTTCATTTTGGAATGTGATGCTTTCAGTGATATCAGGGATAGTTCTCGCAATATGTTAGCATCAATTCCGTGGCATTGTCTTTTCAGTGAGAAAACTGTTAGAAGGTTGGGTCAGCTTATCATCAATTTAAGTAAGAAAAGAATTGAATTACAGAAAACAGAAAAGAAAGAAAGCTGATAGTCCCATAGATTATTTTTAGTCTCATAAACGTTAAAATTTCATTCATTTTATTAACCATTTTTTGAATTCTCAAATGTCTGTAATCTTTGATATTCGCATTATACTGAATTTTATAATATGATTTGATGTGACGACATATCGTACATAGTATTCACTCAACACACAGCTGCAAAGAAGCATCCAGCGGTTGAAATATGATTGCAAAATAAGACTTGAGCTCTCTGAACCAATCAAAACCCCAATAAATAAATAAATAAATAAATAAATAAATAAATAAATATATATATATATGTATATATATATATATATATATATGTATATATATATGTATATATATATGTATATATATATGTATATGTATATATATATGTATATGTATATGTATATGTATATGTATATGTATATGTATATGTATATGTATATGTATGTATATATGTATGTATGTATATATGTATGTATGTATATATATGTATGTATATATATATGTATGTATATATATATGTATGTATATATATGTATATATATATATATATATATATATATATATATATATATATATATATATATATATTATAAAATATTTGTTTGATTTTTGGTCAATGACGAATTAATTCAATGTTCAACGCATAACGAATGCGTTATAACATGTCGCGGGCAATAGAACGAATGCGTTATACTTTGCCGCGGGTGGCAGGTATAATAAGTTAAATATTAAATTCCAATATAAATTAAAAAATATTAAAAGGAATTTAGCATCACCTTATTAAATTGCGTGTAATTTTTTTTAAGATGACAAAATTTATCACAATTTAATTGTCAATTAATGTTAAAGATAATTACTAACATAAGCATTATTTAAATAGTGGAAAATAAATATTTATTACTCATTATTATTATGATTACCCTTACAAAGAGAGTACTCTTAGAATAGACTCGAAAAACTTGAGTGAGATGAGAATTCTTATCCAATTTAGATTGGATAGAGAATAAATGAAAAAATACAATATTATATAGAGAATACAAGATATAATATTAAAAGCAAAGCATTATAGAGAAAATTAAATTATACTAATGAATTAAATGGTGAAAAAATATACTGTAACATCCTCCTCCCACATCTACCCAAGTAATCGACTAACCGAGGTAAACATGTGACGAGAGATTACTATGATCTGATTCAACCTCCTAGATCACCTTAAGGAAGTGGAATTGAAACCACACAAGTACACAAACCTTCTGCACCTGCTACAAGACACCCAGGAGCCATACAAACATTCCAGGAGGCTAGCCCCTGAGACAAACTGACCTTTTCGTGCATCAATCCACTAGTCACTCCCTTGACATGGGCAAGAGTGCGACTGGAATCCTCTAGTTGCTCGCACAACATGGGTATGCGTGCGACTAGGGACTTTTCCATGTAGTTATGAGCCTACGACCTTGATTTATGTGCCACTTTTTCAGGCCCAGGGCTCAGGTCACTGCCCAGAACTCCATGACACTTCAAAAACTAAAAGATAACAAGGGAATAATGATATAAATGCAATTAATTGAACAAGGACTTGATTGGACCCGTACTATCCATGACAAGCATTTCGTCAAACATGTCACAAATATGTAATCTATATGTTTAAACAACATATTTGAGCATAGGGGTCTCATACTTATCTAAGAATCACTGAAAAGCATTGTTCCCTTATATTATTAGTTGCATTATAATCTATTAGGTTTGATATCATTGCTCATTCATTTACAATTAAAAACACAGTGAGATACATACATTTTCACTATCATAAAATATATCCATAGCCAACATATAAAAAACATAAATACTATGGATACAACAACCATAAATGCTACATAGAATCCAATACATTTACACATAAATTACCAAGGAAATGAACTCTTATTCATGAATGAAAAATCCAACCTAGTATGGAACTACCATGTTCCATCCGACCATAGATTCGCTGAGCCAAATATCTCTTCATCCAATCACCCCTGTGCCATATTCCAAGAATGAATGTGGGATTCAAACCAAAAGAACCATCTAGAGCTTCCTGAGGCTAAACCACCTCACCCTCATCAATAGAAATCGGTTTTACCGTAATCCTCACCGGATAACTAGGCCAAAACAATAAACATGTAATAACAGACTTTAGCATGATCTTGGCTAGATCACTAAGCGAAAAAAAGCATGGATGCCACCATATTTATCCACCTACACCATGAGGAATTTTCTTGTCTCCTAGTCTCTAAGATTTACCACAATCCACACCAGATCACTAGGCCCTAACCGATACTCCACCCTCCAAGTTTCACCATATATCCCATCCCGGGATTCCTAGGCCTGATGGAGAGCGCGCACCTCTAGGATTTACCATATATCTCACCATACATCGGTCAAGGATTTCTAGGCCCACCAAGGCAACACAAAAACCATTTTTAACGCAATCCACAGTCTGGTTCAAGGGTTACTAGGCCATGTGTTCTTTCATTTAGATATCCACCTTACTCAACTTCATTTCCATCCGGTAATCCAGCTCAACCAAAATGTGAGAACCCCATCACACCATGGCGATCTGTAAATTGCAAGGAAAGGCTGAAGAACACTGTCACACCTGAAAAACCCATCCCAAGGACATTAAGAGAGCCAAGAACACACATGAAAAACCATGCATGCTAAATCTAGCAAGGAAACCACACATGCAAATCGATATCTGCAAAGAATCTCGTTGTAGTTGCTTGATACTACTCTTCCTTGCTTGATCTATGCTTCCTCTTTGCCTTATTTTCCTTTCTTAATCTGTGCTGAAATGTTCCAAGAAAACTCTAAGTGTCCAAGAGTGAGAGAGAGAGAATATAGAGAGAGATCCAAAACTGAATTGACCAAAAAAGGTACCAATTGATCCTTAGAAGCCTTTTTTATCAATGAGGCCTCTAGTTTCTTCATTTTCCATTATTTTCCTTCATCTTTCTTCTGACATGCAACCTATGACCTTTCACCTTCATTTTATCCCAATTTCCATTATTTTCATAAATAAATTCCAATAAATGCCAATTTTCCTTCCAAATCCTTAGCCATTGGCTTTGTCAATTTCCTTAGCCATAATAACCAAAATGAACACCCACACTAGGATGTTTTTCCCAAAAGTAAGCTTGGAATAAGTGTTCCATAATCTATGGTTATTATTTTGCCTTAAACTTTTATTACATGGAATTTTCACCAGGGCTGCTACAGAACCCTCCCCTTTAGCAGACACTATCCTTGGTGTTCAACCACACCTATAACTCAACAAAACCACTGAAAAGCAGACATACTGCCCATGGAGCTTCATAACATAGCTCGATGCAGTATTTAAAATGATCACCCTGCTTAGAAGCAAACCAACATGACAACATAACAACATGATAACTATAATGGCATGACACCCATACCACTTATTGGAGCTTTATAACATAGCTCATGGTGGTATTTACATCCATATACATATGTACATATTCCAAAACATCACACCAGAACATATACCAAAACATCATACCAAAACAACTTTGCCTCAACTGGTATATAATGAAGGATACATAGCCCGCATCTGATCTGCCATCTCCCATGTAACTTCATTGGGCCCAAATTGCTTCCACTGCTCTTTAACACGCTTGATTTCTCAGTTCCAGAACATGAGCATCTTTTTTCAGCAATATACACTACGGTTTCGGCTGGAATTCTCCTTCTGGATCCACTTGCAATATAAACTAGTCAATCACATGATCAAAATATTTAACATACTTCCTAAGAGATGACACATGGAAAACATCATGGAAAATCACTGTCAGAGGTAGTGCAATCACATGATCCAATCCGTAAGGAGCTCTTCTTGGGCTTGATGTGCAAGTACACATATTAACCAACATGAAACTCCTTAAACAACCTATTCTGATCCGTATAACTCTTCTGCCTATACTATGTTTCTTTCAGATTCTTCTTAATTGCCTACATTTCCTACTCCATCTTTGCCAACATGTTTGGTCCAATAAATACCTTGTTCACCGGATCACTCCGGGAGTGTTACAACTCCACTCATACAATGCCTTAAACGAACTCATCTCGAGTGACTCATGGTACCTATTTTTGTAATCAAACTCAACCAACAGAAGGTACTCTTTTGACGTCCGTTGTTGATGCATAACATACATCCTCAACATGTCCTCCAATATCATGTTGAGCCTCTCTGTCTGTCCATTTGTCTGCGGATGATAAGTTGTACTGAAGGCCAACTCTGTACCTAATCTTGCAAATAAATCCTTCCAAAACTTGGAAGTGAACTTCACATTTCTGTTGTTATCACTAAACTGAGGCTGATGGGCTGCTTCAACAGTCAATTTAGAATACTTGTTTCAAACCACTTTTGGTTGGAACTTAGCCTTTCCAACCCGGGAGGGCTCTCTCAAGGAAATGCATGGTATTCAATAGATAATTCTCGGAACAAAGATGGCTAACTCTTGAGTGTGTTTTGAGTGTTTTTTTATGCGGGTGAAGGATGTGAATTAATAGCTACCATTGGGCATGGAGTCAAAGGGGAACTCAATTACATGAAAAACATCTAACATGGAAGCTGAGGCATGTGTGTACTCTCATCAAAACATAAATTGGACAGTAAACCATATGCATACAGGGAATTGGAGCATGTTTAACCATGAATTCCAAGTGATAACACATAAAGAAACTGAATAAACATCAAATAAAGAAATTGAATAAACATCAAATAGATAGATAAGACAAACACATATGAGAGCACATGATGAATCTCAGGTCTGAGAAAAGCTTTCTGCAAATGTATATTACTGAATGAAAAATATTACAAAAGTTGCATGTGGCATGACATCAATCAACCCTCTCTAATCCTTTCATATGCCTAGTTATAGAATTAGACATCTTTACAAGTAGTCTGCCAGCTGGGCTAGACTCTCGAATACTCCCAAAGATACCTTATCCAAACATGAAACAGATTACAAGGAGGGAATCTAGTGATATTTCTGTTTATGAGAATTCAAAACCTAATAGGACTCTAACGCTATTTATTTCACTAACAACCTTTAAATGATCCATACATGATGACACTTATTGAACAATACCACTTTGCCTGAGGTGGAAATTCCCATGAATAAACAACAAACAACCATACTAAAATCTAGGGTCTACTCCTCGGATTTTGGGGATGTGCTGTTATACTTGATGATGTGTCCAAAATTGATGAGCTGGTAGCCCAATCACCTTCCATGATGAGCGTTCTCACTAACCAAAGTCTCCATTGATACACTTTAACCAATCCAGATGATTTATGTGCTTCAAAAATGCATTTAATGCTTTAAATTGAAATTCTCCCTCGCTGCAAAAACAGAGGACTTTAGGCAAGTCCGTAGCGAAAAGTCTGTAACACTCTTCATTTGGCCACTTCTGCAAATTGCTTGATTTCTCTGCTCATTTGAGGGTTTCCACTAAGTCAAAACATTTAAATACATGCCTTTGCTTACTTTCTTTATGACAAAATTTTGGATTTATTGCAAAAAGTAATCTTCAGTGAGTTCGTAGCGAAAACTCGACTTTAAGCCTGGAGTATGCTACGAACTTGCCTGATAGACAACAAGTAGACTTCGAAGTTTTCACTTTCCACCTCCCAAAAACTGTCCATGGTTGTGTGAGATGATGAGATGAAGCATGATAAGGAAAAAATGGTTCAAAATACATCTTACCGTCCTTAAGAAGTAGTAGTTTCAGCTTCAGCAGGTTCATCTACTAATATCATTTTCAAACCTTTCTTCTTTAGCTCTGTCTGCACGATTCCCATTTGAATTTCCAGCTCTTAAACCTGATTTAGAAGCTTTCTCCTCTATGCCTGCAACCACCTATTCCTTCTCATGGTGTGCTTCATCATTTTATGCAAAGGTAATGTTATTTTCAACATTTTCTTGGACCTTTCAGCTACCTCATCATAAAAGCTGATTTGTTTGCTAACCCCTTTCTTAAAATATGACAATTATTTTCTTCCATGTTTGAAATCTTCCAGCTCCAGCTTGGTCTCTAAGACTTCATTTATTGCCTCTTTAAGTTTCTATTTAAGCAGATCTACTTCAGATTTATCTATAATATTATCTTTACCTTTCTTTGACTTAGTGATTTCTGCTTCTGTGGGGGATAATTCAATGATCTCTTCCACCATGGGTTGCTTGTTATTTTTGCTTCATTCTTCTTCTTATCAGATTTATCACCTTTGGAGAGTTGTGACCTAGTAAAATGTTTTCTAGGCTTGAAGACATAACCAGAGTCCTCACTAGATAAATCAAGTTTTTTTGCAGTAAGGCCTTTCTTCTTCATCATGGTTCCCTTTATCTACATAGGTTTAACCATAGGGGTCTCTTCAATGTCAATAACCTGCAAAATGTCTTCAAGTTTACCCTTTATTTTTGCGTGACTCCTGGTAATTCTCCTAGAAGTCCTTGTGTAAGATTTTGCTTGCTGTTTTTAGATGTTGGTTGAGGTGCCACTATTGTTTCCTGCAAATGTTCAACTTCTATCTCCATGGGTTCTGCTATAGGCTGTATTTATTCTCCAAGTTCAACTTCAGCCTCAACTATGGGCCCTTTATCCTTTTTGGGAGTACTTGTCTTGGGCTTGGGTGTTTTCTTTGGAGTAATCACATCCACATCATAACCACTTAAAAATAAAAATGTAGCCCAGTCTCCATTCAACTTTTTCAATTCCTCCATAACCAACAACTTAATTAAACCATGATGGAATACAAATGTCTCACTACTCCTAGGTCTTGCTTGAACTTTATCAGACATCTTACCTAAGCTTTTGAAAATGAAGAAAGGAAGATTTAAGAGCTGTTTACCTGTAAAGTGGAGAAAAATCCTAAAATGGTACTAGTATATCATGTGGAATCTTCCTTCACATGTGAAATATTTATAGATTACCAACAATAGCTTTGAATAATTCTCCTTAAGACAAATCCTAGGTATACCTGATGTCATATCCACCCCTATATGCTCTTTCTTCAACAACGCATCACAATTCTGCAGTTTAAACTTGGTGGCCTTGAACTATTCTTCCCTTGACCTAGGAATCTATGTTTCTTGAGCAATAGTTTCAGGGGAAATTGTAAAACTCAGTATGCCCACCTTTGAAGCAGTGCCAACAAAATTTACAACAAAGTCTTTGGAGACTTGAGCATGGTACCCCTGTAGCTTCTGACAGGATCTCATGCAACCAACGTTGGTGAAGGCTTTTGCAAAACTGGGATCCTCCATAACTAATTTAAGGTCCATGGGTTCATACCTAACCACTAAACCTCCCCTGTTTGTCTTCCTATGTGGAACCATCTCCTCTAAAACAATGCTGCCCTGTTTAAATTCTTGACACCTACAAAAGATAGTAATGTGAAAACAAGCTGCTTGTGGACAGAGTTGGAAATTCACCTATGGAAGCAGCTAGACCCAACGCAAAACATAGAAACAATGGAAATCGATCAAGCAACTCACAAGGATGACAAGGTAAGTGATTTAGTTTGAATGCATGAAGGTTAAATCAAGAATGGAGAAAATGAGGACAAAATGGAATGATGTGGTGGTAATGATGACCAAGCATGACATACAATAAATAATGATTCATAATAGGTAATCATGTGATGGTAATTTGAACCCCAACCACTAACAAACTGATAACTCATCAATCCCTTAATCGGTGCAGAAAAACAAGAGTTTGTAGCGAAATCCGTTAGAAAGCTAGGAGATTCGCTATGGAAATGTCAGATGAGTTCATAGCGAAAACAACCTGTTCTGCATAGAAATCGCCGCGAACTCAGGTAAAAAGAGATAAATATCCAAAATGAGTTTTTTAACCTGATGTATGTGGATTTTTGAAACTTACCTATGTCAAGACCTTAGTTACATGACAAAAAAACACTTTGAAACATTTGAGACTATAGACCAATCATGAAATTTGATCAATTTTCATGAATTTATTTGACCAACACACTTGACTAACTCATAATGACATCCTTAACCAACCTATTTGTTATTGATGATAAAACCTGTCTGATACAATCTTCTGCGGTACACGATGCAATCTGACCACATCCTTGATGAGTACATATGCCACATCACTAGCTGAATACATAGTTTTAATACTACCTTAGTCAACTTGTCCACAAAAACCATGTTGGAATCATGTTGTCTAGATGTCCTTAGAAAACCTATAATGAAACCCATGTAAATGACCTACCGTTTCCACTCTAGAATCTTAATCGGATGTAGCAGTCCACCCCGATGTTTACAGTCTGCCTTTACCTACTAAAAATCCAAACATTTAGCCACAAAATTTGCCACATCCTTCTTCAGATTCGACCAATAATAAAACTTCTTTACTGTAGTTAATGTCTTATGATAGCCTGGGTGACCTGAATATGGTTTCACATGAAAATCCCTCAAGATCACCTTCTTGAGCTCACTATTGTCTAGCACATATATCCTGTCCCTAAATATGATCAAGCCATTTACTGAGATATGATAGTCCACAACTTGTGCACTTGTACCTGCACCTATACCACTACCTTCACCTGTACTTGTACCACTACATGTACCTGTAACTGTACCAATGCCTGTACTTTATTGTAACCCATGCATGAGCCCTCTATACCTATCATCCTACTGACCCACCTGTAAAATCTGATCCTATAAGTCTGTCCCATAGGAACTCATAACTGCAATGTGATTTACATGTATCTGCCTGCTAAGATCATCTGCAACCCTATTCTCCTTACATGTGATATACCTAATATCAAAGTTGAACTCACTGATCATGGCCAACCATCTTGCTTTCCTAGAATTCAGATTCGGTTGGTCAAATAGATACCTCAAACCACTGTGATCACTCACTCATTAGTACAAATCGTCTAAACAAAAGATAGTGCCTCCATATCTTCAATGCATGAATGATAACTTCCAACTCAAGATCATGTGTCAGATAGTTCTTCTCGTGCTCATTTAGTTTCTGTGACTCATAGTATACCACCTTTCATTCCTGAATAAGGACTCAACCAAATCCTCTCTTGCAAGCATTTGTACATACCACAACTCTTTTTCTGAATCTGTGATCTTTAACACTAGAAAATGTGTCAACAACTACTTCAACTGCTCAAAATTGGCCGCACTTTCCTCTATCCATTCAAACTTCTTCCTTTCCTTTGAAATGATGTAATAGGATAAGAAATCTGTCAGAAGTTCCCGATGAACCTCATGTAATAACCTACCAACCCCATGAAGGACCTTACCTCATCCACGTTTCTAGGAGATTCCCACTCTATGATAGCTCTTATATTTTTTGGATCCACTGTTATGCCTTCCTTGGAAACCATATGTCCCAAGTAATGTACCTCGGTCTGAAAGAAACTGCACTTGCTGAGCTTGGCATACAACTGATGTTCTCTTGAAAATCTCAATACTATTGGAAAGTGTTCGATATGCTCCTTTTCATTTTTAGAATATACCAATACATCATCAATGAATACAATAACAAAATTGTCCAGATAAGGACGCAACACACTGTTCATCATGCACATAAAGGTAGTTGGAGCATTAGTCAATCCGAATGGAACTACAACAAACTCATAATGCCCATACCTGGTCCAAAATTTTTTCTTGTAAATGTCCTCTTCTTTAATGCATTGTTGGGGCCCTTGTTTTTAAATTAAAGAATTTTTTGTTGCGGAGAATATGTGGCGGAGCGCAACCATGATAGACAGAGAGTTGGCATGGTTGCGAAGAGGTGAAGGGCAGGTGGCACGACTATTGCGAAAGAAGGTATAGATGGAAAAGGGAAGCGACAGAAGACAATTAGTGGGAATCCAACAATAAGGGAAAGCAACAAACAGCCGAGCAGAAAAGAAGGAAGAATTGTCAGTCGCGTTGGCGATGGAATAAACAAGAAGCCGATCAGCAGAAGGAGAAGGTTGGCTCAGTAGGGATTAGAGAGCAGGAGCTGTAGGGGAGCTCTGTTCATATTTTTCTGTTCTCTCTCTCTCTCATTGTTCTGTTATGTTCTATATCTTGTACTGCGATTGTAATCAGTTCTGCCATGCATGCTCTAGGGAGTGTTGTAATAGTCTTTTGCTGTTAATGCATCACTTTCTAATATAAGGCTGTTGTTTTGAGTTCTGTCATGGGTTATGGTTTAGTGGCATACACGACTATTTTGAATTTTTGTTTATCATTCTAATCAGTTTCATGAGTATTGTTATCTGTCTGGTAATTACACTTAATCGAAGTACTTAAGTTATGGATGGTTTATGTATTTACCATAATTGATTGATACCTGACCCAACCACAGCCTTAGTAAGGTCGTGACACGCCTCGGGTGAGACACTCTGTTCGTTAGAGCAGGGTGAAAATGCCGGCATTGTGCTAGACTACTGCGGTAACCCTTGTTGGCCACCTTTCTGAACCTAGGTCTCCCCCCCCCGAGACCTCGTTTATTGCCAACAAATGGTTCTGTTGCCGGGACCCGAAATCTCATTCTGGAGTTAGATCATGGTATCACGGATCTTCGAGAAAGAAATACAGAAATTGTGGGATAACCATCTGGACCAGTTCATAGCTCAGCAAGTGGAAGTGAGACAACAGAAAGAGAAGACTGTCAAGAACCAAATTCTCTTCTCTAAGTTCGCCAGTGATATTTACGAGATATTTTAGGGAAAGTTTCCTGAGGATCTCTACAACTAGTTGCGGAGATTACAGATCAAGGCAGTCCCAAGAGGGTTGCGGCTCGTCTGTCACAATTGGGTGCACTCATACCTGGTAGCACTCCATCGGTTAGATACCGAGTTCACCCGAGATGTAGATTTCTGGGTGGAATCTACCGTGGAAGGATACATAGTAGAGTTCGCAGCTGAATGCTACCAGTCTTTCTCAAAAGCGGAGGATGTATTCAGATCAGGGTTGTGCGGAGGACTGCTGAGAGAGATCCCTTTGTGGATTAAGGCGTTGATGGTGGACAAAGGACTGATGGAGTTCCAAAAAGCTGAGATGGAGACCTAAACCTCTAGTATTGGGGAAAGGGAATAAAGGATAGATGCTACAAGTAAGCTGAAAAAGTGGAATAAGGATATGGATATCAAGACCTCCAGTAGGTTAAGGGAATGACGAGCACATCGGAGGGTGCAACTTGTCGAGAAGTGGCGAGAAAGGGATATGAAAGAATTAGAAAGACAACAAGGAAAAGGGAAAGAAAAGGGAGAGGCGCCTCAGATGACGAAGCAGATGGAAGGTCAGACTGGTTCCCAGGATATGGGGGGACCACCAAGGAAGTGCGGTAGGTGTATAGGAGCCCAGCCCCAACAGAAAAGGGAAAGGAGCATGAAAGAAATGATGCGCACCCCCATGAGATATCCGATGTAGAGCTGCATGCTGCAATGGAGCAGCTATTCCGAGAAAGGACGACACCCATAATCCCAGGTAACTCTATTCCCCAAAGCTCAAGTAGCTCTAATCCCGACCTTCCCCTGGTACTCTATCAGCCTCTAAGTGAAATTTTTGTTAAGTTACGAAAATTAAGTAGGCCAAGTAGCATTCAGTCCACAACAGTAATACACTCTAGCAACCGTACTGGTACTAACATTTCATAGCCGTGAGTAAGGGGATTTGTTCTAGTAAGCCCCACATAAGGAGACATGGCAGGATTGTTTACTCGGTACCCAGAGTTTTCAGGGAGGGGTAATGACGAAGTGGAGCAACACTGGTACCTCTGTGAGGCCATATGGAGGGCTCGACAGACACCAAACACAGGTAAGTTGGTAGAATTTCAAACTACTCTTCGGGAGAGAGCTCTACGCTGGTTTATAAAGTGGTCTGAGACTTATCAAAATCCAACATTAGACGATGTAAAAAGGGATTTTGTGAAAGACTTCAAATGATCCCAAACATATCAGTGGGGTTTATCCGAGATGTGGGAGATCAAACAACGAGAAGGGGAAACTGCATGCGATCTGATGAGGAGATTCAAGGATGCGGTTGGAAAACTCAGCTACCCGATCGATCCCAACCACCAAAGGTATTGGTTTATCAAGGCCCTTCTCCCACTGACAAGGACCCCGCTGACATAACAAAAGATTGAGATGTTGCAAGATGCATTAGAACAGTCCATGAAGATAGAGGCCATGGCAGGATACCCGCAAGAGTTTAGAGGAGGGGCATTAGCTCAGGACCCTTCCATACTGGGACTACAACATCAAATAGCTGGCCTGAGATAAAAACTAAAGGAAATTCAACCCCTGCGTCCAGCGAGGCCAAATGTATGGTGTATGCACTGTTTAATGGAAGGACATGTGGTAACCGAATGTCCTCGATTACGAGGCCAGAACGTGGGAACACCAGCAACAGGGGCACCAGGAGCTCCACTAGCAGGAGGGGTCACGCAAATAAATACCCAAGGATTATATCCACCGCAACACCCATACACGGGGTTCCCCGCGCATCAAAATTTAGCAGCAGCTGAGTATTGTGAGATCTGCAAAAGCGTGGGCCACTCACCCCGTCTATGCCCCATACTGAAAAAGTACTCCAATGTCCTGAACAATGTATATTGTGAGTTCTGTGCATATACCACGCACATCATATAGAGTGAACGAGGCTCTTAAAGGACGAGGAGGAGGCATGAGAGGAGGCTGAGCGGGAGGAAGAGGACCAGTACGATGCTACAACTGTGACCAAGAGGGCCATGTGGCTAGGGAATTTCCACTTCCTAGAAGACCCTGGTGCTCTCAGTGCAGGGTTAATAGGCATGCAACAGAAGACTGCCCAGAGCTCATCAAAAGATGGGAAGAAAGGGCCAGACAAAGAGGAACAAATATAATAAATGTCGAGCCAAGAATAATCGAGGCTTAAACCATGCAGAGCGTAGGTATAGTGACACAGGGAGGAAAACGAACCGGGGAAGATGCACAAAGGATGGACCCGATAAAACTGGTAAGACCAATATCTCCAAAGCCAACATTTAGGCCAGAGAAACAAAAGCAATTCTTTCAAGAGGCAGCAGAAGCATTTGCCCAACTTGGGGGAAGCAAAGGAATCGAAATGCCCCAACCAAAGGAAGAGGATGAAAACCAAGCCAATACAGGCACTACAATTTAAGAATGGTTTCGTCTATTTCTAAAAATGGTTAACAATGCACCTATGCTGGAAAAATTAAAAAAAAACCTGGAAAGGGTAGTGCAGATGTCGATGGATCCAGGGGAATCATCTGGCATGACACATAAATATATACAAAGAGTGAAGAGAAATAATAGAAGGATAGGCAAAGAGTTCCAGGTGAATACTCAAGTCGCGGGATTCCAAATCAAGGACACAATGCTTGATTTGGGGTCCGACGTAAATATCTTGCCTAGAAAAACATGGGAAGCATTAGGGAAACCAAGACTAACATACTCACCAATTCAACTCCATATGGCAAACCAGTACTGCATTGTGCCCATAGGCAGAATGGAGGAGGTTGAAGTCGACGTTGCGGGAGTAAAAACGTACACAGACTTTGAGGTCATCGACATTATAGGAGACAAAGATCTCTATCTAGCATTACTGGGGATCGACTGGGCTTTTGAAAACTATGCATTAATAGATTTAAAGAAGGAACTGATGATATTTGAGGACAGAGAGGTCAGATTCACCCAGCCGCTCGATCTGTATCAAGGTACCTGATACACAGAGTTTGTCGATAATAGAGAAGATGCTCAGCTTCTCGACCATCTTTATCAAATGACTGCAGGAAAAAGGAAAGATTACATCAACCTGACGGCGAGAGGATCGATGAGCTGGAGGAGCATTCAAAGCTCCGACCTGGGCTTAGAGATAGCCTGGGAGGATTGGCAGCAAGGGGGATATGAGACCAGCACAAGGAGATGCTCCACCATTAGAAGAATCAATTGGATCAGGACTGAGGTAAGAGGTTACCCAACCTTGTCCGATATGAACGCTGTAAATACTTTCATTATCAAAGCAGAAGACAATGTACCGGAGGATCAGAGGGTCCCACTCATGGAAGTGGCCTTGCAATCCATAGCTGCAAGATGGTGGAAAAACCACCGTGACTCACTGTCACGATGGGACAAAATTTCAGCAGCACTGAAAGCTAGGTTCAAGGGAGAAGAAGGACCCCAATGCACTCGAAATTTCCAGGGGAATTCAGACCCCGCAAAGCATTTGAATAAGTGTGAAGATCAATGGAAAACTGTAGGATACTCGCATGAGCTGTGGGTCCAAAAATTTATACACTCCCTTGATAGGATTCCACAGGCTTGGTACCTAACGGAGGAGAGGAAAAGGGGAACTATCACTTGGTAAGAAGTTACGAAGAATTTTACACAGTGCTTCTTATGTTAAGGAAAGACAGATACAGTTACCCAAGCGATACAGGCCATTAAAAAAGTGTTGTTCTTCCCTGAGAATTAGGAGGAGGACGAGCAACCACTCCCGAACCAAAACATTCGACAATCAGTAGCATGCAAGAAAATAGACAGTGAAATGGACGATGATAATCTAGAGGGACTTCGACATCTATACTTTGAAGAAACAGAGGGAGAACGGAATATTAAAGAAAACTCGACAATCAAGGGAATTCATTTGCTCCCCCTCAAAGCTAAGAAAATGAATATTGGGACCGAAGAGAAGCCCAAATTAGCATCGATCGGCGACTACTGGGATGCGGAGATGACCAAGGAAATATTCAGTCTACTACAGGAATATGAGGACTTTTTTCCGTCGTCTATAGCCTTCTTGAAAGGAATCAAAGGGGACCTGGGAGAAATGCGTATAATACTAAATCCTGATGCAATACCAATCAAACACAGGCACTATCGATTGAATCCAAGGGTAAAGGAAAAGGTTTAAGCGAAAATCGACATGATGTTGAAGGCACGGTTGATATTCCCAGTGGAGGAAGCATAATGGGTAAGTCCCATAGTTATACAGAGAAAAAAGGATAAGGTGGAAATCTCTGTGTTGATTATAGAAGTTTGAACAATGCCTGTATACATGACCCATTCCCCACCCCGTTCAATGACGAAGTTCTAGACAATGTTGCGGGGAACGAAGCATATTCTTTTACAGATGGATTATCAGGGTACCATCAAGTCAGGATAACCGAGGAAGATAAGAAAAATACAACCTTCACCACCGAATGGGGTCCTTCGCATATCACGTAATGCCATTCGGCTTGAAAAATGCGCCAACAGTATTTTCGCGCATTGTCATAGCAGCATTCCGCGACTATATCCAAAAATTCCTAGAGGTCTATATGGACGACTGGACCATCTATAGCCTATTGAAAGACCATGCCACGCTACTGATAATTATGTTTGATAGGTGTAGACAACTACATATCTCATTGAATCTAAAGAAGTGTATCTTTGCGGTGCCGTTTGGAACATTGCTTGGACATGTTGTATGAAAACAAGGAGTCTGCGTAGATCCAGCAAAAATAGTGGTCATAATCAACATGGAAGCTCCAGAAACTGTGAAAAAATTGAGGTCACTGTTAGGCCATACAGGTTATTACAGGTGATTCATCCATAACTACGCGAAGATAAACGCCCATTGGAGAAGCTGTTACGGAAATCAGAACAATTCAACTGGACAAAAAGTTGTGCAACGGCCTTAGCCACCTTGAAGGAAAAATTGGCAAGTGCGCCAATATTGGTTCATCTAGATTGGGACAAACAATTTCATGTCCACATTGATGCTTCAAGCATCGCACTCAGAGCGGTTCTAGCCCAACCAAGGGACACTACAGTTGATCACCTAGTGTACTTCGCAAGTTGGAAACTATCACCAGCAAAACATAACTACTACAGAAAGGGAAGCACTAGAAATGGTGTACTCCCTCCGAAAGTTCCGCCACTACTTGCTAGGAGGAATGTTCAAGTTTTTTACGGACCATTCAGATCTGAAGTATCTAGTGAACAAACCGGTTTTGGAAGGAAGGATATGCAGATGGCTCCTACTCTTTCAAGAATTCACCTTTGAGGTGATAGTCAAACCTGGGCGATTGAACGTGGGACCAGACCACCTGTCAAGGCTTGAAACCAGAGAAAATGAAGGATCTATGGATGATCAACTGCAATACACTGATCTTTTCAGGTAGAAGCCATCCCAGAGTACCTGGATCAGATCGCGATCTACCTAACCACAGGACAGTGCCCAAAGGAATATACCGTAGTGCAGAAGAAACACCTAGTAGTCCGGGCCGCAAAATACCAACTCATCGCAAGACACTTGTACAAAATGGGGTTGGACCAGATCTTACGAAGATGTGTCCTGGACCACGAGAGGGAGGCCATACTGTGGGAGTGCCACTCTGTAGTTGCGGGAGGACACGTAAGAGCCAAACCGACGGCTAGAAAAGTACTACAGGCGGGCTTATGGTGGCCGACGATACACATTGACAGTAAGGAGTTCGTAAAGAAATGTGATGTTTTTCAGAGAACAAGATGTCCATCGCATAGAGATGAGCTTCCACTACACCCAGTAAAATCACTACAACCATTCGAGAAATGGGCAATTGATTTTATAGGCCCGATTGCACCTGTGGCAAGAAACTCGCAGGCCCGGTATTTCATCACCGCAACCGACTATTTGACAAGATGGGTAGAGGCAATGCACGTGAAGGACTACATAGCCAACACAATGGCATGGTTCATATTTGAGAACGTAATCAGCCGATTTGGTTGCCCGAAAAGATTGACTAGTGATCAGGGTATGCATTTCGTCAATGCCACCATTAAATCCCTGCTCGAAATCTTCATGGTACAACATCACAGGAGCAACCCCTATCACCCACAAGCTAATGGCACGGTAGAGGCATTCAACAAAATCCTCGAAAAAGGATTAAAAAAAATCTGCAACGCTCAACGAGACGACTGCGGTGAACGTATACCAACAACCCTGTGGGCATACTGGACGATTGTCAAGAGACTCAATAAGAAAACGTCGTTCCAACATGTGTACGGAAGAGAGGCCGTAGTACCAATAGAGTTTGCAATACCCAACTTCCTAATTGCAACCTCACTCCAGCAATTAGAAGAAGAATACCCGAAGGATAGACTACAAGAGCTGCAAGGGCTGGAAGAAGACATGTTTTTAGCAAAATTCCACCAAACTATCCAAAAGGAGAGACAAAAAGCGCGGCACAACCGCCACATCAAACACAAAGCTTCCAAGGTTGGTGGAAAAGTTTTACTATATGATAGAAGGTACCAAAGGTTTCCAGGGAAACTACAAATGCAATGGCTAGGACCGTATGATGTAATCGAAATCAAAGAGTCTGGAGCAGTGCGCTTAGCACAGCTAGACGACCAAATACTGCCAGGATGGGTGAATGACGCATGCCTCAAACCCTACCACGAGTAAGTTCTGCATTTTTTTCAAATAAGCTCTCGAAACCGAGAGAAGTCAGTAGGGTAGAGTAGGCTAGAATAGATCGATTCAATAACTCTCTCGCACCCGAGAAGAGCTTAGATAGGATTCCCAATAAAGATACTTCATAGCATAAGAAAAATCCACTGTTGCGTTGCGAAGACCGCAGCGCAACCGATTGTGGTCGGGGGGATCAGGTCCAACGTGTCAACCACGTCAGAAGGAAAAGCGTGTCGAGCATCATTCCATCATCATTACTCATAGTACCCATGTCAGTCTGTAGGATTACAGAGATTTGAAAAATAATTTTCATAATTAGCATCACCCATACTGCAATAAATTTGCCACAATAAGCCATAACCATCACCTGTCACGTCTACCTAAACCCCGAAACCATAGTCAGCTTTGTTAGAACCCACCTCAGTTCAGTAACTAATTGCACAATTATAGCCGCGAGGAAAGGCAGGGAAAGTTAATTAGTTATGGGGTCTTATCAACCTCATGCGTGCCGGTTACTTACATAACCTGCATGATAGAAAGCACGAGAATGCTGGAGAAGTCCGAGTTAGAATCAGAAACAACAAACGCAGCAAGGGAAACGTCGCCAGAGAAAGAACAAGGAAGGAGTCCAGAAGCAAGGATTCATAAGGGAAGGGGAGGAATAACGCTACAAGTGTATCAAAGGATATCAAAGATGACCAGGGTAGTGCCAACAGTCGTTGAGCATGGGCTCGATGAGAGGATTCATAAGATGGAATCCTTGGTAGGCAAATATGACAGTGCCTCGTTGATTGATACCGGTCTCACAAAATATTTCTAATTCCCAGCAATGAAGAAATAGGTCTACATGGAGAATTATGCAACAGAGGCGGGACAAAAAGCACAAAGAGTACTTCCAGAGTTCAGGGGTGTGCAACAATCCACCATACTGAACCTACGGAACCTTCCAATGTTTGGCACTACGGGAGCTGCAATGCAATGCACCAAGTTTTTACTAAGCAGAATTCACAATGGGTTGCTCTGGCTAGGAAGAGAGATCCCAATTCATGTTGAAGACATTCATAGATTGACCGGGTTGTCATAGGAGGGGAGAAATGTCTCTACAGCTTTCCAGATGGTGTCCAAGAGAGCAAAGAAAGCTGGGGACATGGACTACTACAAAAATTACGACACCAGGAGAGGGGGAAAAGGAGCTAAGATAGACTTAATCAACAACCCGGTGATTAAGTTTGCGTGTTACTTGATCGCAAGCAAAAAAATGAGACATTATACAAAATCGGAATGCACACTAGACATTATCTTAGTTGCGGAGCATTGTCTCTAGGGGGCACAGTTTAACTAGTGCTCATTTATGCTTAATGAATTGTTTGAAGCATGCGAGGACAACTACAGGACGGCCACAAGATTCATCTATGGGTGCGTTGGCCATGTGGAAATGGACATTTCCAGGAATAAGGCAACCACTGGAAGTGGCGCTAGGCCAACCAATTGCAATGAAGTTCACACCCTGGAAAACATCAGGGGACCCCAGCTCAAAGGAGGTGAACGAGGAGGCATTCAAGTTCTGGTACAGCTAGATGGTGGATGTCGCGATGAGCCAACAACGAATTCCACGAAATCTACTAGACAGCTATGCGGTGCAAATAAGCAGACTTACATCCGGTCAGCCTGCGTGCTGGAGTCAACCTTCAAGATGATGCTATTGAAATTCCAAATTGATGAGCAGGCTTTTCACACAGAGGTATGTTCCTGGCCCGGGGTAGCAATGGAGATAAGAAGCGGAGTCTACGTCTACTCGTTCGATGGCATGCTTCCAGACCCGTTGCCAAGAGAGACAATAGAGGAAGCGATGGCTAGGATGTCGCAGCTACAACTAACTCCAATCATCGAGCAGCTAAATACCAAGGTACAGAGCTTTAACCAGGTGGTCCAAACTTTAACTCATGATTCTCCTGCGTTTCCTACATTTACAAAATTTTAGGCAGCAAATGCCGCATCCTCTTCCATTCCAGTCCCCCTAGTCACCACCCTACCATTGGACTTGTTTACCTCACCACCAGTAGCCGCCACAACTCTAGTTAGGAAAAGTAAAGCCTTGAAGCCACCTGTAGCCACCCCCAAGGCTAAGAAGGCAAGGGTCACAATGTTCAGCCAAGTCGTTGATCTGACAGGGGTGTTAGTGACCTATAAATATAGGATTCATAATTTTGACTTGACTGTTGGTAATATTGGAAATATGTACATACTTTTCCTTCTGCAAGTTGTATTCTCATATTTTTGTAAAAAAAAAGAAAAAAAAAAGAGAGGGTAAAAAGTCCTAAAAGAACAATCAAAAGACTTAGAAAAAATAATATACCCCAAAAGAAAAATATGAATAAAACATGAAAGTGTGCAAGTCTAAATGCCACTACTTTTACCTTTTTCAGTTGATTATGGCAGAGTGTCAATAAATGCCATAATCTATGATGAGTTGAACAATTTAATCTTGACTCGTCATATTTCAATTTCAAATGTTTTAGATAGAGAATAAAGAATTTTCATACAATTTAATCATGACAATTCAGTAGTTAAGTAGGGAATAAGTGAATCCAATAGTTTAATCTGGATTCCTGGATGAAATAAGTGTAGAATTAGATAGTTTACAGTTTTAAAAAAGAATAAATGCTGTAAAGGTTGCTAGCTCAAATGCACCTAATCAAAATGGAAGAAAAAATGTTAGCAGTTAAAATTGGGTAGGTAGAAGAAGGTGAGAAGCATCATTGTAAATATTATTCACCAGGGCTGCAAATAACTGACTTCCCTTCCCCGTAGCCATTTATCATTCTAAACTATCAGTCAGAAAGGCTCAAGGAATTTCCTTGACTTCTGTTGGGACCGGACCCAAGGCTCTATGGTTGACTAGTTGAAAATGTTAAGTTGTTATATTAATCCCAAAAATCACATCATTTACCATTCATGCAGTCATTTCCATGAGAAATCATAAAGTAAAAAACCTCATTTTACTTAATGATACTCTAAATCCCCATTTGATTAATTACCCACATTTCATAAAGTATAAAAACCCTCAAGATAACATTTTATCCTAAGCAGAAGTGATGAAACTATCATAAATGCAAGCTTTGCTTTTATCTTCACTTTTATTGGTTATAATGATATGTTTTGAGTATTCACTTTCCCCCCTGTCATATTAACACCTAACATATTTTATTATCTCCTTATTAATTATCCTAGTCCTATTAATATAAATTCTTTTTATTTAATATCCCAAAAACCCATTTAATATATGAATTTGTGTCAAAGATATTAAGTCCATGTTGAAAAACATCCCAAAGTCACCCCTTTGACACAAAACTACCCATAAAAATATTCCGCCTCTCCCTTATAGTTTTAGACCTTTGAAAAATCTGAAACTATATAATAAAAATATAAAAAAAAAACATTAAACATGTTTTATATGTGTTTAAAACAAAAAAATATAAAACCCGAAGTTTAATTTAAACTAAACTTCACTAGACCCATCCCTCTGTTTATATTTTCCCTTCTAGTCTCCCTTAACACAAGGTTAAAACTATAACCTAATCCTTTTTCCCCGATATATATCCCACTACCTCAGTTTTTAACCTTGATTAAAACCCCTTAATACCCCGCTCATCCACTTGATTCATTGTATAAAATTTGTTTATACATAAAACTTCCACAAATCCCTCCTCACCATCGGGTTTAATTTCAACCTTCATATCATTCTAACTCTTGTTGATCCAACATTTCTCATTTAATGCGAAGAACAAACTTTAGCCCCTTATCTTTCCCCATCGTGTTGATTATAAGCCATCCGATCTCCAAGCATCCCTAATCTAACGGTTAGAAACAAATTCGATAAATCCTTCCCTGCCCTCGCCATTTCCTATCGAATCAAATTTAAACCGTTGATCTCTCCTTGTCAAATAATATATCCCGGCCCCATTGCATTTACCCCGCAACTTTCAATCAAATCTCGATCGTTCGCTCCACTCCGCCAGATCCGACGATGCAAATTCCATTTCTCATTTTTAAAGTGATCGAATGAAGTTGCCCAAAATTTTTGTGAAAAAAGATGTTTTGATAAACCGTCGCCTGCTACGTGTCCGAAATATATTGGATCTCATTCCAAAATGAAAAACCACTTACTGCTCGAAAGCAATGCAAAAACCATTACTGGTTTTCCATCCAAATCAAAACCGATCCCGCCATTCCTGCAATAAATGTGATTGAAATATGATTAGACTTAAGGATTAATGCCTTAAAACTTAACTATTTTCATAGCATTTCGCCTATTTGTGCATACAAACCACTGAGAACCCTTTGCAGAGTCTCCTTACTCCATTTTCGAGCTATTTTCAAACCAGTTTGATTGATAACAAAGCCATTTCCTTTGAAAATTATTCCTTAGAACCTCCACGACCTCTGATAGCCCAATTCAACAGAATTGAAGACTGTGACGAAACTACAACCTTCATCGGCCTCAATTATACCTTTTACAGGTATTTTTCCGTCAATCCTATCTATAAAATATTCAATTTCAAAGGAGAATTCCCCAATTAGATTGCCATTTTCTAAATATAACTGAATTATCCATCTAGGAAGTTTAAAAACCTTCAAAATACAGGGGAAACCCTGTCAAAATTCCTCTAGAATCCACTGTTTCCATTTTAAAAGTTTTACTCTATTCTAAGATCATTTTCACTGTTGAATTTGATTTAGAAGACCTTCTGCATACAATAAACCTATCCTGTCACCTTAAAACACTACCCAGAGTCTCAATTTGCGAAAAACAATTCTTCAATTGTCCCCTGCTTCCATAAAAAGGCTGAACAAATAGTTTAATCTTGTTTAGTTTCTCCAAAAATGACTAAAAAGCAGGTAATCCCTAAAATTGGAGGTCCTAAACCTAAGAAACCTGCCTCCAGCAAGCTTCCAAATCCCAAACCTCCCGGAATTGATAAACTGACTCCTGTTTTAACTGCTGATTCTACTGAAGTTGTCAGACCTTTTGCTATAGGGTAAACTGCTTGGGTTGTTGGTTTTCGGATATCCCTCTCAGGGCTTTCCGGTGCCCGAGGCAGACAGTAAGATTAGCTATGCTGTTCACAAATATGGCATGAGCATGTTCATATTAGCTTGAAATAACTTGAAGGAATACAATAGAGAATTACCTCTTTGACAGTCTTGGAGTCCCTTGGAGAGCGCTGCGCAGCGAAGCAAGAGTCCTTCTTCACCGGCTCCAAATCTGAGTCCTGCAATCAGTCAAAGCACCCGCGTAATTTCTAATATAACAAGTATCCTATCAATTAAATCAATACATGATAAACGTCTAGATTATACACATCTGAGCCATTCATATCATACTATGTAAATGTTCAAACAATAATGAAAATATTAAGCATTGAATGGACAAAACGAACACAGTTCTATTGATTTTGAAAGAAGGAGGATTACAACCATCGGTTGTACCAAGCCCTCCTCAGTCTCCCAATCTCTCTTCTCTCTCAAGTGAAGAAGTCCAAGTCAACAAGCTCTCTAGGAACCTCTTTGACTCTTGGCCTTCACAATGTCACACTATTCTATATTCCACAAGTATACAAGAACCTTGAGCAATCCTTCGACCTTCAATTAAGAGCCTTCAGCTCCTTCTTATAGGAGAGGGAGAAGGCCATTGTTGCCCTTCTCTTTCCACTAGTTTGGAATGGAAAAATCTTAGATGTTTCTTTGATCTCTATGCTTTTGCCTCTTTTGGAGTTCAGTCTCCTATGGCAATGACCAATAATGAACTGGTGCTTCTGCAGTTTCCTTTGTGAACTGACTCCTTTGTGAGGGAAATTCGGAGATTCAAATCATTCTCCGCACTCTTTTCCCAATTCAAACTTAAAACACGAGTAACGCTCCCCTCCAGTGTAAACAGAGCGTTGCCCTAGCCACTAACGCGGCCAATGTACTGATTGCATGCGTTATAACGCTCTTGTTCTGTTCTATATAGGCGTTACCCTGGCAGAAATAGGTTTAATTTAGGTCTTTGTATCCCTTCCATATTTGTCTTCCCCTCTGAGCTGATGAGGAGGTATTTTGACCTGTAACACCTTTACAGCCTCCTGTCACCACTGAAGAAAGTAATCCTCTGATTGACTTAGATTACAGAATTGTTGATGCCACCCTTGAATTTGATCTTCTAGAAGTGCATAACTGGTGTCAAGAGAAATTTGAAAAGAAAGTGGCCAATGACATACCTGTATGGGATTCCAATTTGCCCAAGTATGTGGTTCCCATTACCCATCCTGCTCAGGATTTAATTAGGTTGTGTCAAATGCATTATATTCCTGATCAAAGGTGCATGGTTAACAAATACAGTGAGGTCTTATTTTAAATAACTACTGAATCAATAAATAACATGCTCCAGCTGAGCCATGACCCACGAGCAGTGTCATTGTCAATTGAAGACCTGACCCAGATGTATTTAGACCTAGGTTTCCCTAAGAAGTTTGTGTTGGAACACCTAATCCTACATGGGTAGGTGTGGAATGCGAAAAGTCACAATGGAGTCCAAGTGACCTTGGAATGTGAAACCAAGAGTCACACCATTGTATTATAAATGTACATCATGTATAATGGAAAAAATAATAAAGCCTCACGCTTATCCTTCATTGTGTGTTGAGTCTATTGTGTGTGTGTGTTTATTCTTATCATACACCATGTGTGTGTGTTCAACATGGTGTTTAACATGGTATCAGAGCGGGCGATTGCTGGCCCTGCTCCAAATTGAGTGAGCCATTTGTGTTTATGGCCTGTGCATATCTGCAAAATTCTTGACAATTTTGCAGCATTTAGAGACTTTCTGCAGCAGTGTTTTTGCCGCCATTCAGAGGTGTTTTGAAGAAGAGCAGCGTTGGCTTTGAGAAGGAACAACATTCAAAATCCATGGCAGCATTCAGAAATTGACTTTGAAGAAGAGCAGCAGTGGTATTGAAGAAGCACATTTGAAGGTTTTCTAAATTCTGATTTTATCTCTGCATTTTAAATTCTGCATTTTTAAGCTGCTGGAAAATAGTTTAAAGAGGGTTTTTGAAGAAATTTATGAGATTTCTGAGTTCTCTAAATTCTGGGTTCTTCTGCTGCTTGGCTATTGGAAAAATTTCTGAGTTTTTCCATTGAAAAATTATGCAAATTCTGCATTCTCATTTTCTGTTGTTGGATTTGTTTCTGCAACACATTTGGAGAATAATCTGCTACTGTTTTAAAATCTCTGGGTTTTACTGCTGAAATTTTTGGAAAATTCTGCATTTATCCAATATCTGCTGCTGGAAGGAAAAATCCTCTGCTCTCTATTCTCTGCTGTTTTAACATTTACCAAAAAAAAAAATAAAAAAAAAATTCAAGCTCTCCCCCTGCCCCCTCTGCTCTACTCATCCCAACACACTAAACTCACGCGGCTACCCAAAATATCCAACTCATACCTCACCCCTCACACCGGCGCTGCTCCTCTCTGTAAAATAAAGCCACTCCCAAACCCCCTTACGCTCCTCACACCGACTATTACTCCCTTTCTATTCACAACGCCTATGCTCTTAAAGGCTACGCTCCTCACACCTGCAACTACCCAGCCCCCTCACGCCATTCCCATCGCTCCCTCTCAAGATTTTCCCTTACCCTCTCCGTTCCCTACGCATACTCCTACACGGCTCTCACTGCGCAGACAACCACTCTCAACGCTCGACCCACTACGCTGCTCCCACCTCACAAAACGCTCCCTATCCGCCTTCAAAACTCTGCATTCCCCCTTGCGTCCATCCCTTATACCCTCGCTTCTGCAACTCTTCACCCGACCCTCTCCTTACCTTAATACACGCCCTCCCTCACTACACTCGCCTACCGCCCTTTCGTCTACCTCTCAATACGCCCTCACCATATCCGTCTGCTTTTCATATAATAGACCTCCCTCCCCATTTTAATAACCCTCCCTCACTCCCTCAATGCATATGCTCCTCCTCCCTTTTTAATTTATTTAATTCCCTCCCCTCACGATTTTTAATTTTCTTCCCCCCTCGCTTCTTTAAATTCGTTTTTTAATTTATGAACTCTCCCCCCCTTACGTATATACATTTCCATTTTAATTTTTTATTTAATAGCCCCCCATCCCCATTAATATACCCCCATATAATACCCCCCACCCAAATAAATTTACCTACCCTTTTTTTAATAACTTCCATTTTTAATTATTCCCATTTTAATATTTCTCCCTCCCAATTAAAATCCCTCCCATTTTTTTATTAATTCCATTCATTTTAATTAATTCCTTTTTTAAAATAAATTCCCTCCTCCTTTTTACTATAATCCTTCATTCCCATTTTTTAATTCCTAAATTAATTTCCCCTCTTATTATTTTACAATTAAAATCCCTCTCCCTAAATAAATTAATCCCATTCCCCTCATTTTTTATTCCCATTTTTTAATTAATTTTTAATTAAAAAACAAAAAAAAAACAAAAAACAAAACAGAGAGAGAGGAAGAGAGAAAGAGAAGATAGAGAAAATGAACAGCAGTAAATGGGAAATGACATGTGAGCAGATAGAGAAAATTGCAGATTTGACATTTTATAATTTGTGGCATAAGGGTGATTTTTTGAAGAATTTCACATTTGAAGACAAGTTTGCCATCATTGAAAACAGCTATTTGAAGAAGAAAATTCAGCTGCCTTAAAAGGCCTCTTGCACAGTAATTTTCAGCTACACATTTACAAATATTTTGCAGAGATATGTATTGAGCTAACATTGTATTTTGAGTGGAATTTTCCTCTCCATTCATAGTTGGAATCAGTGAATTTGAGTTGTTGATGTAAGTCATTGTTGATTTCCCTCCATCATTTGAGGAGCAGATTTTGTACTTTGAAAATTATTTAGAGTCATTTGTATTTGTTGTTGAATCACATTGTAAATGGGTGCATTTTCGGTTGAAGCCGACACCCTTTCATTTTTTGAGCCTAAGTTGTTGAAAATGGCCAAAATCAATGAGGTATTAGTGTTGTTGAATAACCTCATTCATTCAAATGTTGATGACATGATAAAAATGAGCAAGGATGCTCTTTGTAATATTCAGATTTGTTTACAAGATGCACAAGAAAAGATTGAGTTTTTGCAGTTGGAATCTCAGCTCCAACAAGACGAACTTCAGCAAAAGAGTCACCATTCTGAACTTGTTTCTGTTCAGAAGATTGAGAAGGACTCTCATCAGAAGAAAGAAGATAAAGTTGCAGATGATTCACATTCAGTTCCTTGTACTAGAGCAGATGTACATGCAGATGCAGCAGTTCAGCCTGCACTTCTCAAGCCCATCATCAGACCTTGGGAAGAGCTTGTCCACAACAAGCACCGAATTGGTCTTGGATATGACAAGGATGTGTCCTTTCATATTCCAGACTACACAAAGCCCATCAGATTTCAAAGTGCCAGATTCCTATATGACAGTTCACCTGCAGCTGTTCCAGATCCTGTTCCACAACAACAACAGATTGAGAAATGCCAACACTGTGATCGAGTTGGCCACATGAAAGATCACTATTTTGATCTTCATCCATGCAAGAACTGTGGTCGGCACACCCATTGTTCAGACAGATGCTTCAAAAACAAGCCTCCTGCAAGAACAAAGATTCATCTTGGATGGATCGCTTCTTGGCAATGGGCATCAACAGCCAAGAAGATGTTTACGACACATGTTAGAACTTGTTCACGGATATTGAGCAAACTTGCAGTTGAGTTTTCGCCATCATCTCACCTTGTCCTTGACAGGGGGGAAAATGGTGGTCATGTACAAGCTTCGACGACAGATCAAGCGAGCCTGAGCCACAATCTCTCATTCCATGTTCAGAGTTGTAGCCAGCAGTTCAAGCGAGCCTGAGCCACAATTCGTCATTCCAGATTCAGAGATGTAGCCAGAGATACGGATGCCCATGAGCATACCTCGGTTGGTGGATAACCTAAAACCATCATCTTTGGTTGGTGGATAACCTAAAACCATCATTTTCGGTTGGTGGATAACCTAAAACCATCATCTTTGGTTGGTGGATAACCTAAAACCATCATTTTTGGTTGGTGGATAACCTAAAACCATCATCTTTGGTTGGTGGACAACCTAAAACCACCACATGTAGTAGACCTCCCTTCTTTTAGGTCGAAGGTCTCCCTTTCATATATGAGGAACACTTCCTCTAGAAGAAGCCTTCAGCTTAGCAGCCTTCAGCTTCTTGCCAGCTTTGGTTGAGTTCCAGAAAATGCTTCAAGCATTCCAGAGTTGTTGGTAATCCTAAAACCATCACAGGTAGTAGACCTCCCTTCTTTTAGGTTGAAGGTCTCCCTTTTTTATGAGGGACAATTCCTCTAGCAGAAGCCTTCAGCTTCTTGCCAGTTTTGGAAGAGTTCCGAGAACTGCAACAAGTTTTGTGTTCCAGTGTTGGTGGTCATCCTTAAACCACCTCTTTTTTCCAACATTTCAGAGAGTTGATTCAGCCCAAGTGCTGCCATGTATACTTTGCAGATTTGTATTACAACTCTCTTCTTGGACTCACACATACCCCTTCGGATTAAGGGGGATGTTGGAACACCTAATCCTACATGGGTAGGTGTGGAATGCGAAAAGTCACAATGGAGTCCAAGTGACCTTGGAATGTGAAACCAAGAGTCACACCATTGTATTATAAATGTACATCATGTATAATGGAAAAAATAAGAAAGCCTCACGCTTATCCTTCATTGTGTGTTGATTCTATTGTGTGTGTGTGTTTATTCTTCTCATACACCATGTGTGTGTTCAACATGGTGTTTAACAGTTTGAAATCCTTCAAAATTTCACGCCCAATCATGTCAATATTCCAAAGGTGAATCCTCCTTATGATACCTTTGATTTTCCTGAAGGCTCTAGACAGGTCATTTCCATGCTATCATTTATCTTAGGTTATGTTAATGATGAATTCATGGATGCCTCCATCTTAGGCTTCCTCTCCACTTTGTCTCCTGGACAACAACCAGAGTTGGTCTTTGATTTTGCTAAATTTGTTGCTGACAATATTCATTATCAGCTGATAAAATTGCCTGATGAAGGAGTGTTCAGATATACTTCATATCTGTTACATTTCTTCTTGTTCTTTCAAGCAAATAATTTTCCCTTTGCACTACAGAAGTTGGATATGGAATGAAAACCACTGTTAGTAATATTTTGGACCTCTCTTCTGAGAAAGAATAGTAGTGAGTACAGTTATAGAGATTTCAATGACCTATTTATTAGACCTGCTATAAGTTTGCTGGATAAAACAGAACCACCAAGAATAAATGAAGATATAAAAAGGATTTTACAGTTGTCTAAGAACTGTAAAGTGGGTGATTGGTACTTATACAAAAATCACACTGAGATTAGAATATATGGTGCAATCTTGGCCCCATACAAATTGCAAAAGTTTCTGACCACTAGAATCTTTGCTCTGGAATATATAAGACATATTTTGAATGCAGATGCAGTAAATTTTATAGCATCCAAAAATAAGGCACAATTTAAATTGAAAAGTCAAATTGGCTCTTTCATTGTAAACAACAGAGATGCCTTAAAGGAAGTATCCAGCAAGCTATCAACATTCAAGTTTCAGGAAATTTTTTATTGGAGTTATGACCCTCAGGGTATTCTGAACAATCTCAGGGTCAAATGCAAATTGCCCCCATTCCTCCATGAATCTAAACCACTTATTGAAAAATATGCCAATCAGTTGGAATGGGTGGCCAATACTTTAATTGATGATGATCAGGATAAGCAGACATACAATTTGAACAGTACACAGGTGGTTACCGTTAACCAACCAGCTGAGGCATCAAATAAAATACTAAGGAAAGAAGAAGGATATTTGGCTGAAACAATCATTGAAAACAAATTCAAAATAGTATACAAAAAAAAGGCCAGAATGATTACTTTGGAAAAATAAGGAGTCATAGATGTGGATGACACTAATGAGCAGCAGACAGATGATGAAGCCACCATCATTGTTAATGAAACTCTCAGAGAAATTCAAAATGAACAGGTACAACCACAGGGTAAAGGAAAAGAGATGGTTGAAAAGGAAATGGATACAGAAGCTCCGTCTTCATCTAAAACAACTGAAGAAAATGATTATGATATTTAGAAGAGGTTCAAGCTAATCAGGGAGAAGAATGAAGAAATAAAAAATGAAGTTTATTCTAAAATTCTAAAAGAAAAACTAGGAGATAAGGACATATTAGTAATAGCATTTGATTACTCAACCAACCAAATGATCCTGTCTTTTCTCCAACTAGTGGTAGCACATCCAAAATCAGCTTCAGACTACAAAAAGACAAAATTTGCAGTAAATGCTGATACAATTCATGAGCTAGATCAGATAGAATTTCACAGGAGTGCATCAGAAATGTTATATTCAAAAGTAGTAAGCAAAACAATGAGTGATACTATGCTCCAAAAGACTGTATCCAACCTACAAACTCAAATGAAATTGGATAAGGCATCATTACATGCCAAGGATTTAAGGATAAAATCCTTAGAAGATTTGTTAATTGAAACATGAGCAGATCCTTCAAACACTGAAGTTGCTAGAAAATTGATAAGGCAGAAGAATGATGATATTGCAGCCTTAAGAAAGCAACTTAAATTTCCACAAAGTGAGCACCCTCAGGAAAAAGAAGTGCTCCAGGAAAAAACAGAGAAAGAAGAAAATATGCAACTTGTTTTGAAAATGACAGCCTAGATAAAAGAGATGGAAAACCAAATAGAAGCTCTTATGCAAGGAAATGAAAATTTGAAGAAAGCTTAGCAAGTTTCCATTCCTACAATTATTCCAACTGTAAGTACAGCTGTTCCCTCAACATCGGCAGAACATTTGGCACCGAAAGGAGTATTGGCAACTGTAGTGTCAATTACTTCTAAAGACACCTCTGCTACTTCTTCATCAACGTCACAGGTAGATCCAAAAGGAGAAACAACTACCATAGTCAAAGCTATGGAAGATATGTCCATAAAAGATAAAGAGATAATAAATTTAAAAGGCACCATCAAAAATCTGGAAACATCCAACAGAGTTTCCTTAATCACTTCCAAAGGACATGAACAAAGGGCCAACAGATTATAGGAATAGGTTAAAATTCTTCAACAGCAGGTAAATCTCACTGAGCAGGTATCCTATATTGAAAACTATCTTTGGAATAACATCATTCAGGGCATACATTCGCAATGGCCCTCAATCCAGATAATTTATGAGCAAAAAGAATTACTTAAAGCAGCACAGATAGAAATACTGAAGACCAAAGAAGAATTAGCTGAAAATCCTGCTCAAGCTTTGAGACTTATCACATTTTTGAATAGAAAACATAGAGAATAACTTGAGGAGCTAAAAATTCAGGACAGAACTGAAAGTATATTACAAATAAAAAAGGTCCTGAGTAAGAGAAACATGATGAATAATTTGGAGGACAGGTGCAAAGATATGAACTTGGCTATTACAAGATTTTGGGCCAAATACACAGTATTATCAGAAGCAGGTTTACTAGATATTCATGCATTGAATGAAAATTTAATGCCACAAAAAGATTATGACAACAAAATCAGAGCATATGCCAAAGAGTAGGTCAATAAATCTTTACCTCAAGGATCTCCTACTGGTAAAGTCATTTTGGAATATTTTGAAAACTTATTCTTTTTGCAAAATGAAATCAAACATATTTTTGTGGTCAAGCCCAATTTTGCAAAATATACAGAAGCAGATGAGAGTTTCAGGAAGCTAAAGAGCATGAAAATTCCCAATGCAGAGCAATGGCAGGAATTCACTGATTTACTATGAAAAATTTGTAGTTAAAGTATATCAAGATGAAAAATCAGTGGTCAAAGAGTATCAGTAAAAACAAGATATTACTATTGGTTATTCCTAGTTTACAACAGTGAAAGAAAGCAGAGTTAAAGAGTATCAGAGCAGAATGTGAAAGATAAGGAGTGCACTACAAGTCATCTTCCACAAGATAATACCCCAAGTGCCAGCAATACTTCCAGCTAAACAGAAAATCAGTTTGAATAGATAAAATGTTCTATTTTTCTTGTAAAAGAGGACAACTTGCACATCCGTTCTGCAGCTGTCCCTCTTCTAATGTAATAATTCCTATTTTTTCTTGAGATATTCTCTCAAACTTTTGAGATATTTTGTAAACAATTTATTTGTATAAACACTTCATCTTTCGAAGTATTTTGTGTGGAATAAAATTATCAAGACTACTATAGGATTTTTTGTTGAAAACATTGAGATTTTATGTGAGTTAAGTTGAAGTAGCAGGCTGGAAACTGAAGCAAATAGACATCATAACTAAGGATCCTCGTGATGATTAGATGAGTATTGTATTTTCCAGTTTTCATTGTTTATTCCTTTAAGTTTCATTCATACATCTTGTGTTATTTTCCATCTTAAATGAATAACTAGGAAAGATATTACAAAATCAGTGTAAAAAGCTCTCCGTTCTTACTAGTTTTCATGTTTATGTTTTCTACTGATTTCCAGACTTAAGAATTCTTAATTGCTCTTTAGTCTCGTTTGACCTCAATTTCCCTCTTCCTTTTCTGTGATCTAAGGATTCTTAATTTCCCTTAGTCCAGATCATACCATTTCATCAAAATAGCCTTTTAAAACCCTCTGAATATCATCTATCTTGCCCTTAGTATATTTGTTCTTTTGACCTAGGTTTTCTAGTCTTGTTTGCTATAAATTTGACTCCATTTCCCAATGGTTAGGTAGATATTTATATGGTTTCCTTTGTAGTCCTTTATTCCTACCAACATTCAAAAAATCAAACCAAATTGTCCACTCATAGCTAGCCTAAAATCTATTACAAAACAAAGCTAAATCTTAAGGAGAGATCCCTCTCCGGAAATCAGGAAGGCTAGATCCTGAATTCTAAAAGAGGTTCTTGGTTACCCCTGGTTTTCTTTAACTATAAACCAAAATCCCATGACCTAAGAATTACTAGGGTGATAACATACTGGCGACCATACTGGGGACCTAACCACTCTCCAATTTTAAGTTTAATCTAAGAGGAAGATTTTTAAAACATATCATTTCTACTTTAAGATTAAGTTTAAAGGTTGTGGGTATTTACACAATAAACATTCTGGCTCCCAAGAAATTCTATTATACTAGATCCAACCCTGATCCCAACCCTTCAGATATAGTAGACAATCCGAACCAGATAGGAAAAAACAAAAAACAAACTGTAAGTTCAAAAACTAAAATACCCCTGAGAAGAGCTGATTCTTTACCCAAAGAATTAGTATGCTTGTCAGATATTGAATTTGATTTTAAAGTTTGAAAAATCATTATTTTTCAAGATGATTTCCGGATTATCCACAGTATTGAGGAACATGTGTCGACGTTTCAAAACATCGACACATGTTCCTCAATACTGTGGATAATCCGGAAAGCATCCTGAGAAATGATCACCACAGAAGTTTAAAAACCAAAAATCATTATTTAGAACCAAGTCTGAAACTCATTTAAAGGAAATTGTTTTAGATCCTATTTTTACTTCCTTTGTGAAAGAGAAACAACAAGTTATTTCAGCACCTATTAAATCAGACCAAATTGATAGTCAAAGTTCAGTAGAGAGGGTAAATATTACATGAATTAAGGCCGTTGATGAAGCTATTAAGTTAGCCAATTTTTTGTCTCAATTTAAACCTCCAGTTTCACAACTATACACCACCATATTTCTAGCATCAGATTATACTCTGTATGCTGCCACATCATTTACAGACTCCACTGTCAGTTCACCCCCAGAGTTTGTTAGTCCAGAGCTGCCTTGGCAGTCTAGGATCATATATTCATCATATCCTCAATCCACCACCAGTTCCTCCACAGGACCATTCATCCCTGAGCTGCCCTTGTAGCCTAAAGTAATATATCCAGCATTCACCCAGTCCATTACAACCACTACCACCATAAGCACTAGCTATACCACTTCTTTTTCATCTCCTTTTCCAAGCTCTTCGAGTACCACTTTCAGCACATCTGCTATTGTAATAAGCACTATCCCTGCCACTACTACTGTACCTCCCAGTTTAGAAAAAATCCAAGCCATGGCAGCCAGATATGCTCCCTTGGTCTTACCTCAAAATCTCCATGACATGCTCCAAAATTACCAAAAGGATATCCCATTGTTTGATAATTTTTCACAAATCATTGCACAACAACATATCACTAGAATGAATGATTTTTGGGAAATTTATGAGATAGATGAGTCTGATGTCAGAATGATATTGTTTTCACAAAGCTTAAATGGAGAAGTAAAAACATGGTTTAGAAGTTTAGGCACTGGTAGTATAGCAGACTTAGCTGCATTCCATACAGCTTTCCTAAATAAATGGGAGAAGAATAAGAATCCCATGCAAATTTATTCGAGTTTGATGCTGTTAAGAGAGCCCCCAATGAGTCTGTCTAAGATTTTTGCACCAGATACAACAATGCTTACAATTCTATTCCCGCAGACCTTAAACCCACTCCATATTCCGTGCTGCTCAAATTTCTTGACTGTTTTGATGTAGACATAGCTTATCAACTTAGAGAACGGGATGCAGACACCCTAGAACAAATGCTATTAAACGCTGTAGGTGTAGAAATCAATATTATTTCCAAGAAATCCAGAATGAGAAATGAGCGGAGGGTTACTACCAAAGAAGAGGCTTCAAACTTAGATGGCAAATTTGATTTTATCAACAAAACATTAGAAAAAGTAGTTGAGAGACTAGACTATATTGAAAGAAAACCACAATGGGAGAATCAATCCCAAATCAGGAATCCCAACTACAGGAAAAAAAACAATCCTACGAAAGGTAAATAACCTTCCCCAGATCAGAACATAAGACCCCCATTCCAAGAAAACTTTGCAGAGAGTTCACAAAACAATGTTTAGGATGAGGAAGACATCAGCATAGTTATGGGGATAGATGAAAACAATACAATTTTCCTCAGTTAGGAGGACCATGAACTCTTTGAACTACAAAAATTCAAATTGGAATCTGGGGAATCCTTCGATTATAAGCAAGGTCATGACTTCACAATCAATGAAATTCACAGTCAATATAACCTTAGGAGCAAGAAAAAAAATGAACCTACTACAAAGAACAATGCTCCAAATCTACAAAGTCAAAACAAAAAGAATTCTGAGGCTCCCAAAACGAAACTTTTGCAGATTCTTCCCAGAGAAAATAAACAAAATTAGAACCCACCCAGTCCTAAAAACAACAAAGTTCAAAGATTGTAGATATTACTGATGAGGTGTCTCAATCCTCCTGTTACACAGTAATTTGTCACCGTCCCTGCAATCCCCCATCTCGCACATTGGAGGGCCTATTCCGTGACCTGTGAGCAGTGACATAACCTGAAACCACTTTCATGGCATCCCCCTTGACAAGGAAAATCATTCCTGTGAAAACAATTTCCTGTGAAAAGCCCTAAAAATAGACCTTTTGGCCTTGGCGCGACTAGCCAGTTCAACCCTCACGCCAATGGGGGAAATCCACCAATGAGGGCGCGCCAACTGGCGCTCTGTCCCAGTGTATTAATCACGCCAGGCTTAATAAGGATTGTTTTTTAAAAATAAATGACAAAAGTTTGATTCCAACCAACTCCTAAACGAGTCTCTAAAATGAGTTGGGAGGTTTGGCTTCGGATCTCCATGTAGGGGAAGTGGTTTTCCACCCATCATGGAAGCTTCCTTGAGGATAGGGCCAATCCCACCATTGTAGGGATCCCAACTCCCCTTCCACCATCTATATAAGCTTGTCATTTTCCCTTTTCAAACTAGCCTAAATAGAGCTGAATCAGTAGTAAGGAGATTATCGTCGGACAACCGAAGAGAGAGAGACTTGTGCCATTCCTGACCAACTTTATCGAGACGTACTCCGCTGTCGACTCGCTGAAGGAAGATCCAGCGTCAGAGCTTAGGTTGTATCTTTATTTATTCTGATTAATAATAAGCGACTTCGATTATGGTTCCACTCATATGTTCACGCCTTGTGTTATGAGTTGTATCTTCTCTGACTGATACATAGTTGCATGTATTAGGTTTTACGCTTGTGTGTTTGTTGTTTCTTTGTGTACGTGGAGGTGTTCGAACGTGCTAGGTGGGAGAATTGTGATCTACCACAGTGAGGGATGGAAGCGCCATCTTCTCTGCAAGCAACATCAACGTAGGACTTAAGGTAGGCCTCTTGTCGCATCTTAGTCTATTGTAACTAGGAATCTGCGTCTTAGCGTGACTCAGTTGTTGCTAGACCCGATTTGGGCTAGTAGGGATCGCCTCTGTCCGTGGGGGATTTACCTCTCCAACAAACTGGCAAATCCATTGGGGAGACATTGATTGGACTTTGTCTTGTCTTTTTGGTTGATTTTGGTCTTTGTTTGCTTGATCAGCTCTTTTGGTTCACTCTTTTCTAGTGTTAAACCTTTGTTTAACCTCATCATCCCTGATCTGCTCCCTTTTTTCTCTTTTTTATTTTTTGCATTAGTAAACTAAACTGGCACGGTTTTTGTCCTAACAGTCGCGTTAGCTGGCGCTTGTTGCTAGTTTATCCCCCACGCCAATCCTGTTCTGGCGCTAGATGCAGCCTGACAGCCGCACCAATCCTGTGTGGTGCTAGGGTTTTCTTCTTTCTGAGCTTGATTTGTGATTTTGGTGTCATTTTTTCGACTGCCTGAGTGTTCTGGAGCCTTGTTTGACTGTGTGTGACCTTCATCCTCTGGTTGTTTGCCCTCTACTATCGGTTTTACATTCTAGCCCTAGGGCATCTAGGTGCTATAGTGTGTCGAGCCTCCCGTGGGAGTTTTTGGTCCTCGTTTGATCAGTCAATTTCATTATTGCCTCTCTGCATTCGTTTGGTGGTTTTCCATTGTTTTATTGCGTTATTTGAGTGATTGGTCTCTTTCTCATTCGAATTTCGCCTTGTCTCGTTTTGGGCCTAGATTACACGGTTCATTTGAGTCTTTGGGATTCCTCTTTGATTGAGGCATTTCTTCATCAATTTGAGGTTTGATTGTGTGTTTGGCATTGAGTGAACTTGATTGTCTTTGCTCTTTTGCTATCACTTCTCAAATTGTCCTTTTCATTAGTTTTCATCTTGTTTAGTGCACTTTGCTCTTAAACATTGGGAATACAAAAAATCTCTTTTTCTTGTGATTAGTTAATGTAAATTGAAAAATTTTCTGTGTTATTAGTGATTTATAACTCTGAAAGAAAAGCTTTTAGTTTCTGTTAGCCTGCATTAGAGACACTAGTGGTTTTTTTGTGATCATTTTGTTATTGTGTGAAAGCTCCCAACCTTCCTGTAGTTAGCTATTCATCGAACAAAGTGATACATTGTGGCATGTAGTGTGCATTTAGAGGATTTTGAGACATAACATTCAGTAGGGTCTGGAAATTGAAACATAATTGAAGATCAACACTAAAATTTGTTCAATTTACCTTAGGCAGCATTGAAACATTAACGAAATATTTAGAGGTCTAGGCTAGTGACGTGTTCTGGCGTCGTTAAACCTAGTAGCTGTCGTTCGCCTCTTGGCTTTCGACAGCACTAGTACAGACTTGTGCTCCCCGTACTGTCGCGTATATAAAGGGAGACCCCACTAGGTTGCTATCCTTTATCTGTAGGAAGCTGAGTCTGCCGCCTTATACCCGTGATACACCGAACACAACATTCAGGGAGATTGCCTGCACGTACGTCAAGTCCTTGGTTGATTTCTCTTTCATTTTGAAACCAAGGTGTATATTGTAGTTCACGGATATCTGGTACACCCTTTTCCTAGAGTTCTAGAGTAGTCATTTTGATCTTTTCTGACTAATTAAATTTGAAAGGATCATCAAGCGCTTGTCCTTTCACGCTTGTTTCAAAATTGAAAGAGATAGAGTCACCTTTCATCCGTTTCTCGACTCTTAAAACATGAAACGGTGAAGTTTATAAGTTTCAATGTGGTAAAATAAATCACCTATGATCACACACCATTTTTAGAGTTTGCTTGTTGGCCGTTTGATTGTGTGCCTTGGTTTTTAGCCCATGTGCTCTTGTTTGATCTCTTCCTCTTGTCATTACTGTCACAGTGGCGGAACCCTCAGTTTCATCTACTGGTCCTTACAAAAATGATTCATCAGAGGTCTCTCAATCCTCTGCTGAACCCCAGCAGCCCATTGTCTTCGATTTTCCCGACGGGGGACCGGTTCTATCTGAGCTTCCCTTTGGAGGACCAGTTGAGTTCAATTGGCCCTACCCAACGCTTGGTTTGGATTTGGAGTAGGGGAATATTTCGCTCCTCTTACATCGAGTTCGCCTTTTCTAGCTGCTGTTATTCCTCCTAGTCCTCGCCGTCTTTTAGAAGATCTAGCGGTAGGTTCAGATATGGGCTCATCCAGTCCTTCTCCTAGTGAGGAAATCTCCACATCTGGAAAAGATTACCAACTGTTCCTAGAATACAACCCCAAGTTATCTATCATGTCTTCGCCTAGTCCTTCGCTTCCAGCAGGGTATAGATATTTAAGTCAGATTATGACTGCCGTTGCCTCTATGGGAGTATCAACTCTGTCTACGAGGCCGATTATTCCTTCATTAGGGATGTCCCCAAGGACACCCCTCACATCATCTCCTCAGGTCACATCAGTACTTGTTAGGCCTACTATCTGTGTGGCCGCATCTACACCCGCTATTACTACTCAGTCCGTAAGGACCACGTCACTTCCCAAAGACGTCTACATAGCATCTGCTATTCCAGAGAACATCTCTCCTGAGGAGTATCAATTGTCCCTACAGCAATCGAACTCCGAAGTTGGTCAATCCTCCCAAGATCCCAACTGTCCTTATTTTTCGCATTATGCACAGGATGACACCCCCATCTACATTTTTCCATATCAGTACGATGAGCAGGGAAACCCTCTACGTTTTCCTGCTCCAGAGGCTTATCAGTATGTTCAAGGTTTTCTATCTGCCTAGGCTGGGCAACCTTCCAAACCGCAAGGACAAACCCTCCAGGGCCAACCTTCGGGCCAGCCTGGTTATCTATATGACCCGCAAGGACAACCCTTACAGGGCGAACCTTCGGATCAGCAGGGGTTGTTGTATGGTCTGCAAGGGCAGTCCTTCAACCCTCAAGGTCAACCTATGCAGCCTCACCCTGTGGTCCAACCAGGGCAACCTCAAGGACCCACAGGTCAGCTGGGGTACCGGCCGGGGCCGTTGTATGGTCCTGGGGGCAAATCCAACCCTCTCAACCTATGGTGCAACCTCTGCAACCTCAGTTTCCTATCGGTCCGAATGTTGCACAGCCGGGGCCCTCTTATGGTCCTGTTACAGGTCAAACTAGTTATCAGGCACAAACTGGCCCTATTCCACCACCAGGCCAACCAGCTCATCCGAGGCAGCCTGGTGTCCCTCTTCAGCCATGTCAACCTATTCAACTAGGGAAACCTGTTCACCCAGGTCCACCTGTTCAATCAGGACAACCCGTTCAGCCGGGTGAACCTGTTCAACCAGGGCAGCCCATTCAGCCAGGTCAACCTGTCCAACCAGGCTAGCCTACACATCTTGTCAACCCTTCTCAACAACCGATTTACTCGATGCCGCAATCGAATTCGCCGGTGCTCCCTACTTATCAAGCTCAGTAGGGCCCCACTTATCAACAACCCGCTCAACCCTAAGGCGGTTATTATTTTCAAGGTCAATCTGGACCAGTTTACAACCCGCCCCAAGGTTCTAATTATTACCTTAAAAAACCAGGCTATACCTATACTCAGCAGTCAAACCCATATATTTCTCAAACGGGGCCGACATATAATCAGGGTCCATACCCCGGTTATCAACCCCTATACACTGGTTATCAACAATCGTATTAGACCAAATATACGACTTACACCCCCTATGGTCAGAATCCCCCGGGATAGAACCAATGGGGGCAAGGTTATGCTAAACCAGGGTGGAGTACAGGTACAGGTCCTTATCGAGGGCCTGGTATGCCTTTCAATCCTCATTTTCTGTTCCTTGCTACGTTGGAATTGCCGGATGTTTCTAAATTGACCAATGATCCGATTCTTCACAATCCTTATTGGCCTTCGGTTCTAACCAAGGTGCCCGATGACTGTCATAAGTTTGAAGGTAAAGTTGGAGAGGACCTTCAAGCTCATGTAATGACCTACCATTTGTGGTGTTCATCCAACTCTTGGGTGGATGATTCAATTCGTCTACGTCTCTTCCAGCGCACTCTTACCGATGCTGCCGCTAAGTGGTATATAGAATTACCTCGCGGCATATTTAAAGACTTCAATACGTTAGCTATGGATTTTTTGACACACTTTTAGTTACCGGTTCTTTATGAAGCCGGGACGCATCTCCTGACTTCTTTGAAGCAGGATAAAGCCACCCACATATCTGATCATATTCATGAGTGGTGACGTCATCATAGATTGATCAATTTTGATATACTTGATCAACTACTAACTCATTGGTTCATCACCTCCTTCGTTAACAAGATCGCTCAAGATATTGCTATGGGGGCATGTGTGACCAAAGAACAAGCCATCACGCGTGCCCAGTACCTTAATCTGGTGTAATCTCAGTCCAGCACACTTTATGATATTTTGACTAATGCTCCGCGGCCCGGAACCTCTAAAGCACCACCTACCTTAGCGGTGGACGGTGTTATTGGTTCCGTTTCTCAAAATTGTCGGAAATCCTCTAATGGGAAGCAGAAGTCCAATTCTTCCAATAATTTTGCTCTTCCCGCCCCTCCAGATTCTGGTAAGACCATGGAGGTCAACGTTGTTCCGGCTAATCCTACGGAAAAGGCCTCCAAAGGAAAGAAGAAGGGCAAAGGAAAATCCAAACCCGATGCCCCGAAACTAGAGTCTTCTAAACCTCGTGTTGATGACGGTTCCCAACGTAAACCGAAGTACCCCTGCCTTATCTGTGAAGGAGACCATTTATACCAAAGATTGTCCCCAACGATATGAAGTTAGTCAACTTCTGAAAGGCTCCAAAGGCACTCCGAAAATTCTCAAAGAACCGTTCCCATCTCAGCAGATCCAGATGGTTGAGCAGTATTCACCATCTGTACCTTTTGGGTCCTAGGTATTTATGATGAATGGTGCTGCACTTGTCTCAATTGCTATGCGTTCGAAGGATTATGCTGGATCACGCCAGGCAGCTGGAAAGGAATTCGTGGATGGCCCACCTCCCCCACCTGTCTCTGGTGCTTTAGAAATTGAGAAGCCCAGCGCTGAACCTGTTGTGAAGCCACCTTCTAAAGGTGTTCTGCGAAAATATTCCTACAACCAAAACGCCCGTGCCGTTCAGCACTACAGTATTGTTGAGGATTTGGCACAGGCACCTTTTTCAATGTTTGCATTGGAAGTGCTTCAAAGTTTCCCATCGCAACGGAAAGCTCTGTTGTCTGCAATCGGTGGAATTGATCCCGCTGATTCTAATCTTCTCACCTTCGACCTCGAAAATTTTGTCCCCCCGACTTCCACATCAAATCGCTCTTGTTATCCAAGTCGGGATCAACCGCCTCAACATCCATAGGGCCATTGTGGACGAAGGTGCTTCCACCTGTGTTATGTCATCCGCCTGTTGGAAGGCCATTGGCTCTCCAGCTCTTACTTCGTCTCCCAATGCCCTAGAGTCATTTGATGGTCGGGAATCTAAACCCCTGGGTGTTCTCGAGAGTTTTCTGATCACGTTACAGGGGAAGACAATCAACGTAGAAGTAGAAGTGGTTGACGCCAAGCTCAACTACAATCTTCTTCTTGGTCGCAGTTGGGCTCACGCCATGCTATGCGTTTAGTACACCCTCTTTCGGCTTCTGAAGTTCCCTCATGAGGGAAAAATCATCACTGTGGATCAGTTGTCTTTCTTCACCTCATCCTCTGAGAACAACATTCCTTATGTGGATCAGATCGCCAATCCCTCCGACAGTGTAGCGCCCAGTCTCTTCAAAGACCCCGTCCTCATGGGTATTTTTCCCGTGCCACCACTGCACGTCGTTCAAGTTAACATGATCTCTAGGTCAGATGACCCTTGGATCATCCCTTTGCCTGAACAGGTGACCTCTTTCAGAGAATCAGTGCCGTTAACTTCGGTTGAGATTAATTATTGTGAAATCGTCGCTGCATCTGATCCTCCTCCTCATGAACATGCTCCTTCGAGCATGGATCTGGATATATATTCTCAATCCCCTTGGCTCGACGATGCAGATTCGCCTGGCCCTTTAAGAGAAGTTTTCCCTTATGATGAAGCTATTGTTGAAACAATGTCTCTTAAAGATCTGCCGTGGAGCAATGGACATCATCGTTCCTCGTTCATGCCTAGCCTGGGGCAATGTGTGATTGTCTAGAGCGCTTCACATCTCAGGTTCCCACTCTGCCTCTTCAAACACTGATATTGACTCATGAGGTTATTTCAGAGGGAAACCTGAGTAATATCACTCAAACCATGCCAATCGACATCTCCATCAAACCGGGGGTAGTCGAGAATATTGATGAGGGAGTGACTTGTTCTCCCGAAGAGATACAAGTTTATACGAACCTTTTTTGTGAATTCATAGATGTTTTCACATGGTCCTATGAAGAGATGCTTGGGATTGATCCCAGTATAATCGTGCATGAGATTCCTACCTATCTAGGTGCGAAACCCGTGCGTCAATGCCTATGCCCAGTGCATCCCCTAAAAGCCGCAGTTATAAAGGCAAAAGTTGAAAAACTTCTTAACGCGGGCTTTATCTATCCAATTCCCCTCACAGAATGGGTTTCAAATATTGTCCCTATAGATAAGAAGCAAGGCACTATATGGGTCTGTGTTTATTATCGAGACATCAATCGGGCCTATCCTAAGGAAAATTACCCCACTCCCTTTATAGATTAGATCATTGATGAATGCGCGGGGAGTGATATTTATTCCCTTATGAACGGTTTCTCTGGGTACAATCAAATCAATATTTTACCTGCTGATCAACATAAGACTGAATTTGTCTTTCCGTGGGGTACCTTTGCTTACAAAAATCTCCCGTTTGGTTTAAAAAACGTTGGGGCCACCTTCCAGCGTGCTATGTCCTATGCTTTCCACGATATACGTCATATTTTTCAGCCATATCTGGACGATTTTCCTGCCTATTCAACTCGGCGTGAGGGCCATCCTGAACACCTCCGCCAGATTTTATGTCATGTAACCCTAACTCGGCCGGGGGGCATGCTTATATAATCGTTGCCGTGGACTACTTTACTAAGTGGGCCGAAGCGATGCGTACATTAGCTGCCGACGGTAAGACAACTGCCCAATTCCTTTTCAACCATGTTATTATGCGTTTCGGAGTCCCTCTGGCCATTGTCACCGATCATGGCACTCATTTTCGGGATTACATGATGGCTGAGCTGACATAAAAGTTGGGCTTACGCCATGATAGCTCAACGCCATACTACCCCCAGGTGAATGGCTAGGTTGAGGCCGTGAACAAGGTTTTGGTCACGAAGCTTCAACGATCGATTGGTATCCACAAATCCAATTCGCATCTCTAATTTTTCTCAGCTCTCTGGGGTTATTGAACGTCTGTAAAGAGCGCAGTCGGATTTACACCTTTCTAATTGGTGTATGGTATGGAAGCGACTCTCCCGGTTGAATGCGAAATTCCTTCCTTGAAGTTGGCTATGGAACTATTGCCTCACACTTCTTCGGAGGAAGAACGTCTCTTGTATTTGGAACGACTAGATGAAACCCGCTGCTTAGCTGCCTTGGTTATTGAGGCACAGAAAAAGTGGGTTAAAGCCCACTTCGATCAATTGGTTTCTCCACGTTCTTTCATTGAAGGGGACCTCGTCCTCCTATACGACCAAGCACACGATAAACTTAGAGCGGGAAAATTCCAGCCCATGTGGCATGGCCCCTATATAGTTAAACGAGTATTAAAAAATGGGGCCTATGAGCTTATCGACTATGAAGGAGTTCCTCTGGCGTAGCCTAGGAATGGGTTGTACCTCAAAAAGTACTACGCTTGAGTTATTCTTGTGTGGTGTGTGTGTACATAAGTGAGTGTTTTCATTTTTTGTGCATGTGTGGTGTGGTGTGCTTTGTAAGCGTCTTTCTACTGATTGGGTCTTCCTGATTGTGCAGATGTCTATTACTCCTTTTTTCGGTTTCGTGGATGGTGCCTCCCGCAGTACCAAGAATCTGTCCTCCGCAGCCTGGGCAATCTACGATGCTGCTGGTGAGTTGGTTAATTTGCAAGGTGTTTGTCTAGGGCCTACCACAAATAATGTCGCGGAGTATAGTGCCGTTTTGGAATTGTTGAATGAGGTTGTTAATCTCAGTATTCGTGCATTACTTGTGTATCTGGACTCACAGCTTGTAGTACTACAACTTAATGGTCATTATTCAGTTAGAAACCCATCCATTTTACGTCTGTATCTACGTATTCGTTTACTGGAAAGAAATCTTGATTACATTACATATCAACACATACCCAGACACATGAATGCGTTAATAGATGTAGTAGCTAATATGGTTTTAGATAGACATTTGTGCAACTTGTAAAAACATCATCATATGAACAAAGATCCATTTAGAAATAGATATATATACATATATATGTTGGGCAATTTGCAGTTTGTGTACATCACATAAAATCAAAAAATATACATGTCTGTTTTAATAATAGCTGGAGACAACATGTCTCTAAAAAATATGCATATAAAAGCCCTAGATGACTAATCAGCGTGGTGCTCATGGTAGCATGTCACCGCGCTCACCAATCGCCTTAGTAATCAGTGGAGGCGACTAGGCACCCCCACAGTGTGTCTCTGGTAAGCTATTGGGACGTTTTCTAGCCGTGCGTAATCCGGGATCCCCCGGGCGATACCCTCCAGGTTCTGGACTAGCTCGCTCCCTTCGCCACCCTCAACTTGAGGATTGTGTGCGAGAGGGGTCCTCTGTGCAATGGGCGACATTCCGGCGGGCCTCTTTGGGCCAACATCTGCATACATACATAATTTTTTGTTAGAATATGCATGTATCACAAAAAAATCATAAATACATAAAAATAAAAAAGAGTCTTACACAGCTCCTCGTCCCAGTCATTCCCCTCCGGGAGTGGAAGATCTGGGTCTCTCGTGAAGTCGGTACCAACATAGGGCCAGTCCTCAACGACGATCAGCTGTCGCCGTAGCCATACAAAAAACTCAGGCCTTTAGGACATCTGCTGGCCCCCTCCTGATCTGGGCATGAGTGCTGCCCATCGAGCCATTGTCGGCTCCCTCAATGATGGCTCGGCGACTATCGCCCCTTGGCCCTGGAAAATTGGTAATTGTTCAAGAATGAACGACATCAGGATGGAACCGTACCCAAACTATTTTAGTTTTGCCTTCTTGCACTTCGTCAGCTGCCGTTTGATGTTCGTTGTCATGGTAGTGGCCCAATAAAAAAGTGTAGGGTTCATGCATTCAGATGCTCGTAGGAGCTGTGCTTTGGTTGCCTCATGCGGTGCCTGTGACCCCACAACCCGCGTAATGGTGTGGAGCACTACTCGGAGTGCTAGATCACAGACCGTGCGGATATCAACCTTCCCATTGCCCGATCCTGTCCATGCCCTTGGGCACACTCTCGCCATTACCATATCCATTTTCTCACCAGAAGGTCTGCTACCTGTCATGATTGGCACTAGACCTTTGCGGGACAGTCCAGTTATGAAATAAACATTAGAGACCTCAAGTTCTAGCACCTGGTCTCGAAGCCTGAACACTTCTTCGTTCTCGTCCCAAATTCTAATCAAATATTGCAATAGCTTAGGTTGTGCTCTCAAACATGGTGTGAGGAAGAACTTTTTGAGACCACAGTTTCGAAGGGCAGTCATGCAAGCTTCATTTTTCATGGCCATTTCATCCTCTTCACCATGCTCCCTTTCCTTCCACTCAATCACCATTGTGGCTGGGTATCTGCACCAACATGGTCAAAAAAATCTTTTTAGATCTCTGCAACACTCATAAATTCATTGGATTGGCTCACATTTTGATAAATTAAGGCGGAAATTTGAGTTGTGCCATTGGCGCAACTATTTTGCTAACAGTCGCGCCAACTGGCGTGACCCCTTTGCAAAAAGGAGGCAATTGGCGCGGGTCCGTGCTCGATACCCCCGCCAATTGGCTGAGCCCTAATTTTGCAAAGGGTCTCCCCAGGGATAAAAAAAACACAATGGAAATTTACAAAAATGAATCAAAACAAAGCTAAGGGGAGCGCCTCTTACCTGGAATGAACAAGAATCAGAATGATGTACTGGATTGATCATAATTTCTGCCGCAAGTTTACACAACAAAAGCTCACTGTTGCTCTCCAAAGGAGGTAAAAAGTAAAAGTGAATATGTTTTACTATTTTTGGCATATTTATAACTTTTCAAAGTCAAAATTAGGTTTTGAAAGTCATTTTTCCAAATATTTTACTATATTTTGTCGAAAAATGGATTTTACGCTCGCTTTCATGTATAGCAACAGGTTTTTACGCAGCTTGGACGATGATATGAGTTGTATTTTATACTTTTTCGGACTCGGTAAAAACACGAAAAATTCATTTATGGAGTCATCTTTCAGCTCTTTTCTGACTCTCTAAACATGAAAAGATTGTCGAGTCGCTTGTCGTTTTGATCTCGTTAAAGTGGCTGTGAAACGACATCTACCCAGTATATGTTTACCCCTTTTTCGGGCTGGGATAGATTATTTACGAAAAAGGAATACCCTAGCCTATCGTGACTAGGAGGATTTCTCAGACAGTTTTCTACCTTTTCGGATCTAAGGAACTATTTACGAAAAGGGACTGTTGGATTTTAATTTTCCGCTGTCTTTTCAAACACTCTAAACATGAAAAGATGTCGAGTTCTTCCTTTGTCAGACTCGTTAAACCCTGATGACATCGGATTCAGTCGTAATGACGATATTCGAGTTTCTCCTTACTAGGGCTCGTTAAATGTACTAGGATGGATTCGTCCGAAGGACAAACTTATATCACAAGCATATGCTATCCCCTTCAAGATTGTTTAAAAAAATAATTGGGGTACTCGCCAGAAATGGTGGGGAAAAAATGGAACCAGTATCGTCGTCATGTTGGCAGTATGTCGCTCTTGAACATGGCACTTGTCTGCATTCGTGTCGTGTTGGGGACATCTCATCTCATTCTCTGCTTGCCTCCATGGATTTAGGTAATCCCTTTTGACCTCTCATCTGCTCTTTGCCTCGTCATCATGACCTCTGATCTTTTGATGTCAAATACTGCCAAATCCACTGTTGTGCCGCTGATATGTTCAAGAGAAGTTGACCTCTGTAGTTTCAACCTTCCTCTGATTCTCATCTGATCCTGATTCATAAACATTATATTCCTCTGTCTCGCGTCTATGATGTGGGAAACACTATGACCCACCTTCGATCAAGGTCACTTCCTGTCGACTTCAACTCATTATCCGGGAAGCTGATCTAGAGACTCCCTTCCGGTACCTTGGAGCCTGCATGCCTCAATGGAAGGTTCTTCGCATTCGACGCAAGGTTTTTATCATTGACCTTCGATCGGATGATTCTGCGGGTGTTCGATTCCAGCTCACTATTCACATTTCGTGGATTGTACCTATAGTACCTTGAGGGCAATTGTCATTATTGATGGTTCCTCTCACGTCTGTTAACAACTTTCATCATTGGCTGGTAATCAGACGATGTTCTTGCATGTTTGACTTCAACTCACTTATTCATATGCCAGAAATTATACTCTGTTCGGGTCGAGATGGAGCGCAAGACCCTGGATTTTGTCTGTTAGAATCCAGGCTACGGATTTTGTGGATTATTATGATTGGTTACATGACTCATTGATTGGATGGCTGCGACCATACCTGAGTCTATTTATCGATCCTCACTGGATGGCTGCGTCCATGCCTCAGATCTTGATTATTGTATACTCTATTATGGATGGCTGCGCCCATACCGCATATATCATGTATTTGAGATATCAGTTGTACTTGTCTACGCAGGTTTTTCGACGGCAGTGTTTTCAGTTGGACACGTTCTCGTAAAGCATTTCACCCCTCTCTCTCTCGGGCCTCATGCTTTAGGGGGCATCTGTTACATAATAATTTGTCACCGTCCTTGCAATCCCCCATCCCACACATTGGAGGGCCTATTAGATGACCTGTGAGCAGTGACATGACCTGAAACCACTTTCATGGAATCCCCCTTGACAAGGACAATCATTCCCCTGAAAAAAATTTCCTGTGAAAATCCCTAAAAATAGACCTTTTGGCCTTGGCACGACCAGCCAGTTTAGCCCTCGCGCCAATGGGGGAAATCCACCAATGAGGGCGTGCCAACTGGTGCTCTGTCCCAGTGTATTACTTGCGCCAGGCTTAATAAGGATTGTTTTTTAGAAATAAATGGTGGAAGTTTGATTCCAACCAACTCCTGAACGAGTCTCTAAAATGAGTTGGGAGGTTTGACTCCGGATCTCCATGTAGTGGAAGTGGTTTTCCACCTATCATGGAAGCTTCCTTGAGGATAGGGCCAATCCCACCATTGTAGGGATCCCAACTCCCCTTCCACCATCTATATAAGCTTGTAATTTTCCCTTAGCAAGCTAGCCTGAATAGAGCTGAATCAATAGTAAGGAGATTATCATCGGACAGCCGAAGGGAGAGAGACTTGTCCCATTCCCGACGAGCTTTATCGAGACGTACTCCGCTGTCGACCCGCCGAAGGAAGATCCAGCGTCAGAGCTCAGGTTGTATCTTTCTTTGTTTTGATTAATAATAAACGACTTCGATTATGGTTCCACTCATATGTTCATGTCTTGTGTTAGGAGTTGTATCTTCTCTGATTGATACATAGTTGCATGTATTAGGTTTTACGCTTGTGTGTTTTTTGTTTCTTCGTGTACGTACAAGTGTTCGAACGTGCTAGGCGGGACAATTGTGATCTGCCACAACGAGGGACGGAAGCACCATCTTCTCTGAAAGCAACAACACCGTAGGACTTAAGGTAGGCCTCTCGTCGCATCTTGGTCTATTGTAACTAGGAACCTGCGTCTTAGTGTGACTCGGTTGTTGCTAGACCCGATCTGGGCTAGTAGGGATCGCCTCTGTCAGCAGAGGGGATTTAACTCTCCAACACCTCCAAAGATGCCCAAAAGGCTAATACCACAAAGACCACCAATTCAGCAATAGTCAATGATCCAAAAAAGAATCCAGCTGACTCAAAATCATCAAATCCTAAATCTTCCGCTGAGAATTCCAAATCTGATAAAGCTTCTGCTAACACTCAAACTATTCCCGAAAAAACAATTAAAGATAGCAGAAACCAGGAAACTCAAACAGAAGATAAAAGAAAAGCTTAAACAAAAGGTAAAACTGTTGCAACACAAGAAAAATCATCACAAACCAAAGTTCCAAAAGATGAAATGATTCAAACCATCAAATCTCAGTCAACATTTAACATCCAATCTGAAATATCCAAGTTAAAGATAGCTGTTCCCTTAGTAGAATTGGCTAAAAATGACTTGTATAGATCTATTATTACTGAAACATTGAATGTAAATGAAAATGAGGATACAATTAATATGAGTGAGGATAGGCCTGAATTAATATTTGGTCAAAATGTAGATGGTAAGCATTTATATGGGTCAGTGCCTCCATTTTATTTGAGTCTTACTGTACTTGATCAGATATTACATAATGCTATGCTAGATACTGGAGCTTCCTATAACCTAATGCCTAAAGCAATAATGGAAACCCTGAATCTAGACATAACCCGACCATATAAAGACCTGTTTTCATTTGATTCATCCAAAGTCCAATGCATAGGGTTGATTAAAGATCTGTGTGTAAACTTAGTCCAATATCCTGGTAAAAGCATGATCATGGATGTTGTGGTAGCTGATATCCTGCCAAAGTATGGCATGCTTCTTTCTCGCTCATGGGGAGCAAAGTTGCAGGGATCTTTACAACTTGACATGAGTTATGCCACTATCTTGGTATTTGGACAGCCCAAAAAGATTTATAGAGAAACCTTAATGAAGTTTATGATCAGTACTACTAATAGACCTACCAATTACCTAATCTATTCAACTCCTACTGATCTAGATTCCTTTATTCTCCATAATTCCAATCATAATGACAACCAAAATGAACTCACTGATAAGAAACTTAAAATAATGGATGATTACATTGGTCATGAGGCTTTATGGCATTTAGATTTTGACAGATCTGTTAATAAATCAGGAGCTGGAGCCGGTGTATGGATTACCAACATTGAAACAAGCCATTCTGAATCTATATGCACTTCTTTTTTCAGACCACACTTATCCACCAATTCAGGGTTAACATAACTATAATTAGATTCAGGGTCAATCAAAATAGAAATAATTTGATCACAAAGCTTACCGTCCATCTCAATGATAGATGCCTGATGGTCTTCCTGCTTGTTATCCAATGCTGCATAGATACGAGGAACGCTTTGCCCAACATCCCCAACAATCTGCGCCTCCTGTGCACTATAAATCTGAGGACTACCACCCTTATTATGTGGACAATCTCTCTTGATATTTTCTTTGCCACATGTCCAACACACCAACCATACCATACCATCACCTCTATGATGTTGTTGTGATCCATGTCCGTATTTGGGTACATTTAATTTCTTTTATGGTGCAACATTTTCTTTCTCTTTTTCATTCTGAGGCATTGTTCTTTTTGGCTACCATTTACATTTACCTTTTTCCTTCCCTTTCCATCCTTGTTGAGACTCATTCTTACGCTTTTGTAGAAATTATACAAATAATATGTATACCAATGGATTCAATCTGATCATGCAATATACTAAAACAAGATACTGAATCCTTATACAATATTTGCGGAAAATAAACACGATCGCACAATCACACCAAGTAAGAGAAAGAATAAAATCAATCGCACAACACAAATATTTTTCCTGGGGAAAGATTGCTGCTCCAAACCCCTCTATCTCTATTTTATAATGAACCTAGGAATCATGAAACAATACAATGCACTCTTCTCACAAGAGTCTGTTGCATTCTACCAACTGTCTCACACTAATCTTGACAAAATTGACCAACACTTAGCCAATTTCCTACCTCCACTCAACTTGCCTTGCTTACGCAATCCATAGGCAATTAATCCCTATTAAATAGGATAATTAGTCTTCCTTGACTGCGCAATACATCATGGGAAATCCCAGGCTTATATAACTGCATCTGGGCAGTTTGCTAAAAATACAACTGATAATTAACATCCCTTTGACCTTTGTCTCAACTGGGTCTTCATCAGAACTTACATGCATAAAACTATTAATAGTAAATCATCAGTCACTTGATAGATCACTGCATGTGAATTAAATCTGATTTAATTCACTTGACCTCTCACTAGTACAACAATCAATTACAACTAGTTAGACTTACTTTAACTCACTTAATTGAGTTAACTGATTTCTCATGCATTAAACTAATACACTAACTACAACTTGGACTCTAAAACAAATAGAATCACTCTACATGCCTCACCAACCACCCTCGGCTCGAATTTCATGAGCTAACTGAGTCTATCACACTCAGTGAACTATTGCAAGTGATTATGAGATAATATTACAATTTGTTGTCCAATTTAATTAAGGGAAAATTCAATTTGACACATTTCCAATTTATTTAATAAATTGGATTGCACACTAATGTATTGCTAGGACACATCACTATGTGACCTGTGATCCCACACTAGTGTGTGTGTTTTCATGTTTTTTTTTCTTTTCTGGATGCCAATTTCAATGTTTCTTTTTGCAAATTTCAACACTCCCTCTCAACAAGAAAGGAATCAATCTGTCCTGATCCGGTACCTTTGCAATGTTCTGCATGCAACAATTCCTAGTGTTGTTCACACATGAAACTCTCCCGAAAATTAATAGCCTCCAAACAACCAAATCAGTATAATGCATTTGTCATCAGAGTCTTCTAACTACTGGTACCTACTGCACATGTCTACTGGACTCTCTGCGCTGTTGACATCTACATCCATGCACTCTGCATTGCTGCAAACTCTGATATGCACTCCATTATCTGACAAATTTCACTCTGATTTTTGTCTTCCTGACATCTGACTTCATCAATCTAATCAATCCTTCCTACTACCGTTGTATTGTGGGCTCTTCGTAGCCAAGTTCGATCCATGAGACAAACCATCTCAATGAATCTTGCCCAAATTTCTTCTTGGGATTAATTCTGCACATCGCCCCACCTCTCACCTGGAGGTATGGTTGCATGTACTCCCTCTGCCCTTCTGGCTCAAAATTTACCCCTCCTGGAGGTCTCTGCTTGAGTGGAATCTTCCACTCGGTGTCCTCTCTACTTCTCCGATTATGGCTTCTCCACAACCTTCTGAGACTGCTTCTGAGGCTGCATGTTGAGAGATAATTGCTCCCTCTCAACCACCAAGTCATTAACCACTACTTTGCTCCTCAAATATTTGCATGCATCCTCAACCTCAAGAGCATACAAGTTCTTGAATCTAGTACCAATCCGCTTCACCTGTCTCGTGGCTATGTGTTTAAGAAATTTTTTTCCTTTTCTAAGCATCACTTCATAACCACGATCTTCCAATACTGCTATAGAGACAAGATTCTTCCTTAGGCCTGGAACCAAAAAAACATCTGCTAGTATGAGATGGGAGCCATTCTCCCTCTGAAAGGTAACTGTACCTATGCCGGTAGTGCTATACCTCCCATCATCTCCAAAATCTATGTTCTGCTGGAGGTCCTTCTCCTCCAAGTCAGTGAAGAGATATCTATCCCCCGTCATATGGAACAAGGCACCACTGTCTAGATACCACATGCATCCCATTAGAGTGCTAGCCATTCATGAAATGAGAGTAAAATCCAGCTCGAACTGTGAATCCAATGCTTCACCCACTGCAACTGCAGGCTCCTTCTTGCTTTCATTCTTCTGTGGACAATTTGTAGCATAGTTCCCATGCTCGTGACAATGAAAACTTCTGATCTTGGACAAGTCTCTCTTGCCCTCTTCTCCTTGGGATTTATTTCCCTTGGCCTTCTTTGCCTTACTGGCCAAGGAAAAATCTTCCTCGTCATTAGTCTTGGATGAGGATCCATCCCTGGTATTCCGCTTGAATTCTTCTTGTACCAAATCCGACCAAAGTCGCTCCCAATCTGGTAACTTCTCCCTCCCATTCACCAAGTCCTAGTAACTATGCCAACTCTTGGGAAGGCCTAGAAGTGTTAGGCTCACCAATTCATTATCTACAATGGTCACACCAAAACTTCCAAGCTCATCTCTACATTGAGTGAACTTCGCCAAGTATTTTGGTATCGTCTCACGCTCCTCCTTCTTGATTTTACTGAGCTTTTCCTTCAGCACCAACTTCCTTTGGTCACTACTGTTCTGAAACAGATATTTCAAGGCCTTCCACATAGAATATGGAGTCACCTTTCCATGTAGACTCGAGACAATGTGATATAAAACTCTCTCTAATAAGATCCTCCTCGCCCTTGCTACCTTCTTTTTCCAAGCATCAAGAAGAGCGACGTCTGCTGCTGCGGGCTTGGGAATATAATTATCAATGAATTATTTCAACCTGTTGTCCTCCATAGCTACCTCCATTCTGTCTTTCCATGCGATATAATTAGAACTGCCTTCAAGTGCATATTCCAATCTTAATCCACTAAAAACCATCTTGATCCGCTTGTCGCACCAACGAAAGTATTTGCAAGTTTGAATACTGTTCAACACAAACTCAGTTTCTTCTCCACTATAATGATTCATGGCTCTAATACCATGTATAAATTATAAAAATAATATGTATACCAATGGATTCAATCCGATCATGCAATATACTAAAACAATATACTTAATCCTTCTACAATATTTGCGGAAAATAAACATGATCGCACAATCACACCAAGTAAGAGAAAGAAGTAAATCAATCGCACAACACATATATTTTTCCTGGGGAAATATTGCTACTCGAAACCCCTCTATCTCTATTATATAATGAACCAAGGAGTCTTGAAACAATACAATGCACTCTTCTCACAAGAGTCTGCTGCACTCTACCAATTGTCTCACACTGATACAGACAAAATCGACCAACACTTAGCGAATTTCCCGCCTTTTCTTAGCCTGCCTTGTTTATGCAATCCCTATGCAATTAATCACTATTAAATAGGATAATTAGCCTTCCTTGACTGTGCAGTACATCATGGGCAATCCTATGGTTATATAACTGCATTTGGGCAGTTTGCTAAAAATACCATTGATAGTTAACATCCCTTTAACCTCTGTCTCAACTGGGTATTCATCAGAACTGACATGCATGCAGCTATTAATAGTAAATAACCAGTCACTTGATATATCACTACATGTGAATTAAATCTTATTTAATTCACTTGACCTCTCACTAGTACAACAATCAGTTACAACTAGTTAGACTGAATTTAACTCACTTAATTGAGTTAACTTATTTCTCATGCATTAAACTAATACACTAACTACAACTTGGAATCTAAAACAAATAGAATCACTCTACATGCTTCACCAACCACCCTCAACTCGAATTTCATGAGTTAAATCTACATTTCCAATTTATTTAGTAAATTGGCTTGCACACTAATGTATCGCTAGGACCCATCACTGTGTGACCTGTGATCCCACACTAGTGTGTGTGTTGTCATGTTGATTCTAGATGCCAATTCCATCGTTTCTTGTTTCAAATTTCAACAGCTTTGACTTCTCATAACAATGCTTCAACTTCCCAATAACCTCCTCAAGTGACCAAGGCTCATCATACTCAATCCCATATCGAAATGATAATGGAAATCCACTGAAAAATCACTAAAATTTATCCTTCTCATATTTAATATATGGTACATACCTCAATAGCTCCAGGAACTTAGTCGTGTACTCATCATCTGTCATAGATCCCATCTTTAGCTCATAGAATTCTTTGGCCTTACTGTAGTAGTACCTTTCTGACAAGTACTTCTTCATGAAAAGCACCTTAAACTCACGCCAACTCAAATGCTTTGTCTTGATGTATCTGACCCAATTCACATTTACCCACCAGATATCTTCTTTATCTCTTAGGATGAAGATAACTACTCTAGCCTTCATATTATATCTGTAATTATGCAACTCAAATAACTTCTTCATCGCAAGTATCCAAGCCTCTACATATTCCGACTTCTTCAAATCTCCATCAAAATTAGGTGGATTTTCTTTCTTAAAATCATTTGGAAAGTACCCCCCATCACTCCTCCTGTAAGGATGATAATGATGATGATAATAATGCATGTCAGAACCATAACTAGAGTAGTTCTTGTGTCCATCTCCCATCCTATCCGGAGTATCCAACAACCTGCCATCTCGCACTGTGTCATCTCTATCCGAACTATGACCACCATGAGACCTACTACCATATGCCTCATTAGTTTTGTCCTCCTTCCCATGGCTGATCCAAAGTGGCCCCTGTCGCTGAAATTCTGACAAACTCTAAAGAATTACTGCAGTAACCTCTCCTTGTTTCTCTTGTGCCTGCATGATTATGTCATTATCTGCCTTACAAGTCCTTATTTCTTCCTTCAAAATCCTCAATGTGTTTTCCAAATTAGAAGTGTTCCCAATACCAAGCTGCTCATTTGAACCATAAGGATAATCTCATGAACTATAATCTACCATATTTTTATTCATATTGACCTCTTTCCTTGCTGTTATCACTGGAAAACCGGACAAGCAAAAATGACATTATTAAATGTCAAGCAGAAGGATTTATAGGGCTGAGAGACATTAGAGGATCTGAAAATTTTAAAAAATATCTAAGGTCAAGAGGAAAAAATCAAATTGCGCACCAAATACACAGGCAAAATGCGCCTTTGTGTGCACTTTTATTTGATAGGTACGCTAGTCTACGTGGCTTTCCCTAAAAAAGGCACGCGGTTCTGGGAGTGGCAGAAGTCACCATCCGGGACCACTTGACACACTTCAGGAAATGATCCTCCACTTGAGACTGCTCAATGAAAACTGTGTAGAGCCACCTTGGACCTCAAGTGAGCACACAAAGGAATCAAGTGACCACACAAAGGAATCAATCGTCTCTCTTGGGTCACCATCCACAAATCTACCAAGAGAGGGAATAATGATTTGAATTTGCCTATAAATTTCCACTATGAGAAGAAAAAAAGGAGAACACATTATTATGCTGGCCAAAATGCCCATGAGAAAAACAACAGTGTGTAATCTAGAGCAGCAGTAGAGTTAGGGGATTTGGTTGTTGGCCACCCAAAAACTTCAATCCCTTTGGAGAAGAGAGAGGCATTACGACATCAACTTAAGGGTAAAAAATTCCTTGCACTGGGTCTTAGAACCTCATAGTTCTAAGGATCCTTTGGCAGGTGTGTAACATTTTATCTTTCTTACTAATAGCGGTCAATAAGAGGGGATTTTATTCCACCGTTTGCATTATTGTATTGTTTGACTCATTGTGAGATTTTGTTTTTGTTTTAGTTTAATTATGTTTCTTCTCCTTATATACAACATACTACATTCCATAATTTAGTGTGTTTTATATATATTAGCATGTGCTCACTAACCTGCAAACCATATTTTCTGCCTGTGACCATAGCTTTTAGGCTGCAACCATTCCTAGCAAGCACTGTTGATTTGGTACACTTGTGCACCAAAACCACAACAACAAGATTGGTGACTCCACTTGATTTACCCTTTAGTTAAGTGGTTGCGCTTGTTGCAGGCGCCTTCTCTCCACTCTAGAGTGTTTTTAGGATAGATCCCCTTCTCCTCTTCTCTCCTCATTCACCCACATTAAATATTTGCAGTTCGGGAGTTCCGAAAATTATTCTTACAAGAAAATTGCGCACATTTTTCTTAGACAGTCTCGGCAAGTTGTGCGCGTTCAGCTAAGACCTACATGCAAGTTGCACGCACGTGTAAGAAATTTCCGCGCGGAAACCATAGAACATATTTCTCTGTGTTTTTCTTTAGTTTCCCAATTTTAAAGTGACTAGCAGGCCATAGAAAAACTTCCAGCACTGTGTTTGGTGCCCCATGACAGTTTAGAATATGCTTTTGGATGCATTTGAGTATTTCTAGTTGCATAGTTTAAATTTTAAAGTTTATATTCACAAAACTTACATAGTTTAAGTAGGGGGAAATTTAGTGGCAAAAATCTACCTTTGCAATCTAAATTAACTTGTTTTGTGAAAATAGGCATAAAAAAGCACATAGATAATTAGTAGGAGTAAGTGGCCCTAATCCACATATTCTTAGCTAGTTGTCACTTATTTTTTCCTAGTTAGATCATTAGTTTTAGTTCAAATTTTTGCACTAGGAATCGGGACCAGGACTTAATTATCTTAAGAGAATCAAGTAATCTCTACTACCCTTGCACCTTTTGGTGACCCTGGGCATGCATATGAATACTCTCTTCTGATAATTTTCCATCTCACTTTAATCAAACATTTAGTTTAATTAGGCAAAACTGTAAGCGGCCCACTATCCGCATATCATTTTCTTATCGCAAGGAACAATCAAAACATAGATTAATAGGGGATGTGTAAAGGATCACCACATATCCACATCTTAAAACTGTATGATTGTTCACTTTTTCTCACACACTACCACAACTTAAGTAAAGTAAGCCACCTTAAAACTAACCTAAGTGAACTCATTAAATCTCCCCATAGGGGCCATAAGATAAATAATAGTTTAGGTTAGGACCAAGGGGGTAGGCATCCAATAAGCCGCCTTGGTCAGTTTACATCTTGAAAAATATAAGTTGAGTTTATAGGGATATTTACACCTACCTATCAGCCCACGGAAAAGAAAACCTGAGCATCACAGAGACCTGATTCATAGGGAGTTAAGCTTAGGCCTAGTGCGTGTGGTATTATTTGGGGCTACTTGACCCGTCTAATACTCGGTACTGGTAGCTGATTTACCAAGAAGCTCAAGACTCGAACGCTCACGTGGGACGATGGTACTTAGTCTCCAAATCTAGGGCATCCTTCCCTATAGGTGACGGTGCAGGCAACACTAGATCTTCTACCTATTACCTTGGTCGGTTCTTCAGCTGTTGTAAGGCTTCGCCAGTTCTTTCGGGACGTTAGCCCCAGTACCCAACAGAAGATATCTTCGCAAGGCCCAGTTACAATTGAGAGTGTGAGGACGTTTAGGTCTTTAGGATTTTGAGTATCATGCGCAAAAATAACCAAAACCATTTTTTGATTGATTGATTACATAGAACTAATTTAAAGGGAAATTAACCATTTGTTTCGATTTGTTTTATGTATGCGGTCATATTTTTCTTTGATATAAAATTTCTCTCCTCTCATAGAACTAAATAATATTTCCAAAGCCATACCTATTCGACACCATAATGGACCCAATGGGACCTCGTCGATCTAGACGTCTTTTGGACCTCTCCCCATTAGCGGGAGGAGTTCCAGGTCTTTCGCCATTTAGGCGTCAAAGATGGAACACCACCACCCTTATCAGTTCATGCTTTATCGAGGCATCTTTAATTGGGAACCCCCAAGGGTCACCCAACGCCAGACCGGTGGAAACCCCCATAGGGTCACCACACACCACTCCTCCCACAACCCCTCGGGATTCGAGGACTGCTACCTGTTCGGGGAGCCAACAGAACACACAACTGGGTACGTCACATATGAACCAAATATATAACCATAACCCTGTGTCTTCATAGTTCATAATGGCGCTCAATACACAATTACCTTTCTTAGCATCGTTGAATTTATTCGACCTATCAAAAGTAACGAACGAACCCATTGAGAACAACCCCACATGGCCCCCAATGCTCACGAAGATCCCTTTAGACATTCCAAAATTCGAAGGGAAGCAAGCAGAAGATCTCGGAAATCATGTAATGACTTTCCACTTATGGTGTTCGTCAAACAACATCATTGATGATACTATTCGGCTAAGAATTTTCCAGCGCACCTTAACCGGACCAGCTGTGAAATGGAATGTGGAGCAACCTTCTACTACACATGGAACCTTTAGCGCCCTTGCTACTACGTTCCTCACATATTTTTAGTTACCCATCCACCATGATTCAGGGATGGAATTACTGACTCATTTTAGGCGGACACTTGCCGTCCATATCTTAGACCATCTCCATGATTGGTGGCGACATCGAAGTTTGTGTAAATCCAAACTTGACGATTGAGTTATGTTGTGCCTATTCCTGAAAAATCTCACTATGGAGATTCCAAAGGATGTGGCAACCCAAAAACCACATTCAAAGAGGATGCCATTAGCAAATTGAGCTGATATACACGCAATCAGGATACATTTACAATATCCTGCCTAATGCCCCGCGATTGCAAACTTATAAAGAGTGTCCATGCGCGTCAAACACTACAGATGGATTGATTGGGTCACTGACCCAAAATCACCTAAGAAGAAATGTACAATACCCGATTACGTGTATGAACCTAACCAGAACATCCTGCAACCAGGCTACCAATAGAGTCATCATGCACCTTTTTAGAACATGACCAATAGGGTGCAGTCGTACCATCATCAGCATGGAGGACCATACCCACCTACATAGGGGACCCAGTACATGGATAGAAATGTTGACGGAAGATCTCCCCCTAGCAACCATTCAAAATCCAAGGACAGGGACCACAATATCCCTAATCCCTAGCATAAAGCCCACCAATGCAGAATAATGCACTGGTGAGCTTTGTGCAACCTTCCAAGGCACAACCAAGCCATTCATACGACTAGGAGAATCCTAGTCATCCTTTGAACGCAGCAAGGAAAAAATAAAAAAACAAAAAAAATGGAAATCATGGACAGGGGGGAAACAACCAACAACACCCTCCGCGATCTCAGAATGGGGGAAACTCCAACCAAAATCAAAACCAGGAGCCAAATAACTCCCAAGGGAAGAACAAGAGGGTGAATCTTCGGACCAACAACTCTTACGAAATTTGGGGTGAGTACGACCATTACACTCACCACTATCCCAAACTCCTCGAGCTGAAGAAGATTCAGGGTAACCGAGGACAAGGGGGACCCTCACAATAAACAACTGTCATGCAGGAGCCTTTCCCCCACCAAGGGCGATTAGCACCCAACAAAAACAAACACCCCCCGATGTTTTCAAAAAAAAAAAAGCCACGAAATATATATGACTGGTGAAGAAATATTTTTTCAAACACGAAATCAGAGTTATGATACCCTGCCAGACACCAGTTCGTCAAGGGATAACATGAGTGCGCTAACAACACCGTTGACCATATCGAAAATGCCTATTGAAAATTTGCCAAAAACAACTAAGCGACCAACTAGGCAAGCATGAAACCACTCCAAGGCGGCCCATAATTACAATATTGTGGATGATTTAGCTCAATCTTTGGCTACCATGTCAACTTTGGAAGTCCTAAAATCGTGCCCAAAGAAAAGGAAAGTCTTAATTTCCGCATTAGGCGCCATCGACCTTGCCTATTCACACCTAATGGATTTTGATTTAGATAAAGCCACCCCTAGGCTTCCTTTGTTGGTCGCCTTCCAGATACTAGTGTCAGTCTAAAATATCACTATCCACCATTGTATCATTGACGAAGGTGCATCCACATGCATCATGTCAAAGAAAGTTTGGTAGAAGTTAGAATCTCCCGAACTGAAGCCATCACACATCACATTAAGAGCATACGACAGGCGCCCATCAAATCCCGTTGGTCTCTACCAAAATGTCCCGGTTTTCTTGGCTGGAAAGACGGTCCTTATATACATTGAAGTCTTGGATGATCATCTAGATTACAACATACTTCTTGGGAGGAGTTATATGTATGCCATGTCTTCCATAACATCCTCTGTCTTCCGAACCATGATTTTTCCCCATGAGGATTGGACCATTACTGTCGACCAATTGACATATCACGATAAGCAACCCCAGACAAAAACCGATGTCATTCTACCCTATGTAGACACATCCGTTGAGATTATTACACAGTACCAAGAATATGGCCTTGGCCAATTCAAACCGTCGTCTATCCTAGGGTCATTCCTAGGAGATCCCCTTGTCATACCAGAATCACCCGCTAATATCATAGGGGATCCAGTATGCATGATGTCTATATCAAGCGCCGAAACCAGCCATGAGATAGATACGAGAAGTAATGACAATGAGGCTTCTGCCACATCGACCTCTCTTCCCTATGCCATCTCCAAAATTCCTTCCCTATACCCTCCACCTGGTTTTGTGTCACAATAAGTCTTGGAAAGAGTAGTGTTGTCAAATGTATCTTTCGCAATTCTAGTTTGGTACTTGGTCCTACCTACCATGACTGGAGTCACAGGAAGCACCTCTACAGGATTAATCCCCCTCACTCTTGAGGAGACCCCACCTATTAATGAGGTTATCGCCACTAGACCATCTAAGGAAACTCCTGTTGAAAAACTAGTTGTCACGACCAAGAAAACCCATAAAAGGGGGAAGAAGGTAGAAAATCCCATCATACAATGGGAATTACAACCTTGCAACATATGCAACATAGTATGCCACCCTACCCATATCTACCCAGAGTTAGATGAACTAAAACCACTCCTGAGCTCTGAAGGAAATATTGCGGCAACAAAATCCTATAAAAAGGACCCAACCATCAAAAATCAAGGCAAGGCATTGCGTACCAATCACACATGCGCTATCTGTAGCAATTATGGACATTACACCCATCATGGCCCAGAAATACCGTGATACAGGGATTCCCTTTATGCCATCGAGCAATCATATCAAGAGGATCCCTCCATGAAGTCACATGGAGAACAACCTCGCATCATATTTTATATGCAGGAAGCATGACAGTTACCAGAACGTCTTCCATTCATCTTCCCTCCTCCTATCATACATTGTGCACTTTGCGATTAACGTGACCATTTCATCGATGAATGCGCAACCCTGGAGCTCATCCTACGATGGTATCCCGTTGACCGCATGCACTATGTTTGCCTGCGAGCAGCCCAATTTTCATGTCCGAGATGTTCTGACAACCACCTATTGGAACAGTGCCACCACATCCCCCGATTCTGCTTAGCATTAACCAGTCTACGTACGACCATAGTTTGCCTCTCCCTAGAAGATGACTCCAACACAAAATCCATGGACAACTCAAAAACGCAGGAGGATGTGATAAGTAGGTCCATTTTCTTCCTGGCAGCTGAAAAGCGGCCAGTTGGGGAACCTTTAGTCACCTTGCCTCGCCCTCCAAGGAGAATACCAACATGTGCGTTGTGTAAAAAGCGCAACCATGTGGTCGCCACATGCCCAGACCTAGAAGCATTATGCCGCTGGTACCTGATCACGTCGCCAAACGAACAGGACAGGAACACCCAAGTAAGAATTTTTGTCTAGTATTTCAGGGAAATCACCATGAGTAGCATTGTACATATATCTCGCGAGTATGCCCACTAATTGACATGAGTCACTCATTAGAAACACACCGTCGGGATATCATCGATCCAGAGCTTAAAAACCCTAATGGAAGGCATATCTCCCACAGGAAGTCTACCCCTTTCACATCCCAACACATTGGGTGAGTTAAAAAAACACATCGACCTAGCACGACCCATGTCCAGCCTAGGCCAAAATGTAGGCTATACAAAAGAATCGACCACCAAGTCAATCAGTGCAAAGAAATGAAGCACACCACGAACAACTTTTGCATAGTCTCCTCCCTCATACAAAGACATCTCTCTAACCAAGAGAAGATCATACACTGCTATTGCTGGATTTGCTCAAATTTTCATCATACAATAAAGTGTGATCACCTCCCAAAGCTTAGAGGGGCAAGAGAGACATTAAGTCTACACTCCCCAAGAGAGCTAGACTTACCCAAATCAAAAACTCGAAAATGACAACAGAGAAATTTCTCCCCTACGCCTGATCCTTTCCGAGCGTCCACTTCAGGGACAAAGAGTAGTGTTGGCTCCCACACCACCTACTCTATAGGCACAATGGTACCATGCACCATTTTCACTGTCCCTAACCACAAAACTGAGGCATGACCATTGATGGAAATATTTAGGCACCTCTGCACCAGGCACAACTTCCAAATCCCAAAAAGTGCTCAACCCAAGGAGGAACCTAGCCTTGTCCTCACAAAAGCTACCACGATAGAGATTCCTCCCCCACCAAATGTTGTCAATATGATAAATCACATACAATTCATATCATCATGTATCAGAACCATGACTCGGGCTGTCTGCTCATCGGTCATAGGTGTCGAGTCAGCTGCAACTACAAGAGTAGTTGTACCAATGACAGTGCAAACGGAATCCGTCTGCACTCTTTCGACCATGTCTGGTTCCACCACATCAACGATGGAATCATTTTCATGTCGGTCGACCAGATCCATTAGGAAAAAACCTCTTCCTCACAACCCTTCACAAACACAATCAACCTTAGGATCCTTATTTCATTCAGGTGAGGATATCCTCAAGGCCATGACGGAACCTGATTATCCATGGGAGGAAATTCATCACCGCTCATTTTTTCTCCCTGAAAAAACATTCAACCGTAACAAAAAAGGAAACCAAGATATTTATGCAATCGAGTCAAAATATTTCCTCCCATCAGAGAAAGTTGATTGGTTCAAAAATCCCATTTTGGCGCCCGATGCGTACAAAGAAGGGAAAATGTCGTACATTTCACCGACCATCAAGGTGAATATCTCTAGAAATCCTGAAAAATCGAAGAAATCGCACTAGGGGCAGCATGTTCACTAGAAGAGATAACCTTTTACACCTAGTTGTTGCAAGAGTATCGAGATATATTCACATGGAAATACTCGTAAATGCCATGGATTAGTCCCATTATTGTGGATCACCATATTGACACCTGCCCTGATGTACCATCAGTAAGCTAGCAGCAGTGTCAACTCCACCCATTCGAGGTAGAAGAAATTAAACGAGAAATCGATAAGCTTCACAAACTCAGGTTCATCTACCACATCGCTTACACATCTTGGGTTTCCAACCCTGTTCTCGTCATGAAAAAATAGGGCACCATACGTGTTTGTACCGAATTTCACGATTTGAACAAAGCCTTTCCAAAGGAAAATTACCCTACCCCATTCATCGACCAAGTCATCGATGCTTGCATAGGACATGAGGCCCTCTTCTTCATGGATGGTTTCTCTGGGTATAATCAAATCCAAATCCGTCACACTGACTAGTACAAGACTGTGTTCACTACCCCCTGGGGCACATTCACATACCAAGTGATACAATTTTCACTAAAGAATGTTGGAGCCACTTTCGAGAGGGCCATGAATTATATCTTTCATGACTTGGTGCATTATTTTGTACTCAGCGACATGAAAGCACCAAAAATTTCAAAAAACTCCATAATTTTTTTCAAACAAGTTTTTGGCCTTTTCGTCGGGCCTGTTCCTTAAATAGGCATGCCTACTACATGCCTTTATCTTATACAAGTGCGGAGTCTGCTGGCAGAAGGCAACCACAGGCGCGAAAATTTTGCGCAAAACCCTCAATTCTGTGTGAAAATTTCACGCCTGTTCCTTGATCGCTTGCACGTTCAAGGCCAAAACAGGTTAGGGTTCCGTACAAACTTGGTTTGTACGAACACCTGCCCAGTCACACTGAAAAAATTAAATGCAGGATGTTATGGGGCCTACCTGGCTCATGGAGAGTGAATCCCGAGTACACAGGTTGACCACAATGGCAAGAAAAGCTCAGCAGAAGCCTCTGACCTCTCATACTCTCAAACACTCAAATGTCTCAAATGAGATGAAATGAGCCATATTGGACTATATGTCACCCTTTTCATATTGTTTGAAGGACCATAACGAGAGCTCAAAGGACCCAATCGCAGAACCGAAAGCAACATAATGATAAACACCCCATAACACCCAAAGGAGGCTCCACACATTCACACCTCCGAAAAAATAAAAATTTCAGTCCCGACAGGTATGCCCTCTCTCATCCTCTGTTCATTCGGCGCATGTTTTCAATAATATTTGAATGAGAAAGATGATTTCACTTGGGGAATTTTTGTTGCAGGTATTGTACAACACAACAAACCATCCATGGCCCCATGCACCGAATATTCCAGAGCAGGTATCATTCTACCCTTAGCATGATAGAGTCCCAGAGAAACTATGCATATCCTGACATCATTTCTCCACAAGAAATCAACCATAACTTCTAAAAATCTAGCCATGTTTATCATCTCCCCACATTTCACATGATAAACATCCTTGTTGTTCGGTAGATCCTCTCCTCTATGGCATCCATCACTCAACATAGACCATGCATCAGACAAACATGATGCCATGACCATACCACCTCCGTCCGGGAAGCACTTCATGGCCATTTATCAACCACGCATCAAGTCAAGTTTTACCATATCGAAATAAAACCCCTTTCCCAGACAACCATTTCTTGCAAGCAGATCGATACGCACCACCACGTCTCGTATTTGGCCTACCCTCCCTCTGTCAGCATAGCCCATCTGCGATATTTTTCATTTGCTTCATCTTCCCCGCAGGCTAACCAATGGGGCCCCCACCCTCAGCAAAAACACCTTCCTCACATCATCAATGAGCGATAATTTTCATGTTTTGGGGCACCTTTCTCTGTGTTTTGTACAATCCAATCCCATTTTTTATTCTTTTGGCAAGTATAAAAAGATCTCAAATGGAGAATAGTCCCCCACTCATCCATCCATTTTTCTCCCATGGCAGCAATCCCTAGTCACCCTTTGTCGGAGCATCACACCCTTCATGCAAAGCCACCATGACATTCATAACCAACATATACCTACCCTAGATGTCCTACCGACTCTAGGGATTTCCTCATCAGAAATAGTTATGACTGTCGCCAAGTTGTTTATTTAAGCTCCGTCCTTGGGCCATTGAACTCCCACCATCAGTCTCCAGTCAGTCCTCACCATCATGCATATGTTAAACCTATCAAATCAGAGACCCGTCCCTTGCATCAATAGCTCTCTCATTCGGTTGAGGCTTCCTTTTGTCGACTTCAACATCCATTCTCAAAAAAGGGAGAAGCACCTTGGATGGCTTCTCACCACAATATCGACATCCTTGGGTGGGACTGTGGGAATCATCATTTCCCATAGATGTCATCGATCCTCCTGACATTCAACTTCAACACAAGATTTCATGTTAAGATGGTATCATACTTTACAACCATTGCACTTTTCCCAGATTCATCGAAGACCCGTGCCATTATAAGCATCTCTTTGAACAATGCTTACACGGGAAGGTCCCAGTCATACACCCATGCATACAATGAGAATTTATATGTTGTACTGAGATTACACATGCATGCACCACATTCAACCTACTCTCAAAGAAAAAACGCCCCTAAGGGCGTCAACAATCGTCGTCACCAACCAAATCAGTAGATCACTACCATATCAGTGGCATAGACAAAACCTTTGTCTGTCAGATAGATTTTTTTAGCTAGCGAAAGAATTACGAGCATGGGACATGCCAGCCTCGTATAAAAATTGTATGTATTATATCGTACTATTTCTTGTAGGTTTCTGACAGAACATGGTCACTCTTTTACCCACTGTACGCAGGCCACTCTCTCTCGACACAGGTTACACAAAAAAGAAACTATAATGTGTTTTGGCTATACAGTTCTTCCTATACCTCACACATTAGGGGGCAACTGTTATCACTGGAAAATTGGACAAGCAAAAATAACATTATTAAATGTCAAGCAAAAGGATTTACAGGGCTGAGAGAGATTAGAGAATCTGAAAAATTTAAAACATCTCTAAGGGCAAGAGGAAAAAATCAAATTTCGCACCAAATACACAGGCAAAATGCACCTTTGCGTGCACTTTTATTCAATAGGCGCATTGGTTTGCGTGACTTTCCCTCAAAAATCCGCACGGTTCTGGGAGTGGCAGAAGTCACAATCCGAGACCACTTGACACACTTCAGGAAATGATCCTCCACTTGAGGCCGCCCAAGGACAACTGCCTAGAGCCACCTTGGACCTCAAGTGGGCACACAAAGGAATCAAGTGAGCACAAAAAGGAATCAACCCTCTCTCTTGGGTCACCATCCACAAATGTACCAAGAGAGGGAAGAAGGATTTGAATTTGCTTAGAAATTTCCACCATGAGAAGAAGAAAAGGAGAACACATTGTTATGTTGGCCAAATTTCCCATGAGCAAACCAGTAGTGTGTAATCTTGAGCAACAATATAGTTAGGGGATTCAGTTGTTGGCCACCCAAAAACTTCAATCCCTTTGGAGAAGAGAGAGGCCTTGTGACATTAACTTAAGGGTAAAAAATTCCTTGCACTAGGTCTTAGAACTCCATAGTTCTAAGGATCCTTTGACAAGTGTTTAACATTTTATCTTTCTTAAAAATAGCGATCAATAAGAGGGGATTTTATTCCACTGTTTGCATTATTGTCTTGTTTGACTCATTGTCATGAGCTTTTGTTTTTGTTTTTGTTTAATTGTGTTTCTTCTCCTTATATGCAACATACTACACTCCATAATTTAGTGTGTTTTATATATATTAGCATGTGTTCACTAACTTGCTAACCATATTTTCCGCCTGTGACCATAGCTTTTAGGCTGCAACCATTCCTACCAAGCACTGGTGATTTGGTACACTTGTGCACCAAAACCACAACAACACCAGCAAGGCATATTATGTTAGCTAAACCAAATCATAAACCAACCAACGTAATTTAGTATAATTTAGGGAGGATATCTTATCTGCAAGATCAAACAAATCAGCGTAATACATGTATAAACATAATCATAACAACATATAGAAGTATGACATATAAACATATCAACATATAGACATCATCCTAACCAGAGTACTGTCATCAATGCAAGACCATATCAATCACATACCATGACGACAACAACCATATCAATGTATACTGACAACATGTAAGCATAAACAACATGTAACCAATTATACACTCATGATCACACATTTCACAACAACACCAACAATTTCTCATGGAAACATCACTACAACCATGACTAAAACCATACATATGCAACAAGCATATAGACCACAAGGACGAGTAACACATGAAATTGACATGAATGCATGACCAACACACACCACCCATCTAGTCCAAGGGGTGAACCATGCTCTAGTACCACTCTGTAGCACCCTCCTCCCACATCTACCCAAGTAACTAGCCAACTAGGGTAAACATTTGACAAGAGGCTACTATGATCTAATTCAACCTCCCAGGTCACCTTAAGGAAGTGGAATTGACACCACACAACTACACAAACATTCTGCACCTATTACAGGACACCCAAGAGCCATCCAAATCTCCCAGGAGGCTAGCCCCTAAGAGAAAATAAAATTTCAGTGCATCAATCCCATATTCACTCCCTTGACATGGGAAAGAGTGCGAATGGAAACCTCTAGTCGCTCACACAACATGGCTTTGCATGCGACTAGGGACTTTTCTAGGTAGTTTTGTGCTTGCGACCTTGATTTTTGTGCCATTGTTTTAGGCCCAGGGATCATGTCACTACCCAAAACTCCATGACACTTTCAAAACTGAAATATAACAACGAAATAATGATACAAATGCAATTACGTGAATAAGGACTTGATTGGACCCCTACTGGCCAAGACAAGAATTTCGTCAAACACATCCCAAATATGTAATCTACAGGTTTAAACAACAAATATGAGAATAGAGGTCTCATACTTATCTGAGAATCACTAAGAAGCATTGTTCCCTTATATCATTAGATGTATTATCATCTATTATGTCTTATATTCATTTTCCATTCATTTACAATTCAAAACATGGTGAGAGCCATACATTTTCACTGTCATAAAATACATCCATAACCAACATATAAACAAAAAAAATATTGAGGATACAAAAACTATAAATTCTACATAGAATCCAATACATTTACACATAAATCACCAAGGAAAGGAACTCTTATTCATGAATGAAAAAGCCAACCCGATATGGGACTACCTCGTTCCACCCAACCATAGATTGGTTGAGAAAAATCTCTCTTCAGACAATCACCCCCGTGCCATATCCAAGCATGAACGTGGGAATCAAACCAAAAGAACCAACCAGGGCTTCTCAAGGCTAGACCACCTCACCCTCATCATTAGAAACTGACTTTACCGCAATCCTCACCAGATCACTAGGCCAAAACAAGCATTGATGCCACTGGATTTCTCCACCTACACTGTGAGGAATTTTCTTGTCTCCTAGTCTCTAGGATTTACCACAATACACAATGGATCACTAGGCCCAAACCGAGACTCCACCCTCCACGCTTTATCGTATATCCCATCCCGAGATTCCTAGGCCTGATGGAGAGTGCCCACCTCTAGGCTTTACCATATATGTCGCCATACACCAGTCGAGGATTCTGAAGCCCACTGAGGAAACACAAAATATAGCTTTACCGCAACCCACAATTTAGTTCAGGGGTCGCTAGGCCATGCGTTATTTCATTCAGAGATCCACCTCACTCAACTTCGAATCCATATGACAATCCAGCTCAACCAAAACATGAGAACCCCATCACACCATAGCTATTTGGAAATGGAAAGGTAGTGTTAGCCACCTATAATATTTTGTTATACCAAAAGGTGGCTAAGATATTTTTTGAGCCTCCAAGGAACAAATTTTATCACTAAAAAATTTTGGCTCTTGAAGTCTCTTTAAGGCCTCATGCCTCATGCCTCTGTCCCAAATCCTCATTTGCTGTCCCATTTTATACTCAGAAAAATCTGCTGATTTCGTATAACAAACTGCTGAAGAAACCACCATTTTCTTCCCTTTTTTCTCCATATTATTCCTTTACTTTTCATAACTCCTCTTCTTTCCATTTATGAAAAATTCCCCTTTCATAGTTAAAAACTCACTTTTTAACTATTCCGAAACCCCCAAATCCATTTAAAACTTTGAAACTTTTCATGGAAAACAAGTTTTATTGCTATGGACCTAAGCCCCTTTGAGCTAAAGTCCTAAACCACTTCCCCCCACATGCCCATACGTTAAAACCAAACGCCAAAGCTTTTCGGCGCTAATCGCAATCGGAAACAACACAAATGGGTTGATCGGAAAGACCAAGCTCAATGGCCCGATTGCGATTGGCCCTTGTCTTTATACTCCCGGGCATATTACATTCCTTGAAAAACCACCGGCCCCGTAATCGGGCGCCTTTTTCCCTTTAACTTATATATTTTCTGCACGAGCCATTATAACTTGTTTTTATTGCAAAAACTTTGGTTTTCATATGTTTAAAGGTTTTTCCGCCGGTGCCTTGGTCGAAGCAATCCTGACCGTTGATCTAGTCCTTCGATCCAACGGTCCGCGCACAATCGCATCGCGACTTTTCCCTGTTGCGCAATCGCATGCCCATCTCTGTGACCTCCGATTGCGATCCCTCCGATTCATTCCCCGCCGTTGATCTGGTCCTCAGATCAACGGCCAACGCTCAATCGCAAGTTTCTAATCGCATGCGTTTTTGTTTCATCCCCGATTGCGATGGCTCTGATTTAATCCTAGCCGTCCATCCTCCCGAAGATCCAACGGTCCTTATTCCCTCCGATCACAAGTCTTGCCCCCGTTTCGAAAACCCTCCGATTCATCTTCCGCCGTCGATCTGATCTGCAGATCAACGGCCTGCTCTCAATCGCAAAGTTTCAATCGCAGTGTTTCAATCGCATGTTGTTGAGTGACCTCCCCGATTGCGATCCTCCGATTAGATCTGGACCGTCCACGTGTCCAGATCAGACGGTCCAAAACCACTCCACCCTATTTCTTCTCCCCGCTCTCATTTTCCTGTTTTGCGTCGATCTCCACCGTTAGATATTTTTATCCGACGGCTACGCTCCTCCCCCGCCATCTGAAGCAGTTTAAACCTATTTTTCGCAGGATTTCTTAATTGTTTTGTGTTTGATGCAGGTGTTCTAAATGGTTTTCCATTGTATAACGAAGAAATGCCAAGGGCTGGGAATGAAGATTCTCATGCCCTCGTTTCATTAAAGAGAAGCCATCCACGGGGCTCCATTCCATGTTTCGTCAGTACTCTATGAGTATTGATGCCGTAAAGCCCAGTGCGGGTCTGCACATCGACAAGACATTGTTTTAATTCAAACACAGTTAAAGAGTATAAGTTTGAAGACAGAAGCACAACAGATGAAGATTGAAGACAGTTTTTATGGGGATTACGGCTAAGACAGTTATCAAAATCCTAATCCCCAATCTAAAACACGGTTTAAAGGAAAACCTAAAGTGTTTTATCAGACGGAAAGCCTCCACCGCCACATCTGAGGCAAATTGATTCCTCAGCTACCACCGAGCCACCTGTTGCCTCAAACCTTTCAAACAGAGGCCGAAGTTATTGAAGAAGATCAGATTTCGCCTCAGAGAAGCCAGGGAGTTACTTCTGCAGGGTAATCAATGCAGAAATATCTGCAGAGTTACTCCCCACATTACACAGAGCCTCAAAGTCAAAATAAAGCTCCCACCGAGCTTTGATATTTATGGTAAAAAGTTAATACAGTGATCCACCTATAAATTTCTCTCTCGAGCCCCTCGAAAGGCCGAGAAGTCTTGAACCTGTATTAATTATCCTGAGAGATATTTTCTCAGATCACCTCCTCATTCTTCTATAAATACCTCAGGAGAAGATGAGAAATTGTTGGTTGCAGAACTTTGAAATACACTTGAGCCCGAGACTTCTATTTGTACATAGTGTTCACTGGTCCTTGAAGCTCTGTTTGTGCTAGAGTAGTTAGGTTGAATAGTGAAGATGATTGCTGAACTGAAACATTGGACTTGAAGTTTGTAGCTGGTTTGACATCAATATAAAAGCTGTTTCATGGGATCCTGATCTATATTGACGGTGATGTTATTCTCATTTGTAACTTGTTGTTTTATTTTTGTTTTCATGTTGTTTCATTTTCCACTGTAAGGAAGAGTTTAAACAGGGTTAGGACCTGCTGTATATCAGTAACCTTCTCTGGCTGAGAAATCTTTATTTGAATGTTTTCTTCCAATCTGTGTTATTTAGGAATGACTTAATTTAGTTTTAGGCATGAGAATGCTGGTGTTCCCTCATTTTATCATCCTAGCTGAATATTATTTATGAATGTTACTTTCAGTATGTGTTATGTGATGATGAACTGAAGGAAGATATGGTTAGCCCTGGTCCCAGACTTGTCTGCATAACTAACAGATTGTTTCCCTTGGAATGTGTTAAAAGCTGGCTAGTTTAGAAGCACTTGCTAGATCTTAGACCATTCTGTGTTATCGTTATGTTTCCCCTTGTTTTGTATGTTTTCTATTGGAAGTGTGTCAAAGGCTGGTTGGTTTAAAAGTACTTACCAGATCCTAGTCTGCTTTCGTGTCCTTCTTAAAGTGTTTGTCAAAGGTTGACTGGTTTAAAAGTACTTATCAGATCCTAGGCTGCTCTTCGTTCTGCATCTGTTTAATTCCCCTTCTTGATGTATCACTCCATTCCATAAATCAAAATTTAAAGAGATCCTTAGACATAGATGACTAGCCCCTTGGATCACACTTGATGTTGTTGTTCAATTAAAGCCCAGATATGACTCCATAGCCCAATGGACTAAAAACCAACGTTATATCTATCTATCTGCCAAAACTGTTCTATTTGCTTGCAACTTCTCACTTTTGAAACTTTTTGCACTTAGGACTTTCCCCTCAAGTAACATTTCATGCTCAACCATCCAAAACAAAACAAAACCCTTGGCCTTCATAACTAGCCTAATATCATTACCTTAAGCTTTTCAAAGACAATATCCATCTTTGTACATATTGGAGAGATCCCTCTCCGGATTCAGGAGGGCTAGATCCTAGAATCCAAAAGTTTGGTTGAAATGATGTTAACTCTGTGATTGGACTCTCCCAATCTTGCTAATAAATTACAGAGACCTAACATTTCTGGCGACTCCACTGGGGAAACTTTAACCCAGAATCTCTGGTTCCATGACAATTGTTTTATTTTGCAGCTGAGCCACCAGAAGCTAACATTTCTGGCGACTCCGCTGGGTACCCTTACCCAGAATCTTCATAACATTTTGAGAGTCAAAATCAGCCTTTTCAAGCACTACCAAGAAATGGTAATTAAGATGAAACTCAATTGAATCAGTGACAAACTAGGTCAGTCCTAGGATTCTTTCGAGTTTTTATCTAACCTTGGAAAATCAGCTAGCTTAGCCATAAGGATAGACTGTCTTTGTTTCATAGCCGTAGCTAAGTTTTGAGGCAAAGTTAGGATATTCTTCCGAACCACAAATAAAAGCAATTTAGAAAATACCAAAAACATTTCAGATTGGTAGTAAAACACTAGTTTTGATATCTTTTGTACGTCTTTGATGTGTTTTACTTTATACTCTTAGACAGAGTCTGGAAAGGGCCAGGTAGCCTCCGGGTCTCATCCTCTTTTGGGGGTGACATATCTGGTGAATGCCCTCCCGGTCAACCTCTGGTTAGAGTTTGTTGTGTTTTGAGATATCCTTGAAAGGAATGTTTCACAAACACTGTGGTGGACAGTGTACTCCTTTGACAAAACTCTGAACTTTCCACCTGGCAACTCCACAATCCTGAACAGACCTTAAGACTCCACTAGGAAGAACCCTTATCATTATAAAATCATTCAGACTCAGTTAGAGGACTGTGGGATTTGAAATCATAAAACAGATTGGTGAACCTCTCTAAGATTGTCATATCTGGTTGAACTTCTCTTGTTTTAGGTCTAAACAACATAGCATAGTGGCTTCTAAAAAGATTCACACTAGAGCCCATCCAGACCCTAACCCACCTGAGATAGTTGATAATCTAGAAAGTATCCTTTGGAAGTCTCCTAAGGTTAAATTATTAATTGTTTTCAGATCACCCTTGAGAGCTAATTCAGTCCCTGAAAATCTTTCAGCTCTGCAACAACCACAAGCTGACTTAGTGAACCCATTTAGGACTAGGTCATTTGATGATATAATCCAGTTAGACTCTGAATCTTCACTTTCATCTCCTGAAACAAGTGAACATCCTGGTAGCAGGGAAACAACACCTCTTGATTTACATTTCCTTCACAATTTAGGTGTCTCTCATCCAAGATCATCTCAACAGTCTACTCCTGGTCCATCCACTTCTACTCACCCTACATCCACTGTTCAAACCACTTCACCTCAGCCCACTTTTCCTTCTGTAAATCCACCTCCACCTCCTGCCATGGCAACATGGTATGCTCCCTTAGTCCTTCCTGTACCATTAGTCAATCTTCCATAGGACTATCAGTCCAAAATTCCATTATATGATGCTAGTAATACCATAACAACATCTCAACATGTGGACAAGATGAATGACTACTTTGACAGAAATGAAATTGATAATGATTCTGTCAAGTTGAGACTATTTGCTCAAAGTTTGGGGGGAGAAGTAAGAAAATGGTTTAAAGGTTTAACCCCCCATAGTATTAACGATCTCCAAGCCTTCCATCAAGCATTCTTAAACAAATGGAAGTGAGGAAGAATCCTCTCCAAGTCCTTGCTGACTATAACAATCTCCATAGGAACCCTGGGGAAAGTGTACAATCTTATTGTACCAGATTTAACAGCGTCTATAATGCACTTTCCCCCGAACTAAAACCTCCTCAGGGCTCAGCTTTAAACAAATTTCCTGAAGGGTTTGATCCAGACATGACATATTCACTTAGAGAAAGAGTCTTTGCAACTCTTGAAGACATGCAAAGGGGTGCTCTTTCTGTGGAAGTAAACTTGATGGAGAAAAGAGCAAGAATGAAGAGTGAGAAGAGAGTATCTTTTAGAGAGGAATCCACCCCTTCCACTTCAAGCTCAAAGATGGAGAGAATGATGGAAGAAATGATGAAAGAGATGAGCATAATTAAGAGAGCACAAGCAAATCAAAATCAAACTGCTCCTCAAAATAGAAACCAGAATCAGAATGTTAAAAGGAACCAACCTCCAAACAGACCCAGGGAAGATGATCAACAGATCACTCCTCCCTTTCATCAAAACTATGTAAGTGAGGTTGAACAAACAGGAGACATAGTAGAGGAAGAGGATATCAACATGTTTGGGGAAGAGTATGATGACTTTGAGGTTCATTATGATAATAAACAAGGTCTTTACACACCTTACGACGACAAAAGAAATGATAATGAAAATTATTATCGGGACATGGAAAATGTCGTCATAGAACCTCAAAGAGAATATGACCTTAGAAGCAAGACCAGTCAACAAGCCCCCAACACCAAAACCTCTGACAAATCCTCTCAAAGCAGCACCGCAGCCAAACCCAAAACAACCAAACAAAAAGACAAAACAGTGGCTGTTAATTCTGATAAGGATAAGGAGAAAAACACTCAAAATTCTGAAAAACAGAGTGAAGACATCAGCAGTACTAACGCTTCAGCTAGTACTCCTTCTACAACAGTTGTGTCAAGTAAAACAAATCAGCAAGTTGTAATTGTTGATAGAGTGACAACTAATAAGGTTGAAACAAGTGCTTCAAAGAATCAAACCCCTTTCAGCCTTGAACAGGAAATCTTAAAGATCAAAATCTCTGTTCCATTAACTGAGTTAGCTGCCCAACATGTATATAGGAACCAAATTTTGAAGGCTTTAAATATAGAGGAAAATGGAGATACAGTTAATCTTAGTGACGACCTATCAGAGTTGATTTTTGGCCCTAAGATTGAAGGGAAGTTTCAAGAAGGACCAGTTCCTCCCTTTTATGTGAGTTTGAACATTCATGACAAAATTCTACACAACGCTATGCATGATTCCGGGGCTTCTCATAATTTAATGCCTAAATATGTGATGGAGAGCCTTGGTTTAGAAATTACCAAACCCTACAAAGACCTATACTCCTTTGACTCAAACAGAGTAAAATGTCTAGGATTGATCAAAGACCTCTGTGTTAACCTAGCCCAGATTCCATCCAAATGTTTACTCATGGACATTGTTGTGGCTGATGTTCCCCCAAAGTATGGAATGCTTTTATCAAGATCTTGGGGAGCTAAGTTACAGGGGACTATGCAGATGGACATGACATATGCGACCATCCCGGTTTTCAATCAGACCAGAAGACTTTACAGGGAGTCTCATATGCAATACACGGTTACAAGTCAAGACAGACCGCGAAACTCTCCTATATATTCTGTCAATACAGGCCTTGATTCTTTTATCATGTTTAACAATGAAACTCCTAGTGAACAAGTCACTTTAATAGAATTAAAGGCTGACAGGGAAGAAGAGTATAATAATGCAGAAGTGTCCAAACAGTTTGCCACATGTGAAAACATTAGTAAACAAAGCATAGGTCTTGATTTTCCGGTTATGAGCCCATTGTTGTTAGGACTTAACAACCCAGAAAATACCCCTAACATTTCCGGCAACATCCCTCAATCTATTGAAGAATTTGAGGAGTCAAAACAAATTCAATTGGGTGCTGCTAATCATGAACAGTCAGAAGGCACCATAGTTAAAAAGGACAATCGCCAAACAGACGAAATCGAAGACAGTCCTTTATGGAGTATGTATTTTGATGGGTCATGCACTAGAAATAATGCTGGTGCAGGGGTTTGGATCATTAACAATGAAAACAACCACACAGAATGCATCTCATGCAAATTAAACTTTCAGTGTTCCAACAACATAGCAGAATATGAATCCCTTCTCTTAGGCTTGCATCTCTTGAAGAAATTAGGAGCCGGAAGAATTAATGTGTACGGGGATTCTGAGTTAATCATTAGGCAAGTCAATGGGGAGTATAATGCGAATCATCCCAGACTTAGAGCCTATCGGAATGATGTCATGGATCTTTTGACAACATTTGAGGAGTCAAACCTGAGTTTCATCCTAAGGAAAAAGAACATTATGGCCCACAATTTAGCTTTTGCGGCCAGGACATGTCTAACGCCATATGAGACTGGAGACAACACAACTCCGATAAAATTTAGACCAGAAGTGCCTGATAACGAAAAATGTTGGCAAGTGTTTAACAATGACAAACAAATAGAAGACTTCATGCAATTCAGAAATGAGTTCGAACTGCACAGTTCAGATTCAGATTATGATACAGACTGCAGTGAAGAAAACTTTCTTGGTGAAGAAGAATCGTCTCCTCAACCTGCCAATATTAACCTATTGTCTAGCGAACTTAGGCACAAAACAGAATTAAGTGACGAGTTAGAAACGGAAGAATTACAAACTCTGCAGTCTAAAGATGAAAATTTTCCGAGTGGTCTAACGCCTTTAGAGGAGTTGTTCGATTTTAACGATGTGGCCAATAAACCAAAACTGGAACCTGTAGAGACTGAAGTAGAGGAGTGCAATATAGGCAGTGAGGAAAAACCGAAAATGATCAAACTGTCCAAAAATTTGCCAGCTCACATTAAACTCAAATACATAGAGCTGTTCCAAGAATTTTCCGATGTTTTTGCTTGGAGTTACGAAGATCTCAAATCCTATGACACTGAAATAATACAACATAAAATCCCTCTTAAAGAAAACCAAAAACCATTTAAACAGAAACTGCGCAGAATAAACCCTGTCCAGTTGCCATTGGTTCAGAAGGAGATCATGAAAATGTATGATGCTGGCATTATTGTCCCTATTAGATATTCTGAGTGGGTATCTAATATGGTGTCCGTTAGGAAGAAGACTGGAGAAATCAGGCTTTGTATAGACTTTAGAGACTTAAACAAAGCTTCGTTAAAAGACAACTACCCTTTACCAAAAATGGATCACATTTTATAAAGGGTGGTGGGGTCTAAAAGGATTTCGTTGCTTGATGGCTATTCAGGGTATAATCAGATTTTAGTTCACCCTGCTGATCAATTAAAGACAACTTTCACTACTCCATGGGGCACTTTCATGTATGTGAAGATGCCTTTTGGTCTAATGAACGCTGGAGCAACCTTTCGGAGAGCCATGGACATAGCATTCTCGGAAGAATTGGGCTTCTTCATCATTATCTATCTAGATGATGTCACTGTGTTTTCAAAAACAGATGAAGAACATTTAGAACATTTGAGAAAAGTTTTCGAGAAGTGCAAAAGGTTTGGAATATCTTTAAACCCTAAGAAGACACTATTTGGTCTCCAAGAAAGTAAGCTTCTTGGACACATTATTTCAGAAGAGGGTATAAAGATAGATCCAAAGAGGATTGAGGCTATATTGCAAATCTCTCATCCTCGAAATATCAAAGAGTTGCAGTCTTTCATTGGAAAGATTAACTTTTTGGGAAGGTTCATCCCTAACTTGGCAGAGCTCCTTAGAAATATCACAAACATGTTGAAGAAGGAGCAAGGGATAAAATGGACCTTGGAAGCAAAGACATCCTTTGGGCTGGTGAAACAAGCATTAACCAAAACACCGGTTCTCATAAGCCCTGATTTTTCAAAAGATTTTTATATCTTCTCATTTGCATCGGAACATACCATTGCTGCTGTCCTTTTACAGAAAAATCCACAAGGACAAGAGCAGCCTATTGCATTCTTTAGCAAGGCATTGAGGGATGCCCCTTTGAAGTATAATATTATGGAAAAGCAAGCTTTTGCTTTGGTTAAAGCATTGAAAGACTTCAGAGTATACATCCTTCACTCACACATCATTACCTTTGTCCCAAATTCAGTTGTAAAAGACATTCTAACACAAGATCCAGATGGTAAGAGAGGTAAGTGGATTGATGTTATTCTTGAATATGATTTAGAGATAAAACCCACTAAGCTCATCAAAGGCCAAGGTCTCGCTAGATTAATGGTTGAATCCAATTTTGAAGTTCTTGATATTAATGTGATTAATGCTTTGGACAGCCAAGAAGAATTCTAAACTCCCATTATTGAAAACCATTTTCTGAATTCTCCTTGGTATGCTGATATCGTTTATGTTTTGCTTAATTTAAACACGCCTCCTGGTTTATCGAAAACGAAGGCAAGGTTCTTAAAGCTGAAAGCAGTAAACTATTGCATTATAGATAGGTGTCTTTATTGGAAAAATGCTAGTGGTATATTGCTTAAATGTTTGCCTGAGTTTGATGCAGAGAAGATTAAGCGGGAATTTCATGAAGGAGAGTGTGGAGGCCATTTGTACTGGAAGTCAACAGCCAACAAAATTTTGAGGGCTGGTTTCTTTTGGCCCACCCTTTTTCCTGATGTTCACAAAATGACAACTACTTGCCATAAATGCCAATTGTTTGAGGGCAAGAGAAAATTATTACCCCTTCCTCTGCATCCAATCACTGTTGAAGCTCCTTTTCAACAATGGGGACTTGACTTCATAGGTGAAATCCATCCCTCATCTTCTGCCCAACATAGATGGATCCTTACTGCCACAGACTATTTCACTAAATGGATAGAAGCCATTCCTTGTAGGCAAGCCAATGATTCAGTTATTATAAAGTTCATAGAAACCAATATCCTTTCCAGATTTGGTTGCCCTACCAAGATCATCACGGATAATGCAGCAGCATTTAGAAGCAAGAAAATGGTTGACTTCTGTCATAAATACCAGATAACACTAGGGCACTCCACAACCTATTACCCTCAAGGTAATGGACTTGCAGAGTCCTCCAACAAAAGCTTAGTGAACATAATGAAGAAACTGTTGGAAGACAATAAGAAGTCTTGGCACACGAAGCTGATCCATGCACTGTGGGCTGACAGATTAACATTGAAAAAATCCATTGGTATGTCACCCTTCCAGCTTGTATATGGTATAGATGCAATTTTTCCTAACAGCCTTGGTGTACCAGTTATAAAGTTAATTCAAGAGTTGCAGACTGAAGATAATGACATGATCATAAGAATAAATTAGACCATTCATCTTCAGCAAATCAGAGAGGAAGTGTACAACAAAACATTGCAGAAACAAGACAACATTAAGAAGCTTTTTGACAGAAGAACAAAGGCCAACAATTTCAAGATTGGGGACAAAGTGTTAAAGTGGGATTCAAAGAGAGAAGATAAGGGAAAGCATGGAAAATTTGACAATCTATGGCTTGGCCCTTACTCTATTCATTCAGTTGCTGGAAACAATGCATTCTTCTTACAAGAGCTGGATGGAACAGATTTGTTTGGGGGTCCAGTCAATGGCAGGATACTCAAGCATTACTTATCTTGATTCATGATATGTTTTTAAGCCTTCTTTTTTCTTTTTTCCATTGTAAACATTTCATCCATCATTGCATTCAAAGTTATGAAAAATCAAAAAATACAAAAACAAAGAAAAATAAAAGAGGGCAGAAGTGAAAACAAGAAAGGCAAAGCCCCATGCCAAAAAAGAGAAATAAATTCTGAAAGTGTGCAAGCTCAAATGCCACTCCTCAGAAACACACTTCTAGTTAGTCAAACTGTTTAAACTTGACTAATTAGCTTTAAATTTTCTGCTGATAGGTTAGTGAATTTGATTTGCCAAATTGTTTAATCTTGGCTCATCAGTAGATAGATTAGGATAGAAATTAAGGTTCAAACATGTTCAAAATCTGAACCAAAGTTTCCAAAGAGAGATGACTCAAAACTGTTTTATTTTCTGAGTCAAAGAACGTGTAAATCTGGTTCTAAATCACTCAAAATCTGAACCAGAAGAAAAGAAAAGACAACTCAAACAAAGTAAAAAAAAAAAAAAAAAAAAAAAAACCAGAGCTATGAAGAAAGGGAAGGCACTTAAAATTTCAGATCTTAAGCCTTCTATTTTTATTTTAATTTCTTGCAAATAATAATCTATGTGCAGCTTGTTTTTATGCCATAGATCACAGCAAGTCAAACTGCTTAATCTTGACTTGGCTGTTTTTAAATTTCTGCTTTAGAATTTAGAGAATGAAAGTTTGTTGAACTGTTTAACCCCAACAGACAGTGGATTAGGTAGAGAAATATCTGAGCTCAACTGTTTAATCTGAGTTCAAGGAGAAATAAGGAGTAGAATTAGATTAGTTTTTATGCTTTCAAAAGAATAAAATGTTGTAAGAGAGTTTGCCAATCCAAGTGCACTCTAAGAAGAAAAAATGTTAGATCAGTAGGATTGGGTAGGTAGAAAGCTTGTAGATGAAAATCCATTATTTTCATGGCTGCTGAATATGTTTTCAGAACCAGATCATCCAGCAAAGGAAGGACAGCCCAATGGATCAGGCACAAGTCAGCGTCCCAGAGAAATCAAGTCTGAATTCTTAATGCCTTCAAGAAGGCACCATCCCCAAGTGGAGCCACTGTTAGCCACCTATAATATTTTGTTATACCAAAAGGTGGTTAAGATCTTTTTTGAGCCTCCAAGGAACAAATTTTATCACTAAAAATTGTTGGCTCTTGAGGTCTCTTTAAGGCCTCATGCCTCTGTCCCAAATCCTCATTTGCTGTCCCATTTTATACTCAGAAAAATCTGCTGATTTCGTATAACAAACTGCTAAAGAAACCATCATTTTCTTCCCTTTTTTCTCCATATTATTCCTTTACTTTTCATAACTCCTCTTCTTTCCATTTATGAAAAATTCCCCTTTCATAGTTAAAAACTCACTTTTTAACTATTCCGAAACCCCCAAATCCATTTAAAACTTTGAAACTTTTCATGGAAAACAAGTTTTATTGCTATGGACCTAAGCCCCTTTGGGCTAAAGTCCTAAACCACTTCCCTCCACATGCCCATACGTTAAAACCAAACGCCAAAGCTTTTCGGCGCTAATCGCAATCAGAAACAACACAAATGGGTTGATCGGAAAGACCAGGCTCAATGGCCCGATTGCGATTGGCCCTTGTCTTTATACTCCCGGGCATATTACATTCCGTGAAAACCACCGGCCCCGCAATCAGGCGCCTTTTTCCCTTTAACTTATATATTTTTTGCCCGAGCCATTATAACTTGTTTTTATTGCAAAACTTTGGTTTTCATATGTTTAAAGGTTTTTCCGCCGGTGCATAGGTCGAAGCAATCCTGACCGTTGATCTAGTCCTTCGATCCAACGGTCCGCGCACAATCGCATCGCGACTTTTCCCTGTTGCGCAATCGCATGCCCATCTCTGTGACCTCTGATTGCGATCCCTCCGATTCATTCCCCGCCGTTGATCTGGTCCTCAGATCAACGGCCAGCGCTCAATCGCAAGTTTCTAATCGCATGCGTTTTTGTTTCATCCCCGATTGCGATGGCTCCGATTTAATCCTAGCCGTCCATCCTCCCAAAGATCCAACGGGCCTTATTCCCTCCGATCACAAGTCTTGCCCCCGTTTCGAAAACCCTCGGATTCATCTTCCGCTGTCGATCTGATCTGCAGATCAACGGCTAGCGCTTAATCGCATTGGAAATTTACATCGCATGCACTTGCCTGCCCCCCCCCGATTGAGATCCTCCGATTAGATCTGGACCGTCCACGTGTCCAGATCGGACGGCCCAAAACCACCCCGCCTTATTTCTTCTTCCCGCTCTCATTTTCCTGTTTTGCGCCGATCTCCACCGTTAGATATTTTTATCCGACGGCTACGCTCCTCCCCCGCCATCTGAAGCAGTTTAAACCTATTTTTCACAGGATTTTTTAATTGTTTTGTGTTTGATGCAGGTGTTCTAAATGGTTTTCCATTGTATAACGAAGAAATGCCAAGAGCTGGGAATGACGATTCTCATGCCCTCGTTTCATTAAAAAGAAGCCATCCGCGGGGCTCCATTCCATGTTTCGTCAGTACTCTATGAGTACTGATGCCGCAAAGACTAGTGCGGGTCTGCACACCGACAAGACACTGTTTTAATTCAAGCACATCAGATGAAGATTGAAGACAGTTTTTATGGGGATCATGGCTAAGACAGTTATCAAAAGCCTAATCCCCAATCTAAAACACAGTTTAAAGGAAAACCTAAAGTGTTTTATCAGACGGAAAGCCTCCACCGCCACATCTGAGGCAAATTGATTGCTCAGCTACCACCGAGCCACCTGTTGCCTCAAACCTTTCAAATAGAGGCCGAAGTTATTAAAGAAGATCAGATTTCGCCTCAGAGCAGCCAAGGAGTTACTTCTGCAAGGTAATCAATGCAGAAATATCTGCAGAGTTACTCCCCACATTACACAGAGCCTCAAGGTCAAAATAAAGCTCCCACCGAGCTTTGATATTTATTGTAAAAAGTTAATACGGTGATCCACCTGTAAATTTCTCTCTCGAGCCCCTCGAAAGGCCGAGAAGTCTTGAACCTGTATTAATTATCCTGAGAGATATTTTATCAGATCACCTCCTCATTCTTCTATAAATACCTCAGGAGAAGATGAGGAGTTGTTGGTTGCAGAACTTTGAAATACACTTGAGCTTGAGACTTCTTTTTGTACATAGTATTCACTGGCCCTTGAAGCTCTGTTTGTTGTAGAGTAGTTAGGTTGAATAGTGAAGATGATTGTTGAACTGAAACATTGGACTTGAATTTTGTAGCTGGTTTGACATCAATATAAAAGTTGTTTCATGGGATCCTGATCTATATTGACGGTGATGTTATTCTCATTTGTAACTTGTTGTTTTATTTATGTTTTCATGTTGTTTCATTTTCCACTGTAAAGAACAGTTTAAACAGGGTTAGGACCTGCTGTATATCATAAACCTTCTCTGGCTGAGAAATGTTTATTTTAATGTTTTCTTCCAATCTGTGTTATTTAGGAATGACTTAATTCAGTTTAGGCATGAGAATGCTGGCGTTCCCTCATTTTATCGTCCTAGCTGAATATTATTTCTGAATGTTACTTTCAGTATATGTTATGTGAAGATGAACTGAAGGAAGATATGGTTAGCCCTGGTCCCAGACTTGTCTGCATAACTAACTAATTGTTTCCCTTGGAATGTGTTAAAAGCTGGCTAGTTTAGAAGCACTTGCTAGATCTTAGACCATTCTGTGTTATCGTTGTGTTTCCCCTTGTTTTGTATGTTTTCTATTGGAAGTGTGTCAAAGGCTGGTTGGTTTAAAAGTACTTACCAGATCCTAGTATGCTTTCGTGTCCTTCTTAAAGTGTTTGTCAAAGGCTGACTGGTTTAAAAGTACTTATCAGATCCTAGGCTGCTCTTCGTTCTGCATCTGTTTAATTCCCCTTCTTGATGTATCACTCCATTCCATAAATCAAAATTTTAAGAGATCCTTAGACATAGATGACTAGCCCCTGGATCACACTTGATGTTGTTGTTCAATTAAAGCCCAGATATGACTCCATAGCCCAATGGACTAAAAACCAGCGTTATATCTATCTATCTGCCAAAACTGTTCTATTTGCTTGCAACTTCTCACTTTTGAAACTTTTTCACTTAGGACTTTCCCCTCAAGTAACATTTCATGCTCAACCATCCAAACAAAACAAAACCCTTGGCCTTCATAACTAGCCTAATATCATTACCTTAAGCTTTTCAAAGACAATATCCATCTTTGTACATATTGGAGAGATCCCTCTCCGGATTCAGGAGGGCTAGATCCTAGAATCCCAAAGTTTGGTTGAAATGATGTTAACTCTGTGATTGGACTCTCCCAATCTTGCTAATAAATTATAGAGACCTAACAGGTAGTGCTGAAGAACACTGTCACACCTGGAAAAACCCATGCCAATGACAACAAGATAACCAAGAACACACATGAAACACCATGCATGAAAATTCTAGCAAGGAAACCACACATGCAAATTGAAAGCTGCAGAGAATCCCGATGTAGCTTCTTGATCTTGCTCTTCCTTGTTTGATATATTCTTCCTCATTGAATTCTTTTCCTTTCTTGATCCAATGCTAAAATTCTACAATAAAAATCTAAGTGTCCAAGAGTGAGAGAGAGAGGATAGAGAGAGAGCTCCAAAAATGAACTGACAAAAAAATGTACCAATTGATCCTCATAAGCCTTTTGATCAATGAGGCATCTATTTTATTTATTTTCCATTATTTTCCTTCATTTTACTCCTCACATGTAACATGTGTCCTTTCACCTTCCTTTTCTCCTAATTTCCATTATTTTCATAAATAAATGCCACTTTGCCTTCCAAAGCCTTAACCATTTCCTTTTCCAATTTCCTTAGCCATAATAACCGAAATGAACACCTATTAACCATTTCATTTTCCAATTTCCTTAGCCATAATAACCGAAATGAACACCTACAATAGGATTTTTTGCCCAACATTCAACTTGGAGTAAGTGTCTCACAATATGTGGTTATTATATTTCCTTTATTAACTTTTATTACATGGAATTTTCACCAGGGCTATTACAGACACCACAATGAACATAGAAAAATATAGTGGTTAATTAATAGTAGTTTATCTTTGGGAAGAGATGTGACCACCACATTCATTGGTAAGAAGCCTATAACAAAAGGCCAAAACTATATTTTACAATAATGCCAAAAATAACTTAAATGTAAGAACCCTAACCTTCTCATTAGGTAGCGTCAAGAGGAAATGTTGAGTTACATGAATCTAGGTTTCCTAGAAAGGGGAAGCCTTGTCAAAATCATAATCATAACCTCCATGTGAACTATATATCACACTAGAAACATTCTTAAAAGGCTATGAACATATACATTTGATTGCCACATATTTTTCCAAATGTTTTGACCCTTAATGTTCAAAATAGTGCTCATACTCACTAATTATATTTTCTTACTCTATATGATCTACTTAATCATCTTCTGTGATATATAATAACATAAGATCATATTATGTCCACACAAAATATATGTAAAGAGAGAATGGAATATAAAGTATGCCTTAACTCAATTAATGATCCCGATCTAGGGGGCCAAGATCAAGGAATCATGAATTTAGAGAGAACAAAGAGAGAAAAATTACAAATCCACCAAAATATTGAATAGAAAATACATAATGAATTCTTCACAACATAAGATAACTCTTTGTTAAGTGGACAAATAATTTCCAACTACATTATGGAGGACACATCTATCCTTTTGCAAAGTGGGGCTCATTATTTGTAGCGTTTTGAGTTACAGATACCATGGGAAAATACCATGGGCAAATACCATGGGTAACTACCATGGGTGCATGTGATTTTCCATTTGGATCATTCCTCCCTCCTTAGGAAGCAACAGTCCCCATTGTGTAGAGTTCCCTCCAGGGAGGCCTTTGTTGAATAGGAGCGTAATTGTGGGTTTGTGGATGACCCAAAACCAAGTGTTGTTGAAGACAAAGGGTTTATTGTGGTTCACCCATAATTGTGGGTTTGTGATGATCCCTAACCATGATGAAAAAAGATCTAAGGATAGAGATACCATGTAATGTTTGTGGGCCAACTTTGATGCTGACAATGTGTGGCATAAAAAATGGACTTCAATGGCAAGGGTTTTGTGTGGTTGACCCATAACCGTGATGAACGAAGATTCGAGGATAGATGTACCTTGTAATGCTTGTGGTCCAAATGTAATGTTGGCTTTGTGCATCCTAGAAAATGAAATTCAGTGGCAAGGGTTTTGTGTGGTTGACCCTTAACTATGTTAAGACAATTCACGTAGAGATATGGTGGCTTATCTTTGTAAATTCACACCATCCAATGGGATGTTGTAAAGACTTCCTCCAAGTACTCAAGTTTTCTGTTTCTGATTCCAATTGTTGTGATTTGATAGAAGAATGATTTAGATGGATGTGCAATACTAGTAACTTTTGAGCCTAATACCCCACAAGCACCATTGTTTTCATTGCCATTATAAACATCAAACTTCTAATCCTTAACTAGTGACCTTATCTTTTCACTAGTAGCATCAATTGGAAATTGATTCATGGTCGGTCCATCCTTTACCTTCAAGTAGAATAATAAAATATCCTGTAAAAAACTCCTTTCGGTGATAATCACATAAGATCATGTATTGTCGATGTGTTTCGAACCAACCAGTGTGGTTCATCTTCAGGAGAAGAGAAGTTAGAGCAGGGAGACATGATAAAAATATGGAGAGAGGATCCAACTAGCCGTTAAGGTATAACAACTAGTTTGATTGAGAGAGAGAAAATATATAAATGAAATAAATAATTATTATAGTATGTTTAATTTAGTTTAATTAGTTAATAATTATAGTATATTTTATTATTAATTTTAATTTCTTAATTAAAAGATATTTCTTAAAGTGGAGTATAAATAATAAGGGAAAATTAGGGTTTAGGAAGTTGTTATTTATTATTATATGAATACAATTTTGATCATTCAAAAAGAAAAAAAAAATATGGTCAAAGGTGACTAAGAATAATAATAATATCCAATTAGAAGGAAATACATATAAAAAAGAAATTTATCTAATAATGACTCTAAGATTAGATTTATAGTATAATACTAAATTATTTTATTATTATATCAAATTAAATTCAGTTTATTAGTTAATCAATATAATATGTTTTACTATTAGATTTTTATTTTATTTTAAAAGATATCCATAGTAATAATGAATTTATAACGTTTGCCTGCTGCTGCGCCCGAGCATTTGAGACAGGCCCGCGTTCTTCCTAGGGTTCGCTGCAATGGAGGTGCTGGGCACGCCCCAGGCACCTCCCCCTCCTTCCCCTCCACCCTCGACCGCAGAGGCTTTCAATCTGCTGCTGGCAGGGTTGCCAAAGAAGAAAAACACTGAAGTTGCGAAGTTTGCAAAGAAATTGGAAGATCTCCCTGAGATTTCTCTCCCTCCAGAAACCCTGATCCAGGTTGCTCTATCTTTGGCCGATCGTGCCCTTGTTGGCCAGTTCACTAGGCTCTGGCCATCTCCTAAATCCACTGAGAACTGGGTCAACAAGAACTAGGCGCCGTTGATTAAGAACATTGTTACCTCTTATTTTTTAGGGAGAGGATTCTTTCTTTTCAAATTCTCCTCAAAAGATGACAAGGATCTGATCTTCCAGAATGGACCCTACTTCATGGGCCCTCAGGGCTTGTATCTTAATAAATGGATGTCGGATTTCGATCCAGCAGTGGATGTTCCCACAACTGTCCCGATGTGGGCTAGGATTCCAAATATTCCAGTTCACTGCTGGAACTGGGACTCGTTCAAGCAAATTGGAAATTCTCTTGGGAAATTCATAGATCAGGTGAACAATAAAGACCAATATGACTACGCCAGAATCTGCGTAGAAGTAGATCTAGATGTGGGTCTTCCGGAGGCCATAAAAATCAACGTCAGAAGCTGGACACATGTGCAGAAACTTGACTATGAACAATTTCCCTTCAAATGCTGGAAATTCCATGTCTACGACCACTTCGCCAGAGGCTATCCGTCTAATGGCGAGGCTGAGCAGGGGAAGGAGGATGGCTAGAATCAGGTCAAGCGCTCCAGAACTTCTCACAAGACCCCTAAGCTGGGCAGCCCCAATGGCAAAGGCCCTCATCAGGCCCCTGTCCAGCAACCCCCTCCCAAGATGGGGCAAGAAAACAAGTTCGATCCCCTAAGCTCGTAGATAAAGGACTCTCAGGAGGTCGAGATCCAAAAGGCAGTCTCCCCATACAAAGGTATCCCCTCCACCTCTTCCAAGGGTGTAAGTTCTTTAGAAAGTTCAAAAGGAATCCCCATAGAAGCCGAGGAATAAGAGCAAGAGTCAGAGGATTTGGAGGAGGAAGGAGAAATAGGAGATTCTCAAACCTCTGTAAGGAGATCCACAAGAGGCCGTAAGACCGACCGGGAAAAAAGAGAGTAGGAAACGTACAAAGACAAGCTACAGGGTAGTCAACCAACCTTGGAGAAGCTGTTAGCAAAAAAGTCGAAGATGGCGAGAATTCAGTCCCAAGGCTCCAAGGGGGCCCAACAAAACAAAGGTAAATAATGAAGATCGTCTCCTCGAATTGTAGAGGTATGGGGAGCAGAGCCAAAGAGGAAGCCATAAGAAGCCTAATAAGAATAGAAGCCCCTGACATATTCCTCATCCAAGAGACCAAGATGGAGGATTCAGTCTTCCTGCAAGCAAGTAAAAAACTCTGGAGCAAAAGCTGTCTCAGCCCGCGGAGCCTCTGGAGGGCTAGGCACTCTCTCGAATGATAACAAGTTCTCATTAGTATCTGAGACATCAAATACTCACTGGTTGCTGTTAAAAATGCAGAATTTAGTCACTAAAGAGACATTCTATCTCTCCAATGTCTATGTTCCTATCAACGCTGGAGAAAAAAAGACCTGCCGGGACTCAATAAGAAGCCAAGCAGATCTTGTGAATCTAGAAAATATGATTATTTTCGGTGATCTCAACCTCACGCTGCTTTCGACAGAAAAACGCGAAGGTTGCATTATTCGAGATCCGGTAAGGGAATGGGTGGAGGACCTAATGCAGGATTGGGATCTGCTAGACATGAAGCCTTCTTCTGGTAAGTTCACTTGGACTAATAAAAGAGTAGGCCTTGGTCACATCGCAACAAGGCTTGACAGATTTTTCATCCAAAGTTCCTTTCTTCTGCTTGGTATAGAGGCTAGAATGAAAATCCTTTCTTGCAGCATATCTGATAAAAAACCCATCAAAATTGAGCTTCAGGCCCCCCCTGATCTAGGCCCCATCCCCTTAAGATTTAGCCCCCTCTGGGTCAAGGAGCCTGACTTTATGCATATAGTCTAGGAAAGTTGGTCACAGCCTGTCAATGGATCCCATTTTTATGTTTGGGAAGAAAAACTGAGAAGAACGAAAGTTGCTCTGAAAAGCTGGGCCAAAAATCTTCCCAATCATGTAACTGAAAGAAAAAAAAACCAAAGTCAGTTATATTCCCACCATATGCTGGCGGAAGATGCTGATATAACCAAATAAATCCTTGATAAAGAGGCCCATATCCAGCAGCATTTTCATAAAGCCTGTCTAGCCGAAGAAGAATTTTGGGGACTTAAGTCTCGCTGTCTTTGGCTCAAAGCAGGGGACAGGAATTCCTCCTTTTTCCATAAGCAAGCTCAAGCCATAAAATGCTTTAATTCCATTGCTGAAATCAAGGGAGAATCTACCACTCATAAGGATTTCGCAAGTATCAAAAGAGCAGCCTTCCTTCATTTCAAAAATCTGTATAGTGAGGACATGGATCTGGATTAGAATTCTTGTCTTATTGATTGGGATCCCCCCTCAGTTACAACTGAGATGAACCAGCAGCTAGAAGCTAAAGTCACAAAGACTGAAGTCAAGAATGCCCTCTTTTCCATGGATCCTGACAAAGCCCCAGGACCAGACATATTCTCTGCCAGATTTCTCCAATCCTATTGGTAGATTGTGGAAAAATATCTCTATAAAATGGTTCTAAAATCCCATGTTTTCCAGAAAATTGGAGGAAGCAAAAATTCCGAGTTCCTTGCCCTCATCCCCAAGGAGAAAGGCGCCAGCTCATTCAACAGATTTCACCCTATCTCTCTCTGCAACATTGGTTACAAGCTGATTACCAAAGTAATCACTAACAGATTGAAATATATCCTTCCCAAAATCACTCCTGAGAACCAAGGAGGCTTCATCACGGTAGGCAGATAGTGGACAACTACATTTTAGACCAAGAGGCGATCCATTCAAGTCAACACCGCAAGGAAAAAGGTATGGTTGTTAAACTTGAATTAGCAAATGCTTTTGATCGAGTTAGGCACAGTTTCCTCTTGAATGTTTTTCATAGGTTTGGATTTGGTGAGAGCTTTATAAACTGGGTCCGGGCCTGCATCTCGGAGCCCTGGATTGCTCCCCTAGTGAATGGCAGAGCTGCTGATTTCTTCAAAGCCTCAAGAGGACTAAGGCAGGGGTGTCCCCTTTCACCTCTTCTATTTTTCCTTCAAGCCTATGTTCTCAGCTTTCATCTTGACAAGAAAATTAAAGAGCAAGAGATTTCTGGGATATGTATAGCAAGAGGAGTCAAAAGCATTAATCATGCCCTCTTCACAGATGACACTTTGCTGCTGGGTACTGCCTCGATACTCTCTTCCATCTGGTTCAAAGGAGCTTTAGATGAATTTTGTAGGGAGTCTGGAAGTAGTATCAACAAGGGGAAATGTCACATTTACGGTTGGAACATTTTTCCCAGCTTGCTTATCTCTATTGCTAGATGTTTTGGCTTCACTGCCTCCTCATCTTGGACCTCTTTTAAGTAACTTGGGCTTCCTGTCTTCCTCAAACGAGCCTACAACAGAGACTGGCTTCCTCAGTTGGAGAATTTCAAGAACAAAATCCAAGCCTGGGGATTCACCTGGCTTAATATTGCTGGCAAGACCGTTCTTATCAAAGCTGTGCTTAACAGTCTCCCCTTATTCCAGTTCTCGGTCCTCCTTGCTCCTTTTGGCATCCTCTGGAAGATGGAAAATCATATTCGCCAATTCTTTTGGAAGGGAGGAAAACAAAATGAGAAGAAAATCCCTCTTGTTAACTGGGAGACTGTCTCCAAGCCTTTGATGGAGGGGGGTTTAAAATTCAAGAATTTCTACCTTTAGAATATTGCTATGGGAGCTAAAATCCTGTGGAAAGTCATAGCACCCAAGCCTGGCTGGGCACAGTTGGCGCTGTGGAGGAAATACTTTAAAGGTAAGAGAGTTCGATGTTTGGACAAGCCTCTCCCTCAAGGTAGCTCTCCTTTTTTAAAACTCTGCTCCAAATTCGCCCCTCTGATTAGCTCCTATGCTTATTGGATCCCCGACAATGGAAGAAATATCAATCTATGGATTGATCGCATTATGGAAAGAGAGCCATTAGGGGAATGCTCCTCCCTGAATGCGCTGCACAGCTGGATGACAGATTCTAGGCTAAATACCATGTGGGATATCTCCAATTGGTCCGGGCCTCACTGGGCAAGTTGGAATTTATCTGAAACTCCCTCGGAGCTCCTCCATGATTGCACTACCCTTCACTCCTTGCTGCATGGACTGGCTCCTTCTCATGTGCGCAAAAAGGACTCACGTGGATGGGGTTCGTTGACCGGTGGCTACACCATGGCTCAGGGTTATTCAAAGCTCACAAATCTGCCTCACGTCCCTCCCGACCTACACCATGGAAAGTGATATGGCACTATTCCTCCCTGCCCAAAATTGACTTATTTTGTTGGATTTTATGCCACAGGAAAATCCTAGCATATGACAAATTGTAGAAGCGTGGCTTTCATGGTCTGTCTAGGTGTTCATTGTGCAGAGAAAACGTGGAATGTGCCACTCACCTCATGCTAAAATGTAAATTTTCTTTGCAACTTTGGCGTGATCTGATGGACCATTGGAATCCCAATTTCGTTCTTCCCAACTCCATACCTGAGTTATTTGCAAAATGGCTGAACAAATATCCCGACCCTTTTCCTAAAAACAAAGTGATCAAAGCGGCATGGTCTTCCCTTCCTAAAATTCTTTGCTGGCAGATCTGGCTAGAAAGGAACAATAGGATCTTTAGAAATAAGCAGCATGATGCCAAGATTTTAATGGTTAAGATAAAATCTCAGTTGAAAGAATATTTGGAAGAACAAAAAGACGACTCAAATATAGGCCAGCTAGACATTGTTTGGGGTTCTTCTCTAAACCTGCAATTTCAAAAAGCTGTCAGTAATATCTCCCCTCCCAAAGACTGGCAAATAAGGGATAAAAACAATGTCTTCCAAGATTGGATTTCCAACCAAATGATGCACTCTATTTTCTTTGATGGGGCTGCAAAGGGAAATCTTGGTAAGGTTGGGGCAGGAGGAGTCATAAAGAATACAGAAGGCACAACGATCCATAGCTTTTCTTGGGGCCTGGGTCTCAATTCCAGCATTCAAGCTGAGGCTTTGGCCCTCTTTCAAGGCCTCAAACTACTCTTAAAGTTGGATATCAAGGAGGCAAATGTTTTTGGGGATTCTCAGGTTATTATTAAAACTATTATGACCAAATCTTCTCCACTGGACTTAAGATTGGCAAGACTGATCTCTAGAATCAAAAGCTTGGGGAACTCTTTCCAGAATTTGAAATTCTTTCATGTACTGAGAGACAACAATAAAGATGCGGATCTAGAAGCTAATAAAGCTGCCCTCCTATCTGTTGGGGCAATGATAAGGGATGGAGACGAAACATGGGACCCAATTCCATAATCAGCCAGCTGCCATGTTTTACTGCTTATTATTAAAACAATTAGTTTGTATTTTCAAGCTTGGGAAAATCACAGAAATTGACTCCATAGCTACATGTAAAAAGAGCTGGAAGTTGAGCACAAGCTCCATGTTCCTTCTGGTTGCTGAGGTACTTTGGGCTATGCTCCCACTTATTGTAATCCGAATTTTGGTATTTAGACCATTCAGCTAATACAATCCGATAACCGTTGCTGTTAAAAATAAAAATAAAAAATAATGAATTTATTCTTAGTATTATATAATAAAAGTATATTTTTATTAATTTAATTTATTAAAAAATTTAGGTTGAAGGAGCTTTTAAAAAATAAGAATAAGAATATAATAATAATAATAATAATAAAAATGATTTAAGGGATTAAAAAAGGGTAAAAGTAAAAAGGGGAATAAAAAAAATGGATCAAAAAAGAGAAAAGATGGGAGGGGCACTAAGGCTAAACAACAACTAAGGATGAAGGGCCAGGATCCAACATCTACTAACACTCCATCCATCATCTATATTTAGGTTAACATGCCTCTTCTCGATTTCTAACGCTTCCCTTAACTTACGGTGATGAAAATGGTCAATCCTAGCAATCACCTTAGCTTCTTCGATGCAAAAGTGATGCTTCTTCTTTTTTGTGTGCTCTGCTAAGGTAGAGGAGCGGACCCACCATGCTTAAGGTCCGCCACGTGCTCATGAATATATTATTCCCCTTTGATCCCTTTTTTATTATTACCCTTTTTATTTTTACCCTTTTTTGATCCTACACACACACAGACACGCACACACACACACACACTCCAACCTAAATTTTTTAATAAATTAAATTAATAAAAATATACTTATATTATATAATAATAAGAATAAATTCATTATTACTGTTTTAACGAATATCTTTTAAAATAAAATAAAAATATAATAATAATACATATTATATTGATTAACTAATAAACTGAATTTAATTTGATATAATAATAAACTAATTTAATATTATATTATAATTCTAATCTTCGAGTCATTATTAGATAAATTTCATTTTTATATGTATTTCCCTCTATTTAGATATTATTATTATTCTTAATCACCTTTGACCATAATTTTTTTTTTTAATAATCAAAATTGTATTTATATAATAATATATATATATATATATATATATATATATATATATATATATATATATATATATATATATATATGTATATATATATATATATATATATATATATATATATATATATATATATATATATATATATATATATATATATATTTTCAATCGCTTGCAACCCCGTGTCAGAAGCTTGCCGTCGCTAGCTGTCGTTCGTTGGAGGATCGGGCAAACACGAGTCTTCCTCTCCTTCCTTCCGCCATCACCAACACTGACTCCAAATGCCTACTCTGCTTTCCGCCAAGAAGACAAAGAAGGTCAAAGCCTTGAAGTTTGTCAAGATATTGGAAGAAATGACGACGGTGTCTCTCCCTCTGAATGGTCCTATTTAGGTTGCCTTGAAAATGTCTGAGCTAGCGCTAGTGGGTTAGTTCACTGGCTCGTGGCTGTCCCCCAAAGCCACGGAAGCCCGGGTGATAAAAAAATGGAAGTCGTTGATTAAACAAAATTTCACCTCTTATTTCTTGGGAAGAGGTTATGTTTTATTCGAATTCACCTCCAAATAGGAAAAGGAGCTGATCTTCAGGAATGGCCCATATTTTATGGGGCCTCAAGGGCTGTACCAGAATAAGTGGACTCTGGAATTCGACCCTGCGGAGGACGTTCCTTCAATAGTTCCAGTGTGGGTCAGATTGCCTAATCTCCAAATACACTGCTGGAACTGGGTCTCACTGAAACACATAGGGGATGCGCTGGGAAAATTCATTGACAGGGGAAACAAAAAAGATCAATACGACTATGGTCAGATCTGTGTGGAGGTGGATCTTGAAGTAGGGCTTCTGGAAGCCATCAAATTAATGTTAGAAGCTGGTCTCATATTCAGAAACTGGATTATGAGCAACTTCCATTTAAGTGCCGAGGGTGTCATGATTACAGACACTTCGCCAGAAATTTCCCAAAAAAGAGTGAGGAGGATAAGGATAAATAAGAAGGATGGAAGTAGGCCAAGAGGTCCAAAAAAAATCCTAAGACCTCTAATTCGGTAGGACAAGGAAAGGGCAAAGGAAACCAGTACAAAGGTAACAACACGTCCCAGAAAAACCTCCCTCTAAAAGACTCAGGAAATATGTTTGGGCCCCTTGGCTCAGCTTCACAAGAAATCCCTGATGAGGATCCGCCTCAGAGGGAGACGATGAAGAATGAAAGGATTGAAGACAAGGAGTCTACTGAGGTTGTAGAGACAAAGGATTCCAGGTAGGGGGAAAGAGAATCAGAAAGATCCAAAGATAAGCACACAGTGAGTGATGTGGAAAGCCAAGACTCAGAATAATCCAAGGAGGAGGGAGAGATAGGAGACTCTCAATCCATGGTCAGAAGTTCGGCGAGGGGAAGGATGTCAACCAGGGAGAAGAGCGAGAAAGAAACATATAAAGACAAAGTGCATGGAAGCCAACCTACTTTGGAAAAGATGTTGGCTAAAACCCAAATATGGCAAGAAAATAGGGGCAGGGCTCCAAGGGAGGCCCTCACTCTCATAAAAATAAATAATGAAGGTGATCTCCTGGAATTGCAGAGGTTTTTGGAGTAAGATGAAAGAAGAAGCCATGATGAGCCTAATCATGACAAAAAACCCAGACATATTTCTAGTCTAGGAGACAAAATTGGAGGAAACTTATTTCCTCCAAAGCAGCAATTTTTTTTGGAAAAAAGGCGGGACAAAGGCTGTCTTTGCCAGAGGGGCCTCGGGAGGTCTTGGAACTCTTTGGAATGCTTCCAAACTCAATTTGGTAGCTGAAAATAAAAATGTTCATTGGCTGTTCACAAAGTTTCAACATCAAGAATCGAAGGAGATCTTCAGTCTCTTCAATGTATATGTTTAGGTAAATGCAGGGGAAAAGAAAAATTGTTGGGACTCCCTGAGAGACATGGCGGATGGGGAGGAGCTGGAAAACATTCTAATAGCAGTGGATCTAAATATTTCTTTAAGCCAGAGCGAAAAGCGAGGGGGATGTATTGTGAGAGATCTGGCTTGAGAGTGGGTGGAGGAACTCATTCACGACTGGGATCTTCTCGATATCAAGCCTTGCCGAGGTAAGTATACCTAGACAAATAAAAGGGTAGGCCCTGGGCATATTGCTGCTAGATTAGATAGGTTTCTCTTACAAAGTTCCTTCCTACTTCTTGACCTTGATGCGAAGATGAGTATTCTTACTAGTAGCACTTCGGATCATAAGCCCATAATGCTGGTTCTCTCAACCCAAACGAATTTAGGCCATATCCCCTTTCGATTTATTCCTCTCTGGATAAATCAAAAGGATTTTTTGGATAGGGTAGAATAAATATGGAAGAGGCCTGTCATGGGTTCCTCGTTCTTTGTTTGGGAGGAGAAGTTGAGAAGAGTGAAAATAGATTTGAAAATATGGGCTAAAAACATCCCTAGTCCTGCGGAAGAAAGAAAGAAAGTCCAATAAGCTCTTAAGAAGCATCAAGACTACATGGAAGAGGTAGAAATTTTGAGTGAATATTTAAAAAGGGAGGAAGAGCTACAAAAAAAAATTCAGAATGCATGCAGACAGGAGGAGGAATATTGGAGGCAAAAATCCAGAAGCCTTTGGTTGAAATCTGGAGACAGAAACACTTCATTTTTTCACAAGCAAGCCCAAGCTAGGAGAGGTTTCAATTCCATCTCAGAAATTAAGGATGAATCCCAAACTTATGGTGATTTCCCAAGCATAAAAAAGGCTGCCTTCATCCATTTTAAAAGTCTATTCAGTGAAGAAGAGGTGCAAGGATGCAGTGACAAGTTTCTAGATGAGATACCTTCTAAAATCACAGCTAGAATGAATCAGAAATTAGAGGCTACGGTCACTAGGAAAGAAATCAAGGCTGCCTTATTTTCCATGAATCCAGATAAATCCACAGGCCTGGATGGGTTAACAGCTAACTTTATGCAAGTATGTTGGCAGATAGTGAAAAAATATTTACATAAAATTATTCTAAAATCCCAATATTGTAAGAAAATTGGGGGTAGCATGAATTCTACTTTTCTAGCCCTCATTCTGAAAGAAAAGGGTGCAAATTCCTTCAATAGGTTCCGGTCCATTTCCCTGTGCAACATTGGATACAAGATAATTACAAAGGTGATTGCCAGCAGATTGAAAGGGATTCTTCCAGACCTCATTCTGGAGAACCAAGGGGGCTTTTTTCAAGGAAGGCAAATCACAGATAATATAATCTTAGTCCAAGAGGTGATATATTCAAGCCTGAAGAGAAAAGAAAAAAGTATGATAGTTAAGCTTGATTTTGCAAATGCGTTTGATAGGGTTAGGAATTCTTTTCTGTTTGAAGTTTTGCATAAGTTTGGTTTTGGGTTTGGATTCATTAGTTGGATCAGGGCTTGCATTTCTGAGCCATGGATTGCACCATTGGTGAATGGGAGAGTAGCATATTTTTTTAAAGCCTTGAGAGGGCTAAGGCAAGGATGCCCAATCTCCCCCTTGCTCTTTGTCCTCCAAGCCTCTGCCTTAAGCTTTATCCTAGAAGAAAGAAGATCAAATTAGGATATATTGGGACTTCAAATTGTGAGAGGAGTAAAAGAAATCAATCATGCATTATTTGCAGATAATTCCCTACTTCTTGGGGCAGCTTCTGTTCACACTGCCAAACAATTTAAATCGGTGGTGGACGAGTTTTGCATTGTCTCGGGCAGTAGCTTGAATGCTGGGAAGTGTCACTTTTATGGTTGGAATGTGTCTCAAAGAGAACTGAATGCTATTGCCAGATGCTGAGGATTTTCCGGTTCCATTTGATGGACGTATTTCAAGTACTTAGGGTTTCCTATCTTTTAGAAAATCCTTCAGGTAAGGAGTGGATTCCCCTCCTTAACAAGTTCAAAAACAAATTGCAGGCTTGGGGGTTTGCTTGGCTAAATCTCGCAGGGAAAACTGTGCTCATAAAGTCGGTCTTGAACAGTCTCCCAACCTACCAAGCATCGCTTATGCTAGCTCCACTTGGAATTCTCATAAAAATGGAAGGCTTAATAAGAAATTTCTTTTGGAAAGGTGGAAAAAAAAACATAAATAAATTGCCACTTGTCAATTGGGACAAAGTCACCAAGACAATTTTAGAGGGTGGTCTAAATTTCAAAGACCTAAGGATGCAAAATTTAGCGTTAGGGGAAAAAATTCTATGGAGGCAAGTTTCCCCTAAGGCTGGCTAGGCTCAACGTGTTCTCTGGAAGAAGTACTTTGATAGGAAAATAAAACATTGTTTGGATAGACCTGTTCAATTCGCTAATGGATCACAAATTCACAAGCTGTGCGTGCAGGCCCAAGCACTCATTCATGATAACTTGTATTGGGTCCCGGGGAATGGGAAAACAATAGACATCTGGGAGGATCACATAATGAATGATGTGCCCCTAGCGAACATCCACGAGCTTCAGGATTTGTGTCTTTCTATGGAAAATGTAGGTGTGGTCTCTCTATGGGACATATCTGCTTGGAGAGATAAAATCTGGTTGGATTGGATGAAGCCGGATTTGCCAAGCGATCTTGAAAGCGCATGGCTGGAGTTACGCTTCAGGCTTAAAGGGAAGGCTCGAACGCGTGAAGAGAAGCATGATTAGAGAGGTTGGGGGACAAGTTCTGGTGTGTACTCTGTGGTGCAAGGTTATAAAATGTTGCGTGCTATTCCTTATGCTCCTCCATGCCCAACACTGTGGAAAGGTATTTGGAAACATAAATGTATTCCCAAAATCGACATGTTCAATTGGATGTTATGCCACAATCGAGTGCTCACAGCTGACAATCTAAGAAAGAAAGGCTTCCATGGCCCTTCAAGATGCTCGCTGTGCTTGGAAAATGATGAAAATGCCCAACATATAATGTTGGAATGCAATTTCACATTAGAAGTCTGGAACAAAGTGCTGAACCATTGGTCTGCGAAAATAACGCTCCCCTCCTCCATTTTCGATCTACATGCATACCGGTTGCACCGTTACCCTGGACAACTCCCAAACAATAGTTGGTTTAAGGCTGGTTGGCTGGTGTTACCAAAGCTGGTCTGCTGGAAAATATGGTTGGAGCGGAATAGTAGGATTTTCGAGGGGAAAATGAACAACGCAAAAGTGATCTTGACTAAGATAAAAAGCATTCTCAAAGAATTTCTGAGTGAGTATGTGGAGAATATCACCGATAAAAACCTCTCCCCTCTTGGGGTGGAGTGGGGAAGTTTGCTGGGTTTACAGCTCCTCAATCCGGATTTCCAAGAGGAAAAGAAAAAAGACTGGCATATTAGAGTGACTGAAGAGAACTTCTGCAATTGGAATAAGGAAATGGCTTGCTACTCTTTGTTCTTCGATGGAGTAGCAAAAAGTAATCTGGGGACTGCAGGTGCAAGTGGAGTCATCAAGAATAAGGAGGGCCAAATTGAGCATAGGTACGCTTGGGGTCTTGGCCAAGAGACCAATACCCAATTAGAGGTGATGGCGCTGCTACAAGGTCTCAGGGTTTTGAAAAAGGTGGGCATCAAGGAAGCAAAGGTCATTGGCGACTCTCACTCATAAAAATGCTAGTGGAAAATTCAAGCCCGAAGGATCTTTGGCTAACTAGAGTGATGATGAGAATTAAAAAGCTTGCTTGATCCTTTCAAAAGTTAAGCTTCTTCCATGTTTTGCGGAACAAAACAAAGAGGCAGATGCGGAAGCTAATAGAGCTGCTCTTCTTCCTGTGGGCACTCTATTATGGGATGAGAAGGAAAATTGGGATCCAATACTGTAGTAGTGTTGTTATGTTTTATTGTCTATTGCTTCAGCAGTTTGTATGTGTCTTTAAGTTAGGGGAAATATCGCCGTTAAAGTGGATTTCGACATCTAGGAAGCTTCAATATATCTGAATTAGAGATGGGTGGGTTCTGGTTATGGGGGAAACTTAGGAGTTGTCCCGAAAATCTTGGAAGCATGTAAATGGGCTCTTTTGCCAATAATTTTAATACCAAATCATAACCGTTTCTATAAAAAAAACAAAATAAAAAAATAATAAATAATAACTTCTTGAACCCTAATTTTCCCTTATTATTTATACTCCACTTTAACAAATATCTTTTAATTAAGAAATTAAAATATAATAATAAAATATATTATAACTATTAACTAATTAAACTAAATTAAATATAATATAATAATAAAATATTTTAATAAAATATTTCATTTATATATTTTCCCTCTCTCAGTTAAACTAGCTATTATACCTTAATGGCTAGTTGGATGCTCTCTCCATCTTTTTAACCTGTCTCCTTGATCTGATTTCTCATCTTGTCCTGAAGATGAACCACACTGGTTGGTTCGAAACATGTCAACAATACATGATATTATGTGATTATCACCGAAAGTAGTTTTTTACAAATTATGGAACACAGATGCCAAATTCCAAAAATAACATATCCTCCTTGAATACTTCCTGTGATGGTTGTAAAATGAAGAGTCCAATGTGGAAGATGTAGGGATTAATGAAGACATCACAAAACTACCCACATTGGAAAAGTTCATTAGTTTGTTGCATAAACAATTTTTATATGTAATTTTCGTCTTCGTCATTTTCCTATATTATCTGCACATTAAATCTGGGCTTGTTTTGATCAAGGTACCTACAACCAATCATCGTAACCTTGTAGAAAGACATCCATAACGAACACATAGCTTCACAATGCTCAAGACCTGCTAGGAGGGCAACATTTCCAAATGGACTATCCATTATCTCAAGCTTACAAATCTTTTGACATCTTGACAACACACATTCCGTGCCCAAATCACTACTTCCAGCAAAGGCCACAAACAAAGTTAATAGATTCTTTGCATAAAGACCAATGTACTAAAAAATCCTTATCATTGAGAAAACTTGATACCACCAATCCTTGTAAACCCTTACAAATATTTACAATTGCTCCAAAAGCCTCATCCATAGGTTCTTCTGTAAATGATCTGATTGGCATGGATTCATAATACAAAGGAAGAAACATGTTAACCTGGGGAAATTTTGAGCCATTATAATAATTGTTGCATTTGTCATTTTCCTGAAAAAATACAAAACATAACTATGATTAGGATATCCTTGAGATATTGCAAGGATTCCTTTTTCCGTGATACCAACTCGATCTTGACCAAATGGGTCCATTCGAAAAACATGTAATTCTCTCAAGTTCTTACAACTAGATGATACAATTTCTAGACCCTGGTATGCAAATTGAACAAAACCAAAAAAACGTGTAGTTATGTATACAAATGTTGATGACATGTGAACAATGGTTTGAATTTGTATATGGGATGAACATTTTAATGACATAAATGAGCATTCAATAATTGGTACAACAATGAAAAGTTTCAAGAACGAAGCATGAGCCACAATATCCGGTAGCAGTCTTGGCGTTGGGACGATGTCATTGAACAATTTTACAATCGCAATACCACCCATGATTGCAAAAAATACATAACACGTCATTGTTGGAATTAGAATGAGAAAAAATGTCATAACCATTGACCTCACATCTGGCCTGAATATAAACCTCCCAGCAAAGGAAAATTTATGGCTTGCTTTCCAAGCTTGATATATTCTCTTCTCGCTCTCAGATACAATGATGATAATGGCCATGTCCAAGAAGATTCCATGCTTGACCACACTCTTGAATCCTACCTCAACGTTTCCCACAACCCTCAAATCCTTGATTGATGTCTCAAAAAAAAAATCCACGATGTAGTTGCATTTATCTGTAATGTAGATCTTGTTCTCGCCCTTGGCTTTCTCGTACAAACGCGTGCTGGAATTAGGGGCAGTGACTTCGTCGGAGGACCCATGACATGTCAGGAAAGGAATCGTGACCTTAATGAAATTATGCTAAAATAAAGCGCAAACCCAGACTATCTCTCACATGGTGCCCATGCGAGGAAAAATTGTGTACCACCTGGGGTTGCTAGTGATGATCTTGTAGAAAATCTAACAACAGGATTCAAATTGATCCTGTAATGTACTAAAACAAGATACTGAATCCTTCTACAATTTTCAGAAATAAAACACGATCACACAATCACATAACAAGTAAGAGAAAGAGACAATCAATCGAACAACACAATATGTATCTAGGGAAAGCACACTTCCTAAAACCCCCCTATCTGTATTGTATGAAGTCAAGGATCATGCAACAATACAATGCTTTCTCTCTCAAGAGAAAGTCGTGCACTCTGTCAACTATCTCACACTAGTCTAGGAAAAATCAGACAAATACTTAAGCCAATTCTCTAGCTCTACTCAACCTGCCTTTCTCACACATTCCTTGAGGAATTAAATCCCTATTAAATAGGAAAATCCTTCTAATTGATTGCGTAATGCTTCCTTAGCCTCCACATGACTCTATAACTGACCTGTACAATTTTCTAACTATACAACTGATAGTTATCATCCCTTTAACCTCAGTCTCAACTGGGCCTTAACATAGTTACCGATCAAATAGGTAACTGAACTGGTACCTACTTTTTTGAGGTAGCAAAAAAAGCACTCGATTTTCAAAAGTGGTGATGCAGAATCACTTTTCTTTTTGGAGCATATTTTTGACACTTTAATTTTTTTATTTATAAAGTATGAATATTTGTTTTAAAATGTTAGTGATTTTCATGCTAATTTTGAAAAGTGTTGATGCAGCATCGACCATTTTTTTTAGAGGTTATTTTCATGCTAATTTTGAAAAGTGTTGATGCAACATCCACCATTTTTTTGAGAGGTGATTTTCATGCTAATTTTGAAAAGTGTTGATGCAACATCAACCATTTTTTTTTAGAGTGGTGATTATCATGTTGGTAATAAAACATAAAAATAAAATAAGAAAAATATGACAAAAAAAACTCAAATATAAAAAATATAAAAAAATAATAAAAAAACAATAAAAATGTAAAAAAAAAACAAAATTAACTTGTAAAAATAAATAATAATAATAAAAACAAAAAAATTCGAAAATTAAATAAAAAATGAGAAAAAATTCAAAAAAACACACAATTTAAAGAAAAAAACAAAAAATGAACCAAAAATATAAAAAAACATATAAAAATATAAAAAACATCAAAACATTTTTTTTTTCTAAGTTATTAAAAAAAACCATATAATAAAAAAAAATTAAAATAGAAAATTTGAAAATAATTAAAATTAAAAAAAATTTAAATTTTAAAAAAATTTAATAAGAAAATAAAAATAAATTTTTTAAAATAATAAAAGATTATATATATATATAATTAAAATAAAAAAATTAAGATTAAAAAACAAAAAAGAGAAGAAAAAAAACAGTTTCCAAAAAAAGAAAAAAATAAACAAAAATATTATTATTATTATTATTATTTTTAATTAAAAAATGAAAATAAAATAAAATAAAGTATTAAAAAAAAAAAACCTAAAAATATTAAATTAAAAAAAATATTTATAAAAATTAGATTAAAAAAGAAAATTTTAAATTTTATTAAATTAAAAAAAAATAAAATTAAAATTTAATATTAAATTAAAATTAAAAATTAAAATTAAATTAAAAAAACAAATATTAAATTTAACGATGATGATGATGATGGTGGTTAACGTCCACTGAGACCAATATTTGGTCTATCGGACCTAAAGAAAAGAGTTATTTAGTTTGATTTAAGATTTTATTCCTATGCTCAAAAAGCTTGGAGAGAAGCCTCCCGAGCTCACTATAATTTTGACATCTTAAAAGTCTACGAAGGTCAGTATTGCAACAAAGATTATGAAATTGGGCTCTAATGTGGTTGTACACCGGGCACTCTAAGAGGAAGTGATTTTCATCCTCGATGTTCATATTCTCACATAGATGGCAGATCCTTTCCATCCATGGTGTTTTAGGAACTGTCCAACGACTTGTTTCACTATGGAGCTCATGAGAGTTCGTTCTAATCTTGGCTATATTAATTTTCTTCTTTGAGCTAGTTAAAACAGATAGATACTTTTGATCTTCTAGGGTGGGGTTGATGACCTCCTTATAATATTTTAATTTTCTTTTAGTTGCTAGATCTTTCTCACAACACATTTTTTCTTTGAACTTAGAAGTAACAATTTTTTTAATGTTATTAATGTTTTGCAATGCAACATTCTCGTCGATCTCCCAATGGTTTAACCAGGCCCTGGTGTCTTTATACCAACCTTGTTTAAGCCTTAGGTGGTTTTGGCTAGAATTTAAAGCTAGCTTAGGAAGTCTATGGTCTCCTATGCTATTGAGCTTGTGCTTGTACAACAGAAGCCTAGTCATAGCTAGGATCTCGATAGGGGAAAGACCCACTTCTATAAGGATAATAGGATAGGGTGTATTGTTTTTAATTTTAAGGTTATAAGTTATAAAACGCTTCTAGATTTGCTCAATATTTCTCCAGGATTCTATAGAGATGCTGCAACCCCAAACCTCACATCCATATAAGATAACAGGAGCGACTAAAGTTTCAAAGAGGAACTTCTTTCTATCCCACATTATGAGGTTTGTCGTTTTACAATTATTTTCAAGTCCAAAATAAGCTTTCCACCCCCCATTAATCCTTTTTTGAATGCTAAAGTTCCAGTTGAGCTTGTGATGAATATCAATTCCTAGGTACTTGTAAGAAGACACTTCCTCCAAGTTACTATTGTCATACATGAAATTAGCGTAAGTGTCCTTCTTGGATTTGATAATCATAACTTTTGTTTTGTCAGTGTTAACAGACATACCCATGGTAGAGCAGAAATCCTTAAGAAGTCTAAGTTGCTTATCAAGATCAGATGGGCACCTTGCGAGAAAAAAAATATTGTCAGCATAGAGAAGAAGGATGATGACTATCCCAACTAAGATCGTGCCAGCGCATCCTGCTTCCTCTAAACAACCTTCTAGCTTGTCAATGTAAATTCCAAATAGGATAGGGGAGAGGGGGCAACCTTGTTTAACTCCAATATTACACTTAAAATTAAATAAAATATTAAATTAAATTAAAAAACCAAATATGCAATCTAAGAAATAATATTAAAAAATTTAAAAAAATATTAAATAAAAAAATTTATTAAAATTTAATAAAAAACAAAAATATTAAATATTTTTTTTAATAATTTTATTGATAAAAAAATTGTATTAAAAAAATTTAATTTAATTTTAAATAAAGCGGCGGGGGCAGGCCGCTGGGAGAGTAGGGAGTTGCAAGCAGTCTCCCTGCCCTACGGCCGGGCTCGACCGCCACTTGGGGGGCACAATGAATTTTTTTTTTTTATTAAATAAAATTATTATTATTAATTTTTTTAATTCAATTTTTATTATTATTATTAAATTTTAATAATTTTTTTATTTATTTAAATTTTTAATATTATTTATTAAATTTCATATTTGTTTTTTAATGTGATTTAATATTTTATTTTTATATTATTATTTTTTTAATTTAATTTAATAAAATTTTTAATTTCAATTTAATATTTATTTTTTAAAATTTTGTTTTGTTTTTGTTGTTGTTTTTTTATTTTTTAGAGAAACGGTTATGGGATGTATTAACTGTTTGGTCTAAATACCAAAATTCGGGTTACAATGAGAGGGAGCAAATCCCAGAAAGCATCAATAATCAGAAATGCTGTAAGACTTATGGGCAGCTTCCAGCTCTTTTTGAGTACAGTTATATGTTCGATTTCTGTGATTTTCCCAAGCTTAAAAATGCAGACAAATTGATTCAATAACAAGCAGAAAAACATTTCAGCTGGCTGATTATGGAATTGGGTCCCATGTTTCTTCCCCGTCACAAATTATTGACCCAGCAGAGAGGAGGGCTGCCTTATTTGCTTCAAGGTCTGCATCTTTGTTGTTGTCTCTTAACACGTGGTAGTACCTCAGGTTTTGGAACGATTTCCCCAAGCTTCTGATTCTTGATATCAACCTTGCCAATCTTAGATCCCGAGGGGAAGAATTTGTCACCATAATTTTAATTATCACTTGGGAGTCTCCAAAAATATTAACCTCCTTGATTCCTAGAGTCAAGAGCAATTTTAAACCTTGAAAGAGGGCCAAAGCCTCTGCTTGAATGCTGGTGATGATTCCCAGGCCCCAAGCAAAGCTGTGTATCAGCGTACCTTCAGCATTTTTAACAATTCCTCCTGCCCCAGCCCTTCCCGGATTTCCTTTAGATGTGCCGTCAAAGAAGAGAGAGTGCACCTGTTGATTGAGGATCCAGTCTTGGAATTCTTCATTGTTCTTCCCCCTTATTTGCCAAATTTCAGGGGGGGGAATATGTCTAGGAGCTTGATGGAATTGCAGATTTAGGGAGGCACCCCAAATTAAATCTAACTGATTTAGATTTGTAGCATCTTTTAGACCATCCAAGCTCTCTTTTAACTGGGATTTTATCTTGGCCGCTACCACCTTGACATCATGTTGAATGTCTCTAAAAATTCTGCTGTTTCACTCTAGCCAGATCTGCCAGCAGCAGATTTTAGGGAGGGAAGACCAAGCCGAATTAATCACCTTGTTTTTGAGAGGAGGGCCAGGGTAACTTCTCTGCCAATTTGCAAATAGATCTGATATAGAGGTGGGGAGAACAAAATTTGGATTCCAATAATCCATCAGCTCGCTCCAGACCTGCACAGCGAATTTACAGTTCAACACAAGATGCGTGGCACATTCCACATTCTCTCTGCATAAAGAACACCTGGACGGGTTGTTAAAACCACGCTTTTGCAGTTTGTCATCAGTAAGAATTTTCTTGTGGCATAAAAGCCAACAAAACATGTCGATTTTGGGTAGAGAGTGGAGGTGCCAGATCGCAGTCCAAGGAGCAGGATCCGGAGGGACGTGAGGTCTCAGAGCGAGCTTTGCATAGCCTTGGGCAACAGAATAACATGCAGAAAAAGATCCCCAACCACGTAGATCTCTCTTGCGTGCATGCATGGGAGAAATTCCATTTAATTTGGAGCGAAGATAGTTGCAATCCTGTAGCAGCTCCGGAGGCACATCAGAGAAATTCCAACCTGCCCAATGTGACTCAGCCCAAATGGAAATATCCCACAGAGTGGATTTCCCAACAGCGGTCATCCAGCAGCGTAGCGCATTCAAAGAGGAGCAGTTACCAATCGGATCACGGTCTAGAATACGATCTGCCCAGATGTTTATACTCTTACCATTCCCAGGGATCCAATAGGCGTTGGTGCTGATCAGAGGGGCAGCTTTGAAGCAGAGCCTTGCAAAAGGGGAAACGCCTTGAGGGAGAGGACCGTCTAGACATCTGAGTCTCTTGCCTTTAAAATATTTCTTCCAGAGAGCTAATTGGGCCCAGCCCGGCTTGGATGCAATAATTCTCCAAAGCAGCTTAGCTCCCATGGCAATGTTCTGAAGAGAAAGATTCTTGAAGTTTAGCCCCCCCTCCCTTAGAGGTTTAGAGACAATCTCCCAGTTAACCAAAGGGATTTTCCTCTCATTATTTTTTCCCCCCTTCCAAAAAAAGTTTCGAATGTGCTGGTCCATTTTCTGAATAATGCCAATAGGGGCCAGGAGAACAGAGAACTAAAATAGGGGAAGACTACATAGCACAGATTCAAGGAGAACTGATTTTACTGCAATATTGAGCCAGTTGGAACCCCAAGTCTGGAGTTTGGTTTTGAATTTTTCAACTTGAGGAAGCCAATCCTTGCTGTAGGGCCTCTTGAGGAAGATAGGAAGCCCAAGATATTTGAAAGATGTCCAATTTGAAGAGGCTGCGAAGCCAAAACATCTTGCAATGGAGCTGAGCAAGATGGCCGGAGTATTACAACTGTAGATATGGCATTTCCCTTTATTGAGACTACTTCCTGACACCAAACAGAATTCATCTAGAGCTTCTTTGAATCTGTTGGCCGAATGAGTTGAAGCAACCCCCAGCAGCAAAGTATCATCTGCAAAGAGGGCGTGGTTGATGCTTTTAACTCCTGTTGCAATGCAAATCCCAGAGATCTCCTGCTCTTGCATTTTCTTGTTTAGGTAGAAACTGATGACGGAGGCTTGAATAACAAACAACAGGGGAGAAAGAGGACAGCCCTGCCTGAGTCCCCTTGAGACTTTGAAGAACTCAGCTGCTCTACCGTTTACAAGGGGAGCAATCCATGGTTCCGAAATGCAAGCCCGAATCCAATTTATGAATTTCTCACCAAAGCCAAATTTTTTTAGGACATTTAAGAGGAAACTATGCCTAACACGATCAAAGGCATTTGCTAAGTCTAGTTTGATAGCCATACCTCTTTCCTTGCGCTGCTGACTTGAGAGAATTACCTCTTGAACCAAGATGAAATTGTCCACGAGCTGTCTACCATGAATAAATCCCTCTTGGTTTTCTGGAATGATTTTGGGGAGAAGCAATTTCAGCCTATTAGCAATTACTTTGGTGATCAACTTGTAGCCAGTGTTACAGAGAGAGATGGGACGAAATCTGTTGAAGGAGCTAGTGCCATTTTCTTTGGGAATGAGTGCAAGGAACGCAGAATTAGTACCACCTCCAATTTTTTGACAGTCTTGGGATTTTTGAACCATTTTATAGAGATCTTTTTCCACAATGTGCCAACATGATTGAAAGAATCTGGTGGAGAATCCATCCGGACCTGGTGCTTTGTCTGGATCCATGGAAAAGAGAGCATTCTTGACCTCAGCCTTGGTGACTTTGGCTTCTAGGAGTTGATTCATCTCAGCAGATATTGAAGGGGGGACCCAGTCGAGCAGTGCAGAATTTTGAACCAGATTCACATCCTCACTGTACAAGTTTTGGAAGTGAAGAAAAGCTGCTCGCTTGATGCTGGCGAAGTCTTTATGAGTGGAGTTGTCATCCTTGATCTCGGAAATGGTATTGAAGCATTTTCTAACTTGTGTTTTCTTGTGAAAGAAAGAAGTATTTCTGTCCCCTTCTTTGAGCCATAGGCAGCGAGACTTAATTCTCCAAAACTCTTCTTCAGCCAGGCATGCTTTATGGAAGTGCTATTGGAGTTGAACCTCCTTTTCAAGGAGATTTCTGGTTACATGTGCCTCTTCCGAAATCAAGCGGTGCGCTTCAAGTTGACTTTGTAGATTTTTTCTTTCAGCTGCTGGGTTGGCAAGAGTTTTGGCCTAGCCCTTTAGAGCAACTTTCATTCTTCTGAGCTTTTCTTCCCACACGTAGAAGGGTGATCCATTGACTGGCTGGGACCAACTTTCCTTGACAATCTGCATGAAATTGGGTTCCTTGACCCAAAGGGGACTAAATCTGAAGGGAATGGGGCCAAGATCAGGGTGAACCCGGAGATCTAGCTTGATGGGATTGTGGTCAGATATGCTGCATGGAAGGATTTGCATGCAAGCATCTAAACCAAGCAAGAGAAAGGAACTTTGAACAAAATATCTATCCAGCCTTGCTGCTATATGTCCAGGGCCTACTCTTTTATTTGACCAAGTGAACTTACCAGAAGAAGGCTTGATGTCCAGCAGATCCCAATCTTGCAGAAGATCCTCTGCCCATTCCCTCGCCGGATCTTGCACGATGCTGCCTCCTCTCTTTTCTGAGGAATTTAATGTGAGATTGAGGTCCCCTGCAATAATGATGTTAACTAGGTTGCCGAGATCTGCTTGGTCTCTTATAGAGTCCCAACGGGCCTTTTTTTCTCCAGCATTGACCAGTACATAGACATTGAAGAGACAAAAATATTCTTTGGTAACAAGGTGCTGCATTTTGAGAAGCAGCCAGTGGGTGTTTGAAACTTCGAATACTAACAAGATCTTGCTTTCGTTCCAAAAGGTGCCTAACCCTCCAGAGGCTCCTCGGGCAGAGACAACTTTTGCTTTACATTTACTCCAGATTTTTTTACTTGCTTGAAGGAGGTCTGAGTCCTCCATCTTGGTCTCCTGGATAAGGAGTATGTCCGAGGCTTCTATTCTTATTAAGTTTCTTATGGCCTCTTCCTTGATTTTGCTCCCCATACCCCTACAATTCCAGGAGACAATTTTCATTATTTACCTTTGTTCTGCTGGGCTCCCTTGGAGCCTTGGAGTTGGTTTCTCATCATCTTCGGCTTTTTTAATAGCAGCTTCTCCAGCGTTGGTTGGCTGCCCTGTAGCTTATCCTTGAACGTTTCCTGCTCTCTTTTCTCTCGATCTGTTCTGCGACCTCTTGCGGATCTCCTTAAAGAGGCTTGGGAGTCGCCTATTTCTCCTTCCTCCTCTGAGTCATCCGTTTCCTGGTCCTCTTCCTCGACTTCTACAGGGATTCCCTTCGAGCTTTCTGAAACACTTGCATTAGAGGGGTTCCCTTTGTTCGGGGATGCTGTCTTTTGAACCTCCACCTCCTGGGTGTCCTCTTGGTGCGAGCTTAGGAGTTCGAACTTGTTTTCAGGAGCGGGCTTAGGCGAGATTTGCTGAGAAGAGGCCTGTTGGGGACCTTTGCCAATAGGGCCTCCCAACTTTTGAGCCTTATGGGAGGTTTTGGAGCGCTTGACTTGATTCCATCCATCCTCCTTCCCTTGCACAGCCTCGTTGTTGGATGGATAGCCTCTGGCGAAGTGGCCATAGACATGGCATTTCCGGCATTTGAAGGGTAGCTGCTCATAGTCCAGCTTCTGCACATGCGACCAGCTTCCGACTTTGATTTTGATGGCCTCTGGTAGCCCAACCTCCAGATCTACTTCCACGCCGATCCTAGCGCAGTCATACTGGTCCTTGTTGTTTTCTCGATCGATGAACTTCCCTAGGGCATTTCCAATATGCATCAGAGAGTCCCAATTCCAACAGTGAACTGGTAGATTTGGAAGTCTAACCCACACCGGGACTGCTTTGGGCACATCCACAGCAGGATCGAAATCCGGAGTCCACTTATTCAGATACAAACCCTGAGGGCCCATGAAGTAGGGGCCGTTCTGGAAGATCAGATCTTTGTCATCTTTTGAAGTGAACTCGAAGAGAAAGTAACCTTTCCCCAAAAAATAAGAAGTAACGCTTTCTTTGATCAGAGGTGCCCAGTTTCTGTTGACCCAACTCTCAGTGGTTTTGGGAGATGGCCATAGCCCTGTGAACTGGCCTATGAGAGCTCGTTCAGCCAGTGATAAAGCGACCTGGATCGAGGTCTCTGCTGGGAGATAGATCTCAGGTATATCATCAATTTTCTTAACAAATTTCGCAGCTTCAACATTCTTCTTCTTAGGAAGTCCTGCCAATAAGCGATCGAAAGCCTCGGCAGAAGAGGGCGGGGGAGGGGGAGGAGGAGGCCCCTGGGGAGAGCCCAGCCCCTCCATGGGCGCAAGCCCTAGCAAGAAGACCTGGAACAAGAAGCCGACTCAAAAGAACGCGTTCATTCCATGTCAAATGAATTAAACTGCCTTCTTGTTTTTGTTGTTGTTGTTGTTGCTGTTTTTTTTTAATTAAATAAAATTAAATAATTTTTTAATTTTTAAAATTTTAAATTAATTTGTTTATATATATATATATATATATATATATATATATATATATATATATATATATATATATATATATATATATATTCCATTTTTAATTGATTTTGAATTTTTTTAAAATTTTCATTTTTAAAGTGTTTTTGTTTTTGTTTTGTTTTTTTTTTTTTTAAATTTATAATTTTTAAATTTATTTATTTTTTTCGAAAAGAAAAATTGAACTTTCTATTAAGATAATAAAAAGTTACATAGGATATGCCCATTGGCATTCTGAGAAATTGTATGCTTTTTGTCCCTTCGACTAGAAGAGAAAACATAGAGGTTGGAGGCTATGAGAAAACCAGCACAACTGGTTCCCATTAGCCCTACAAAGATTTGCAAGTGGAGAGCACCTGTGATAACCCTCGGGCTTCCCCTAATAGAGGAAAACCAGCCCTAAACAGGAGTCAAAACAGGCATTAAGTTGTTTAGTTCACAAAAAAAAAAAAACATCTGAAGAGTAAACACTTTTTCAGATGTGCATAGTTTAGTTATCAGGAAAAAGAAAAACCAGTTTTGTCTCCCGGATCTCCTCTCATCGAGGAAAACAATCCGAAACAGAGATAAAACAGAGGTGCGCTGAAGTTCGTAGTCTGAAGTTACAATAATGACAAGAGTTTTAAAAACTGAAATTAAAACAAAAATCTGTCATAACAAGAATTTAAATGGCAATATGGGGCTAATCCAAGACCCAGATCAGTTCTCCTTCATATTCTTTGATTACCCAAGTCCCCAAAGCTTGCTATATGCCCTCCTTAGATAGGAGGTCTGTGTCCATGTTCTGTTCCTTGTAAATATGAAAAAAAAAAAATTGATTAAAATAAGCTTTCAGATTCAGAACCTCTTCTAGTAATGGAAGCAGAATATAGTTTTGGCATCTTTGTTTCCCATTAAACCATTTGATAATATTCATGGAATCTCCAAAAATCTGGACTGCTCTCAACCCGAGTTGAGTAAGCCAACACAACAACAATTTTAGGGATTGGAGCTCAGCAAAATTGTTTGTTCTAGGTCCTAAACCCACAGAGGCTTTTAAGATCTTCCCCGTAGGGAAATGGATGGTGAACCCTGCCCCACACCTGTTTTGAGGGTCTGAAGCCCCATCCAAATAGGCCCATGGGATGTCTCCCCTAATCTCTTCCTCCTGAATAAACCCCACTGACTAATTTTCCTTGGGAATGGGGATGTTCTCATAAATGAAGACCCCTTCTGCTGCTAGGGTAGCTGCTGGAATCCTGGTGTCCCTAAAGATGACCCTGTTCCTGGAAATCCATGTGCCCCATGAGACAATAAGCAATTTTTTTCAAGCGGTCATTTGGGGCTTCATTCCACCATTTTTGCCATGGAGGGGCCTTCCCATCTTTGAGAGAGATTTAAGTGCCTCAAAGTTTCGTCCCATATGCTAAAATTGAAGTGGAAGGATAGAAATAGATGCTGAACTAATTCCTCATTATTTTTTCACAGAGAGCACCAATCCAGGCCAATCTTACTTCTTTTTGGCATATTATCCCAATATGGGACTTTGTTCTTTTGGATACACCAGAAGAAGAGCCTCAATTTTGCTGGGCACTTGAGCTCCCACATCGGCTTATACCAACACTTCGGCTCGACCCACCCTTTCTGAGACATGAGCCACTTATATTTAGATTTTTGAGTATACTGACCGGTAGGGGAGTGTACCCATCTCAAGGAGTCCAATCTCTCATGAATGCATACATTTTACCTTTGTAGCTCACTTATATATCCTTGCCATTCTTCCCTCCACCTGTCTTCTATTTGAAGGTCCTCCCCTGATCTCCACGCTTGTCCCCAAATAGTTGATTGGCCTACACTTTCAATATGACTTAGATATCGAATCCCTCTGCTGGCAAGATGATCGATCAAATCTCTAGAGAGGGCATATGCTCCATTACATCCTATGCATGGATCCTTGCCTATTCTGACATGTTCGCCATTTCCTACATGCCAAGCCAGGCCTTGTTCAATAATCCTGATTGAGTCCAGAGTGGCTTTCCATACAACCATGGTGTTTAGCAGTTTTTTTATCTAGTAGACGCACCCAATCCCCCACTCACATTGGGTCAATGTATTTTCTCTTTTCCACTGATGTCCATAAATTATCCGAAGTGATTAACCTCCATCCCAGTGTTTCCGCCAAAGAGGGGGTGAAAGCCGAGATCTCCTTTATTCCCCAACCTCCCCAAGCCTTGGTCATGCAAATTTCTCCCACGCCACCCACGGTAGAACCGATTCATCCTTCGGCCCTACCCACAAAAATCTGCTACAAATCTTCCTTATTTTGGAAAGTATTCCTTTTGGGACCCATGTTAATGCTGCCCAGTACACTAGAATAGCCGGATCAACTAATTTGATTAGCACGAGCCTTCCTGCCCTTGACAACCATTTGAAACTCCAATGTTTAACCCTTTACTCAATCTTTGCCACCAGCCAATGCCAATCCTGGATTTTGTAGGAGTCAGCCTTTAATAAGAACCCCAGGTACTTAAGCTATCGGCAAAGGTTTTAACTTTGAAAGGGAGCTCCTCAGAAATTATTTCTACTTCCACCCTTGTGAACCCTTCCAGAGTTATTGAAGATTTATGATCGTTTATGCACAACCCCATTGGCTTGAGGAAAAGGTCCAGAATTGTTTTGATTCGTCTGATGTCTTGTTTGCTTCCATTGCTGAAAAATAGGATATCGTCAATGAATAAAAAATGACTTATATATAGATTGACTACCACTTCAATTCCTTTTGATATCTCCTCTCCTCTTTGCATCATGGATCATCTGACTAAGGTATTCTGCTGCAAGGAGGAAAAGGATGGGTGACAAAGGACAACCCTGACGAAGACCCCTTTGAAATTGAAAGAATGGAGTTGCGGCCCCGTTGGTTAGAATGGTGATGCTTGTGGTTGTGATGCATCCCATTACCCAATTGATGAAATCATTCCTGAACCCCTGATGGGTCAAGAGAAGCCGAAGATACATCTAACTTATACAATCACAAGCTTTGGAGAGGTCGATTTTCACTATCGATCCTTTCTTCCTACTCCTTTTGAGACTGTGGAGAGTTTCCTGAGCCACCCCTACCACCTCATGAATTTGTCTTCCTTCCAAGAACCCAAACTGTTCCTTGGATATGTTATTTGAGAGGAAAGGCTTCATGCGTGTGGCTATCACCTTTGCAAAAAAAATTTAGATGCATGTGCAGAGGGATATAGGCCTGAAGTCCTCAAAGGATTTGGGGTCCTCCTTTTTGGGGATGAGAGCTAGGAAGGTAGAGTTGAAGGGTTGGTATATGGTGCCATTGATCCTCGACTCTTCTACCACCCCAACCAAATCGTCTCCCAGGGACTCAAAGAAATGTTGAAAAATTTCAACTCTCCACCCATCTGGCCTAGGGATTTTTTCCTTCTGCATTGACTTTAGGATCCCTTCCACCTTATCTTTCGACATTGGTTCCATTATGCTATCATTTCCTTTCTCTTTAATATACTGTGGGAAGAACTGCGCTACTCTGATCACTTCTGCTATTGAGGCCTTTACTGGGGCTTTAAAGAGCGATCTAAAATGGCTGCATCCTAGACTAGAGAGCTCCTCAAAGGATTTTGTAGTTCTACCTTCCTCCGTTTGCATACCCCAAATGGTATTTATGTTTTTCTACCCTTTTCCATAGTCTGGAAAAATTTTGTGTTTTCGTCCCTAGATGGCCCTACTTTTTAGTCGCCACCTTTCTTCATTTTCCAGCAAAATTTTCTTTCGATTCGTTTCCAATTTTTTTATTCTATCCCTATTTTCATGTGTTTCATAGCCCTCTCCCTCTGGCTTTTCCAGATAGTCCAGTTCCTCATTGATATGCCGAAGGGATTCCACCTCCACAAATTTTTTTCTTTTTCCCACTTCAAGGTGGCCCTTTTCATTTGTTTAAGGTTTTCCATGAAGTGGGAGCTCTTCCCTCCATGCCAGTCCTCCTCCCCCTTCCTCCAGGTGTCTTTAAACAATTGATTGAAAAATTCTTCCTTGAGCCACGAAGAATTGAACTTGAAGGGAGATCCAGTTTTCTTGTATAGGCCAATGATTTCTAGAAGGATAGGCAAATGACATGAGACACCCCCTTCCCCCACCCAGTGCCGGAAGACCGAGGATTGGTTTACCAACTCCTCTTTTAGACGAAAACGATCCAGCTTTTTAGCCACCCTGTCAGCTCCAATTCTTCTATTTCTCCAAGTAGGCCTTGGCTTAATCAAATTGGCATCCACCAGGTTCAAACAAGATATCTTGTTCAGAAAAAATTCTATCAGAGGGTCGGCTCAAGCCGATGGTCCCCAGGCTTCTGAGAGCCCCAAAGAAAAATTCATGTCTCCTCCCAAAATGAGGTTTGGAATTTGCAAGAAGGATTTGGAAAACAACTTATTCCAAAAGGGGACCCTGTCCAAGTAGGGACCATAGACATTCAATAACAATAGGGGAAAACAAAGTGCATTGGAGTAAACTTCCATTGCTAGAATATTTTCCATTCCCCGTGTGTTGATCTCCTTTAATATACCAGATTTGATTCCCAACACCAGCCCCCAAGACCTTCCTAATGTGTCCAGGGTTTGAAAGGACCAACCCAAGAGAATTTTGGATAGAGCTCCATCAATCTCAACAACGACTCCCAAAGTCTCTTGTAGAATGAGGACATTTGGTTCATAGGATTTCACTAAGTCCCTTAAGGCTAGTTTTTTAGGTTGACTAGCAAACCCCCTACAATTGAAGGATAAAATAATCATCTATAAACCAGGGAGGGGGTCTGCACTTCTCTAAGTACCCCGGAAAGGGAAAGATGTTTCCTGTCTACAATGTCAAGTTTTTCCCTTAACTGGGCTTTGAACATATTTGATTTTCTGCCCTTGGAATTTCTAGGCCCGACCGAGAGAGGCTAAGGTCAGAGAATTCCCAACACATTCTGAGGTAATTGCCTCTTATCTCTAGGCCTAAGGTTATAAGGGGGTTTCTCCAAAGGGCAGGGCTTAAGGGGGGGATCCTCATGACCAAAAATAATAGGGGGATCAATATGGAGCCGAGGGATAGAGGTTATAATACTATCCAGGGCCTTTGAAACATAATCCACATTCATAAATTCCATGAAGAATGACCTGGAGGGAATAGGCCTTGAAAGAGTACAAAAAGAAGTAAACATATGGGAACTGAGAGAAAGGACAGGGTCCAGGATCATACCCTCCTACTGAGAAGCCAAGGTTGAGTCGCCTCTTTCTCTAGTGGGAAGCAGAGGCTTCTCCACCGGCTGGGATTGTTCTTGAGGGCTTCTTGTCTCTGTCTGCATATCTTGTGGACCCTTTACTAGCTACTGCCCACTTTCTCCTTCCATGCCTTCCTTAGGCTCCCCTTCTACCTCTTTAGGTTCCTCTTCTTCCTGGTTTCTGACTGGCATTCTTGCCTCCCTCTTCTGTTTCCTTCTTCCTCTGTGACCTAGGGGGCAGTCCTTAGCCAGATGTCCATATTTGTGACATCGTTGGCATCGAAAAGGCATGTGTTCATAATCGAGCATCTAAGTAAAAGACAAGCCCTTGTATTTCAGATGAATCTCCTCAGCCAAAACTTCCTTTGGATTTAAAATTACCAGAATTTGAGCTGTGCTCTTATCCATGGTTTGTTGGAAAGACATATACACCTCTGAAAAATGTCCCAAGGTATTACTAATGGATTTAAAAGCTGACTACGTCCAAAAAGGGACAGGCAGTCCTGGAAGCTTTACCCACACTGGGGTTTCCTTAATTTTCTCACGCTGAGCATCAAATAACGGGGTCCATTTCCTGAAGAGAATAGGCTGCATCCCAAAACTCCTATTGCACCTCAGAACCCATTCCAAAGATTCATTCTTTGCAAATTTAATCACGAACCAACCTATAGCTAATGTTTGAACTTCGACTTGCCTCTCCGGAGCCTCTGACCAGGCTTTTAAGGTCCATTTCGATATGTATTTATCCGAGAATTTCCTCCCCTTTACTCGACCAACTAATGCTGTTTCAGTAGCCTCCATCACTTCGTCTATTTGTATGTCAATCCCAGCACACATCATGGCTTTCTTCCTTCTTCCTGATCAACTTAACTTTCTTCCTCTTACTTCCTGCAGCCCCACTCCTTCCTCCTTCCTCATGCCCCTCTGTGGTTTCATTAACATTTGGCCCTTCTGGTTCGAGCGACCCGAGTCGCCCTTTCGACTGAGATGGAGGTTTCGCCAAAAAGGTTTTTTCTACTGCTTGTCCTTTTACGGCCCCAGCAACTGCATGCACCTCCTCCTCTTGACAGATGCCAAAACACCTCTCCTGATCCTTTGCTTGACTTGAGGGTAGGAACCCACCTTCAGAATCGATCCAGGGTCTTATGCTACAGAGAGGGTTTTGGAAAAAACCTTTGCCAACCTCCGCCCAAGTACCCCACCTCTATAAGTATTTATTAAAATTATATATATATATATATATATATATATATATATATATATATATATGTATATATATATATATATGTATATATATATATATATTTTAATTTATTAAAATTTAATATTTTTTTTTTAAATTTATTAAACTTTAATATTTAATTTATTTTTTATTTTTTATTTATTTTTAATTTAATTTTTTTTGTTTTTAATTTAATAAAATGTTTCTTTTTATTTTTATTTTTAAATTTAATTTGTATATTTTAATTTAATTTAATTTTTAAAATTTTATTTGTTTGTTGAATTTTTTTTTTTTTTTTTAATTTAATATTTTAATTTTGTTTTTTAAATTTTAATTTTTAAAATGTTTTTAAATTTTTTATTATTATTATATTTTCTTAAATTCATTAATTAATTAATTTAATTTTTTTAATTTAAAAGAATAATATATATATATATATAATTTTTAATATAAATTTTTATTATTCTAAAATTTTTGTTTCAACACTTTTTGGTTTCGGGGTGCTTTTTGCAACAAAAAAATTGGCTTTTCCTTCTATTTTTTAAAAATGTTGAAAATTTACCCTGAAGAAAAAAGAGTTATTCCAGAATACAAATTTTCGTTTTCGGGGTATTTTTTGCACAAAAACATTTGGCTAAAAAAAAGGTTATTCTAGAATACAACTTTTCGTTTTCGGGGTGTTCTAATATGGTTACGCGGACCAAGCTCTTCTGGAAGGTAGGGAAGCATGTGTTGCAATATCTCAGAGGCACTACAAAGTATGGATTATAGTACAGATGATCATAGGGAATGAAGCTTTAAGGCTTCACCGAAGCAAGGATTCAGACTGCTTTGCAACTCCGAAAGCAAACAAGTCATTGCTAGGAAACTCATGCTTCGTAAACCTTCCATGGAGTTACGACTTACTTCTTTCCTTGGCTGGCTTTCTGCGCTTATCTCCCTGGCTAGTGACCAGGAGCATATGAGTCATTACTTAAGATTAAATTTCATAATTTTTATTTATTTTTATTTTAATATATATATATATATATATATATATATAATTTAATATTACTTTTTTTAATTTAATTTAATTTTTTTTTTTTAAATTTAAATTAAAAAAAGTAATATTAAATTATATATATATATATATATATTTGTTTTTTTGTTTTAAATTTAATATATATATATATATATTCCATTTTTAATTGATTTTTATATTTCATTTTTAAAGTGTTTTTTATTGTGATTTTTATTTTTAATTTTAAAATTTATTCATATATATATATATATATATATATAATTTAATTTTTTATCTTAATATATAGTTTATATATATATATATTACTTTTTTTTAGAAAAAAAAAAACTCGAGAGATGCGATCGCTGTTGCTGAACGCCTGTGAACCCACGCGTGTCGCCTGATGCTAGGGTTCCCTCCCACGTAGCCATGGAGGATCTGGGCTCACCCCAGGCGCATCCTCCCCCTCCTCCCCCGTCCGCAGATGAGGCTTTAAAAACGCTATTGGCTTCGTTGTCAAAAAAGAAGAAATCAAAAGCCGCCAAGTTCGTGAAGAAGCTGGATGACATTTCAGAAATTTCCCTTCCATCAGAGGGTTTGATTTAGGTTGCCTTGTCTCTGGTGGATCGAACCCTTGTGGGTTAGTTTACTGGCCTTTGGCCCTCTCCAAAAACAACGGAGGCGTGGGTTGTAAAAAACTGGAGGCCATTGAACAAGAACAGTGCAATCTCGTACTTCTTGGGGAGAGGCTACTTTCTGTTTGAATTCATCTCAAAAGAGGACAAAGATATGATCTTTAGGAATGGCCCTTACTTTATGGGACCTCAGGGTCTGTACCTTAATAAGTGGACGCCGAATTTTGATCTAGCAGTAGATGTTCCGATAGCCGTTCCTGTGTGGGTAAGGTTGCTGAATCTCCCAGTGCATTGCTGGAATTGGGAATCTTTGAAGCACATAGGAAACACTCTGGGAAAATTCATTGATAGGGAAAACAACAAATATCAATACGACTGTGCTCGAATCTGTGTCGAGGTAGATTTATAGGTGGGACTACTGGAGGCAATAAAAATCAATGTTGGTAGTTGGTCTCCTGTTCAAAAACAAGATTATGAGCAGCGTCCTTTCAAGTACCGAAAATTCCACGAATATAGACACTTTGCTAGAGGCTTGTTATGAAGGTAAATCCTCTCTACGAATAGAGACGATCCCTCTAGCCCTAGGGTGGGTCTAGTAACAAAAGGACATGCTAAAGTGTTGCTTCCTAGTTAATGAATGAACAAAAGACACGGTAGATTGACCTACACTGAATCCAACACTGTCATTGTGCAAAAAGAGTAGTGGCCCCTCGCTCCTACCTTGGAAAATCACAATCCGTTCGCTGTTACGCTTAGATACCTGCACATAAGAGAAAGAGCAAGAACAACATACGACAGAACAGTTTCATTCATAACTATTAGCCAGTCAAAGAGGGCTAAACATATCGCATCAAATAAACATCATAACACAATAGTGAAACCAAACAGTAGTCATGTATATAAATGAATAGAAGGAAGAGTACAACCTATGCTTTGACGTCACAGTATCCTCCAGCGGGGTTCAGGCGAAGCGCGTCTCAAAAGTTGGTCAGGGAATTCAGACTCAAGCTCTCTTAGAAGTCATCGACTCAAGCTTTCTCAACATAATCCTTCTTATTCTATCTTCTCTAGCAGCTTAGCTATAGTATGTATAATTCTCCCAGTTCAATTATTCAGCCGTTCAGCTAGCTTCTACTGAAAGAGATAGTTTATTTTATAGAGGAAAAGGAGGAGGTTTGGATCCCTACAAAGGTGGGAGGGAGTCCTATCCTTTAGGGGAGTTCCAAGGGAGGTGGAAACTACTAACTAAAGGAAGGAGTATGTGGTTGTTTTAGTTCAACCACTCCCAATGACTCATCCCCGAGGTGGTTGGAATGGAACCTCCACCTCTATTTTTAAAAACATTCCATAAATAGCTTGGCATGGGTGTCTAACTGGCACAAAGCGCCAACTGGCGCGGGCGCAGTGTTAAATTTCTCTGTCGGTATGAGGGTGTAACTAGCTACTCGCGTTAAGGAAAAAATAGGGATTTTTACAGCTTTGCTTAGGGAAATGTCAACAAGAAGAATGTTTCTTTCATAAAAAGGGATGCAAGGATGGTATTTGAAAAGCATGAAACTGCTTATTGGTCACAGAAACAACCCTCTAATGTGCGATTTGGGGATTGCAGGGATAGTGACAAAATGCTGTGTAACATATGCCCCCTAAAGCATGAAGTCCGAGAGGAAGGGAGGGGTGAAATGCTTTATGAGAACATGTTCGAACCAAACACCACTGTCAGAAGACCTACAATTACAAATACAACTGATATCTGTGATACATGAATCATGTGGCATGGGTGCATCCATCCATAATAGAGTATATAAAAACTGAGATCCGAGGTATGGACACAACCATCCAGCAGGAAGGATCAATAAATAGACTCAGGTATGGTCGCAGCCATCCAATCAAGAGAGTCATACAATAAGTCATAATAATCCACAAAAATTTGCAGCCTGGATTTTATCAGAAAAAACCCAGGGTCCTGCGCTCCATCTCGACCCAAACAAGTACAATTTCGAGCATGTGAATATATGAGCTAAAGTCAAACATGCAGGAAAATCGTCTGATTACAAGCCAATGATGAAAGCTGTTAACAAATGCGAGAGAAACCACCAATGATGACAATGGCCCTCAAGGTACAAAAGGTACAATCTACAGAATGTGAAAAATGATCTAACGTCAAACATCCGTAGAATCACTTGATCTAAGGCCAATGATGTGAACCTTGCGTCGAATGCGAAAAAATTTCCATTAAGGCATGTAGGCTCCAAGGTACCAGAAGGGAGTCTCTAGATCAAAATTCCTGGATAATGAGTTGAAGTTGATAGGAAGTGACCTGGTCGAAGGAGGGGCATAATGTTTCCCACATCATCGGCACGAGACAGAGGAACATGATGAAAGTGGATTAGGACCAACAGGAGATCAGAGGAATGTTGACAACTGCAGAGGCAAACTCCTCTTGAACATACCAAAAACACGACACTGGATTTGGCAGTATTTGACATCAAAGGATCTGAGGTCATGATGACATGGCAAAGAGCAGATGAGAGGTCAAAAGAGATTACCCAAACCCATGGAAGCAAAAATGGACAAAATGAGATGTCCCCAACCCGACACAAATGCAGACAAGTGCCATGTTCAAGAGTGACATACTTCCAACATAACTAAAACTTGATTCCATTTTCCCCCACCATTTATGGTGAGTACCCCATTTATTTTTTAAAACAAACTTGAAGGGGATAGCATATTATTGCACTGTAAGTTTGTCCTTTGGACAAATCCAACCTAGTACATTTTATGATCCCTAGGAAGGAGGAACTCGAATAACGTCATGGTGACGAAGTCCGATGTCATCAGGGTTTAACGAGTTTGATAAAGGAAGAACTCGACATATTTTCATGTTTAAAGAGTTTGAAAAGAAGGCAGAAAAGAAAACTCCAGCAGTCCTTTTTCTTAGGTAGTCTCACAGATCCGAAAAGGTAGAAAACTGTGTCTGAGAGAACCTCTTAGTCACGATAGGCTAAGGTATTCCTTTTTCGTAAATAATCCATCCCAGCCCGAAAAAGGGTTAAACGTATATTGGGTAGATATCGTTTTGCAGCCATTTAACGAGTTCAAAACGACAAGAACCTCGACAATATTTTCAATTTTAGAGAGTCAGAAAAGAGTTGAAAGATGACTCCAGTAGTGAATTTTTCGTGTTTTTACCGAGTCCGAAAAAGTATAAAATATAACTCATTACTTCATCATTGTTGCATGAAAAACCTATTGCTGCACAAGGGACATGTGTAAAACCCATTTCTCGAAAATAATATAATAAAATAATCGAAAAACATGTCTTAAAACCTAATTAGGGTTGTGAAAAAGTTATAAAATGCCAAAAATGGTAAAAATAATTACTTTTCATTTTTTACCTCTTTGTGGAGCAATAGTTACCCATTTCACTGTGCAATCTTGTGGCAACGATAGCGGCCAATCCAGCAGACCAATCGCAAATTCGTCAACTCCAGGTAAGAGCCGAGATCCCTCTCATCATTTTAAGTCATTTCTTACTATCTGCAATTTCCAATTTCAAATTTTGGGGGAGGAAATGCAAAAATTAGGGCTCGGCGGTTGGCGCGGGTTTCGGGCATGAACTCGTGCCAACCGATCGATTTTTTACACTAGGGCATGCCCATTGGCGCGACTGTTTGGGAAACGGTCGTGCCAACGATGCAAACCATTTCTAGGTAAAGTGCTAATCAAATACCCCAATTATTCACAAATTTAAGGTTCAAAATTTACTAATACCACTCATATGAATGTGTTTGCAGGTAAAAAGAAGAAAAATGGTCATTGAATGGAAAGAACGGGAACATAGCGAAGAAGACGATTTGGCTATGGAAAATGAGGGAGTCATGGAAGCTCTCAGAAACTGTGGTCTGAAAAAATTCTTCCTAACGCCATGTCTCCGAGCCCAACCAGAGTTATTACAGTATTTGGTCAGCATATGGGACGGAAATCAAGAGAATTTCATCCTTCGGGATCAAGAACTTGAGATTGAAGTCTCGAACGTGTATTTCATCACATGATTATCGCGGAGAGGAGTAGCACCAATCCTAACCGGCACCCAGCCTTGCATGGAAAACATGACCATGGTGATAGATAGGTTATGTCCAGGAGCAAGGAAGGGATCAGGTAGTGGGAAAGTTGATATTCAAACTATCCTAAATTTGACACTACGAGTGGTAATTTATACCATCACACGAGCTGCGGGGTCACAAGCACCACACGAAGCAAAAAAGACACAGTTGCTTCTTGTTGTAGACTGCTTGGCACCGACCATCTACAACTGGGCAGAGGCCGTGACAATAAACATGAAGCGCCAGCTAACAAAATGCAGGAAGTCCAAATTGAAACAATTTGGTTATGGATCTATTCTGGTATCATTCTTCTTGGAAAAACTACCCATTTTTCAATGACAGGAGGTCATAGTCCCGACACCACCAGCGAGAGAACCACGGATGGCTCGATGGGCAGCTATGATGCCAAGAGTAGGGGGTGGTCAACAGATGTCCTAGAGACCAGAATTCTTTGATTTTCTCCGCTGATAACTGATTGTCGTGGAGGACTAGCCCTAATTTGGTACATATTTCACTGATGATCTGGACCTCCCACTCCTGGAAGGAGAAGATTGGGATGAAGATTTGGGTGAGACTCATTTTTTAAGTTTTATGAGTATTATGATTTTTATTTATTTATGCATGTTTTGACATTAAATCCATATAATTGCAGACGTTGGCCCAGAGAGACCTGTCGGCATGTCACCGATAGCAAGGCGAATCCCTTGTGATTTCAACCCTCAAGGCGAGGGCGACGAGGAATGAGATAGTGCGCAACCTAGAGGGGATCACACGAGGAGTCCCGGATTATGCACGTTTTGACAATGTTCCTTGTGCTTACCAGAGACATACCGTAGGGGTGCCCAGCTGAATTCACCGCTTGCTGAGGCAACTAGTATGGGCAGTGACATGTTATCACGAGCACCATGCTGATTAGACACCTACGTTTTATTTTATCTGCATATTTGAGAGATATGATGGCTCGATATGTAACAGAAACATACATATATTTTTTGAAGTTATGATGCACACGGTTGCAAACATGCGATATATATATATATATATATATATATATATATATATATATATATATATATATATATATATATATATATATATATATATATATATATATATATATATACATCTATTTTCCTACATGGATCTTTTACATATGATGATAATTTTTACTAATTATGAAAATGTCTATCTAATACAATGTTAGCCAATGTATCAGTTAATGTGTTCATTTGTCTAGGAATATGTTGATAGGTAATAAAATAAAAATGTCTTTCCAAAAAACGAATACGTAAATAAAATATCAGAATGTGTGGATTTCTAACTGAATAATGATTATTGAGTTGCAGAATGATAAGCTGTGAATCTAGATTTACAAGCAATGTGCGTATGACGAGGTTGATTGCCTCGATTAATAGCTCAAAGACAGTGCTATATTCAATGACATTGTTTGTAGTTCATCCTAGACAAATACCTTGCAGATCTATCAACTCACTAGCATGATCATAAATTACCCAGGCTGCCGAAGACAAATTCCGGGTACTGCGGGAAACACCATTCGTGAAATCGACATAAGGGGTAATAGACATCTACACAATAAGCAAGACCCAATAAGTAGGAAAACACTCACAAAGCACACCAAACCAAAAAAAATGTACATAAATGAAAACAACACCTATGTACACCTATTACGCGTGAATGAATCACACATAATATTTTTTGAGACACAATCCATTTCTGGGCTGTTCAAGAGCATGACTTTCGTAGTCAATTAGCTCATAGGCCCCATTTTCAAACACACGCTTAATGATGTAGGGCCCATGACACATAGGTTGAAATTTTCCTGCCCCTAGCTTATCATGAGCTTGGTCATACTGGAGGATGAGATCTCCTTCAACAAAAGAATGAGGGGAAACTGACTAATCAAAATGAGCTTTGACCCCCTTTTTTTGTGCTTCAATAATGAGAGCAACAAAGTGGCGGGTTTCACCCAACCTTTCTAAATAAAGGAGACGCTCTTCTTCTCGTGAAGTATTTGGCAGTAATTCAACAGCCAAATTGAGAGAAGGTATTTCACATTCAATCGGGAGAGTAGCTTCCAGGCCATAAACCAACTGGAAAGGAGTGAACTCGGTTGCGTTCTTAACTGAGATTCGGTATGCCCAAAGAGCCGAAAATAACATGAGATGCCAATTTGATTTGTGGATCCCAATGGTACGTTGAAGCATCATGACAAGAATTTTGTTCACAGCTTCAACCTGGCCATTGGCTTGAGGGTAGTACGGTGTTGAGCTGTCGTGACGCAGACCCAACTTAGAAGTCAACTCTGCCACCATTTAATGCCGAAAATGGGAACCATGATTGGTAACGATGGCTTGAGGGACACCAAACCTAGCAATAATGTGATTGAATATGAACTGAGCAGCTGTCTTACCGTCAGCGGCAAGTGTAGGCATTGCTTTAGCCCATTTGGTGAAGTAGTCCACGAATACGATAATATAAGCATGCCCCCCGGTCTAGTGAGGGATACATGTCATAAAATTGATGCCCCACTTCGCAAAGGGACCAACAGTAATGACAAGATGAAGATGAATAGGTGGCGCACGCAAATTGCGTTGATAAATTTGGAAATAATGGCATTTACGAACTGCAACAATACAGTCTTTGAAAAAAGAAGGCAAAAAATAACCAGCACGAAGAATCTTCTGTGTAGTAGCCTAACCAGACATGTGACCACCACAGGCACCACTGTGATAATCATTCAGAGCTTTCTCGACTTCCTCGAGAGTCAAACATCGTTGGAGTATGGAATCGACTCCAATACGATAGGGAGTATCTCCAACTATACGATAAGGTTGCGACCGATGGCAGATGCGTCGGCGGGCATCCTTCATCAACTCAGATATAAAAGATGAAGTATGGAGATAGACGATGATATCACCATACTAAGGATCGAGGGTGCTAATCAAGAAAAGAGAATCATCTGGAATGGATTCCTCAAAACAAGAAGGAGCGGAGTCGAAAGGGAGAGAACGAAGTAAATCAGTAAAGACCAATGATTTCTTAGACTTGGCAGCAGTAAATTCGAAATCAAACTCTTGAAGGATAACAATCCACGTTGATTATTTTCCCCCCAGAAATTTTCAAGACAATATATAGGTCATGGGGTTGCATTCAGAAATCACTGTCACTGTACGCAAAAGAATATAATGACGAAAACGTTGAACAGCTTGAAAAACGGCCAACACTAACTTATCGACATGAGAATAATGCATTTCGGGGTCGAGAAGGTTATGAAAAAAGTAATAAATAACATTCTCATGACCATCATCATCGTCTTGTACCAAAACCATGGCGATCGTGCTGAAAGCGGTAGCCAAATAAAGGGAAAAATCATGATGATAATCTGGAGGGCAGAGGAGAGGAGCATTGACCAACAATGTTTTCCAACGCATCGAAATATTTCTGAGCTATCTCATCCCAGTAAAAAGGAAAGCCCTGCTTTAACAATCGTGTGAATCCTTTAGCTACTTTGACATAGTTAGGTATAAAATGGCGTAAAAAATTAGCTTTCCCTTGTAAACTCTGCAATTGATGCAATGAGGAAGGAGAGGGGAGATTGATAATAGCCTCAACTTTGAGAGGATCCAGGCGAATCCTATCTTTGGAAATGATAAACCCCAAGAGCCTACCGGAATCAACATAGAAGACACACTTGTGCGAATTAAGCCGAATTTTATAGTGCCTACAGCGAAGAAAAATATGATGAAGATGGTCAGGATGATCCCACTCCTGGCATAGTCGTCAATGATTTGATTGATGAAAGTAGGATAATTATCCTTAGGACAAGCTCGATTGATATCACGATAGTCAACACAGACACGAATAGTGCCCTATTTATTGTCTACAAGAACAATATTAGAAACCCATTCTGTCAAGGGAATCGAATAAATGAAACCAGCTTTGAGAATTTTTTCCACTTCGGCTTTAACGGTAGCAACTTTCCTAGGATGTACCGGACGAAGATGTTGACGAATAGGTTTCGAACTGAAGTAAGTAAGAATCTCATGTACCACGATGCTAGGATCAATGCCGGGAATTTCTTTGTAGGACCATGAAAAGACATCACAGAATTTGTGAAAAAGGCTAGTATAAATTTGTACTTCATCCGAAGAACAAGTAACCCCAATATGGATGTTCTCGACGATTCCCAGTTTAATGGAAATGTTGATAGGCATCGACTGAGTGATGTTACTCAAGTTACCTTCCGAAAAAACCTCATGGAATTGAACAGGTGTTTGAAGCGGAGGAGAAGGAACCTAAGAGAAAAAACACTCAAGACATGTAGACATGGCTCTGAGGCTTGGTAGAAACGAGGAAAAATGATGACCATCATCCCACGGAAGATCGTCGAGAGATAGGTTTTCCACGATAGCCTCATCAGAAAGAAACACTTCTTTCAAAGGATCTGGTGAATCAGAATCACCAAACCAAGGGGATTGAGAATAGATGTCAAGAGTCATGCTCGAAGGAGTAGAATCAAAGGGCGGAGTGTCTAATGCAACAATGAGTTCACAATAATCAATTTCAAACGGACTCAATAGCATCGAATCCCCGAACGAAACGATTTGTTTAGGAGAAGGGATAACCCAAGGGTCGTCGGTTCAAGAAATTATATTTACCTAAAAGGCTTGGCCCTACACTCTCGTAGGGAGTAGGAATCTTGTCAACATATAGAACGTTGTTCTCGGAAGAAGAAGTGATAAAAGACAATTGATCAACAGTAATAATATTTCCTTCGTGCAGGAAATTAAAAACACGAAAGAGAGTGGATGGAACACACAACATGGTGTGAGTCCAACTGCGTCCGAGGAGAAGATTATAATTGAGTTTTGCATCAACGACTTTGACCTTGACATTGACTGTCTTCCCTTCTAACGTGATTGGTAAACTAGTGAGAACACCAAGAGGTTTAGATTCTCTTCCATCAAATGCTTCAAGGGCATTGGGTGATGAGGTAAGAGCTGGAGAACCAATGGCTTTCCAACAAGTAGATGACATAACACAGGTAGATCCACCCTTGTCCACAACGGCCCGGTGAATATTCAAACCATTAATACCAACTTGAATGATGAGTACAATTTGGTGCGGGTGTTGCGGGACGAAATTCTCTAAATCTAAAGTGAGCAAGCTAGTATCAGCAGGATCAATCCCACCTATCGCAGATAGCAAAGCTTTTTATTGTGAAGGAAAAATTTGAAGTGCTTCTAACATAGACATTGCAGACGACGCCTGAGCCAAATCCTCAACAATATTGTAATGCTGAGCGGCACGGGCGTTAGAATTGTATGAAGACTTACGGAGCACAACTTGGAAGGTGGTCACACAATGGATTCAGTGCTAGGCCGTTCAATCTCAAGAGGGCCAAAAAGAGGAGGAGGAGGAGGACCATCAATGATCTCTTTCCCCGCTGTCTGATGTGAACTAGAATAATCTTTTAATCGAGTATAAATAGAAATGGGTGTAGAACCATTCATCATGAACACTTGTGAACCAGATGGAGCAGAGGACTGAGGGTGCTCTACCATCTGAGTCTGTTGAGGGAAAATTTCTTTAAGAACAGCCGGAGTTCCTTGGGTGCCTTTGAGAATTCGACTCACTTCAGACCATCGAGGACAATCCTTGGTGAGGAAATCAAACAAGGATACTTCATTTTGCGTTGATAAATATCAACAGAATGAGGTTTTGGATAATCATGTTTCGGGGTATCAGCTTTAGCCTTGCCTTTACCCTTCTTATTACCTTTGGAAGTGTTATCTGTAGGATTTGCATAAACAAAATTCACTTTTGCGGGTGTGCTAGAATTTGAAGTTGACTGAGAAGCTACATTATTGGAAGAAGTAGACTTTTGCTTCCCAGAGTTAGATGAAGGAGACTTCTGAGAAGTCTGTGATACATAACCAATAATACCATCAACGGATGGAGTTGCTGGCGGTTTAGAAGTTCTAGGTCGAGGAGAATCAGGCAAGATATCATATAGTGCACCAGACTGAGAGTCGACGAGATCAAGGTACTAGGTGTAAGCAATGGCTTGTTCCTCGGTCACACATGCCCCCATAGAAATGTCTTTGGAAATCTGATTTACAAAGGAGGTAGTAAACCAATGAGTTCGAAGCTAATTAGGTATCTCAAATTTGAACATGCGACGACGACGCCACCACTCATGAAAATGATCCAAGATATGAGTAGCTCAGTCCTGTTTCAATGAAGTGAGGAGATGCGTCCTAGTATCATAGCAGATCAGTAACTAAAAATGTGTAAGGAATGCCATGGCCAAAGAATTGAAATCTTGGAAAACTCCATGAGATAGCTAAATGTACCACTTTGCAGCAGCACCAGTAAGAGTTTGTTGGAAAAGATAGAGATGAAGAGAATCATCAACCCAAGAATTAGAGGAACACCAAAAGTGGTAATTCATCACATGCATTTGGGGATATTCACTAGGTTTACCTTCAAATTTAGGACAATCACCAAGAATCTTGGTCGGAACTGGAGGCCAATATGGATTATGAAGGATAGGATCATTTGTCAACTTCGACACAACAGGTAATTCCAACGTAGCAAGAAATGGTAACTGAGTATTGAAAGTCATTGGAGATCTTTGATAAGGACCTGTATGTACATTCCACCCAATCCGAGCGGGATTTTGTCCCCATATATTCTATCCCAAAGGATTCAGATCATAGGGATTAAAAACAAGATAATTCGGTTGATACTGGGAATGAGGACTAGGATATTGAGTCGAAGCTGACCATTGAGGTCCTTGCTGAGTAGCATAAGGATTCTGCTACGGAATGTAAGTATGACTTTGAGATTGCTGATACACATGTTGATTTTGAGGGTATGGAATCTGAGGTGTGCTATATACTGGTTGATTTTGAGGGTAAAGAATCTGGGGTGCATTATATACCAGTTGATAGGAAACTTGAGGGTAATAAGTGCCCTGCGGCTATGTAGGTTGACCTTGTAGAGTAGGTTGAGTAGGCTGATGAGCAGGGTAAACAGGTAAAACTAGTTGTGGAAATGAAGGAATCTGTTGGTGGGCAGGTTGCAATGGTTGCTGAGCAGGTTGAACCAACTGTTGAAATGGTTGTTGAGGGCCACCAGGTTGACCTTGTGGGAAAGGTTGGCCTGATGGTTGCGACGGACCAGGTTGTCCCTGATGATCAGGTTGACTTGGAGAAGGACAAAAGGGTTGTCCTGGTTGCATAATATTTGGGCCATACTGAATGTGTGGCTATGATTGAGGTGCAACAGGTTGTCCCTGTGATAGATAAACTTGCCCCCCAGGACCAAAACATGATTCGGGTTGATTCATAGGTTGAATCGAGGGACCAGAGGGTTGTCCATGTTGGACCAAAGGCTGTCCTTATAAAGGTTGTCCTTGTGGACCATATGGTTGTCCCTATGGACTAGAAGCAGGGACCTGCTGAGCTAAAGTTTGTCCCTGTGAGGGTTGTCCTTGTGAGCCAGAGGGTTGCACAGGAAGAGTAGGTCCCAGATGAGTAACAGTCTGATAGGGATCATAAACAACCTGATAAGGATCAATAGGAGGAAAATAGACCGGATTACCATACACATCATAATGGTGTGGATAGATATATACGAGATTACCAACAACATCATAGTGATTGAATCGAGGATTAGCAGGAGCCTGAGACTACTGAGAACCCTGAGAATTCTGCTACTGAACAGCCAAAATATATTCTTCAAAAGTAAGACCACCAGGAATCACAGGAGTAGTGGAAACTGAACTAGAAGCCACACAAACCGTTGGTTGAACTGGAACAGATGTGATAGTAACTGACGAACCAAGAGTCGAAGATGATAGTCCCAACGACGATAGGAGCAAACTTGAAGGAGGAGTTACTACACTGGATTTCACAATGGAAGAAACTCCAAACATAATCTGACTCAGAGATCTATATCCAAGCAGAAGTGAGACCGATGGTGGTGCAGATTGGGTGGAGGCATGAGAGAGATCTTTGGGAAAGGGTTGATATTCTCTTGTGGAAATAGGCATTCCTTCACTGCCAACAGAACTGGAGGAATCCATATATAATTCCAAGGTAAGATCTTCGAAAATACTACAGGGACTAGGAGGTACCATAGTAGCAAAAAAAGGCGATCCAGATGTAAGAGGAGGAAATTCCCCTTCTTCCCCAAAAACGGACCAAGCACTTGAAGGAGGCCAATTGAATTCAACTGGCTTGTCAAGCAGAGAACGAGTAGCAAGGGGTTGGATATATGGAAGAATAGGATGCGAGAACTTGACAGATCTAGTGGATTGAGGGGTTTCTAAAGAAGCATCCAAAAAATAACTACCACTAGGAGGCAGTGAAGACGACGAAACTAGATGTTCTGCCACTTTGACTGTAAATCAAAACAGGGAGGAAAAGAGATAAGCAATCGAAGGTACCAAAATCAAGAACCAAGGAAATCAATCAGACTAAATAACAAACCTTTAATGGGCGTGTAATCGTAGGTGATTAATTTTATAACACTTAAACCAAAATTCAATGTTTCATGTTTTAAGAGTCGAGAAATAGGAAAAAGATGACTCTAGTCACTTTCAATTTGAAACGAGCATGAAAGGACAAGTGCTCAATAATATCTTCTCTTGTTTAAAGAGTCACAAAAAAATCAAAATGACTTCTCAGGAATTCTAAGCAAGAGGGTGTACCAGGTTTCTATGAACTGCCATATACACCTTGGTGATCAAATGAAACATAAATGACCAAGGACTTGACATACGTGAAGGTAGTCTCCCCAAATGTTGTGTTCGGTGTATCACAGTTACAAGGCGGTAGACTCGGCTTCCTATGGATAAAAGGATTGCAACCTAGAGGGTTCTCCCTTTATATATGTGACAGTACAGGGAGCACAAGTCTGTACTAGTGCTGTCTGAAGCCAAAAGGTGAGCAACAACTACTAGGTTTTAAGATGCCAGAACACGTCTCTAGCCTAGACCACTAGAAATGTTTCGTTAAGTTTTAATGTTGCCTTAGGTTCATTTGGTAAATTTTAAATTTAATCTTCAATTATGTTTCAATTTCCAGGCCCTATCCAATGTGGAGCTCCACTTCCTAGATGCAAGCTATATGAAAATGAACATAATTTCAATTCGATGAATGCTAGTTATAAGAAGGATAGAAATATTTCAAACAAGAAAACAAGGAAAACATGAGAAGAAACTTCTAATGCCCTTAATGCAATCAATCTAAAACGAAATTCCTTCCTAGATTGACAAATGCTAGTTATGTAAAGGAACATTTCACTTTCGATGCAACAAAAGAATGCAAAGATATTTTTTGATTTTTTGATTTTTCAATGAAATGAAGCACACATTATACTAATTCAATGGAAAACAAAATAAACACTAGTTTGAGTTTTGTGAATGTAAGGTTTTGAAAGTGAATGACTCAACCAAAGCGAAATAGACACAAAACATGAAAGCTAATGAAGCAAACTTTCAAACGAAAAAGAGAGTTCCCAAAGAGACCCAAACAAGCAAAGTAATTGATGCTCAAAGTATTGAAGAAGAAGGACTAATCGAAAAATGAAAATACCATTCAATCAGCAAAACAAAAGGATCAAGAAAACTCAGTGTAAAAACCTGAAATGAGACTGATAACAATCAAAGAGACTTGTTCTCGAACATAAGGCTCAGTGTGCAAGAACACCTAGAAACCCTAAGGTCTTAAATGATGTCGATAGGAAAATGGACAAACGACTGAGGGAAACAATTCTACAGTAGTCAACACAGTCTGCAAAGGCTTAAACACACTAAAAAATAACCTAGAAGAAAGAAAAAATGACCAAAATACGCAATAGGGAGGTCAAACCAAAACCTAGAGGGGTTGGCGCAACTGTAAGGCTATAATCCGCGCCATACAAAGGTTGGCGCGAGTGCTAAAAGAGCAACTTGCTCCAGTCGACACAACTGTCTAGAAAAAAAATGTGCCAAGCTGGATACCTATGGGAAAAAGAGGAAAAACCCTAACTTAATGAGCAGAGGTCAACCCTTGACACTCTGGAGGTGACAGAGGATAGAAATTCAGTAAAAAAACCATAAAAAGATAGATAACTAAACCAATAATTGAAACCGACCCAACAGGATGACACGACAAACTCGCACTGATCCCTAGTGGAGTCGCCAATTTTTTATGAAGGTAAATACTCTCTCCGGACAAAGACGATCCCTCTAGCCCTAGGGTCTAGTAACAAAAGGACACGCTAAAGTGTTGCTTCCTAGTTAATGAATGAACAAAATAAATGGTAGATTGACCTACCTTGAATCCAACGCTGTCGATGTTGTAGAAAGAGTAGTGGCCTCTCACTCTTGCCTTGGAAAATCACAATCTGTTCGTTGTCACGCTCGGATACCTACACATAGGACAAGGAACAAGAACAACATATGATAGAATAGTTTCATTCACAACTATTAACTAGTCAAAGAAGGCTAAACATATCGCATCAAATAAATATCATAACACAATAGTGGAACCAAATAGTAGTCATGTATATTAATGAGTAGAAGGAAGAGTACACCTGATGCTTTGACATCACAATCTCCTCCAGCGGGGTTCAGATGAAGCGTGTCTCAAATGTTGGACAAGGAATTCGGACTCAAGCTCTCTTAGAACTCATTGACTCGAGCTCTCTCAACACAATCTTTCTTACTCTATCTTCTCTAGCAGCTTAGCTATAGTATAATTCTCCTAGTTCAACTATTTAGCCATCCAACTAGCTTCTACTAAAAGAGATAGTTTCTTATATAGAGGAAAGGGAGGAGGTTGGGATCCCTTTAAAGGTGGGAGGGAGTCCTTGTTATAGCATCATTTTTCACCCTCATGTGATTCATTATTGTCTCTATGGCCTTGGGCACCCATTCCCACAGACATGAACAAAATTCATAAAAAACAGTGTTAAAAAACCCATACGCAGTTATGCCTAGACTTTTCCGCGTGTATACACGAGTCCACATGTACTTTTCCGCGTATGCCATTAAAATCATTAAAAAATATATAAAAATTCCCTATTTTTGGGTTGGGTTGATGGTTACTCCAGTAGTTCAACCACCCCAACACGTGGCCAATTGTTTCCAACTGATTGAAACTACTTTGAGGGAGTATAAAAGCCCCTCATGTGTATGGCCTAAGGGAGAGAGAAATTTTATAGATATTATACTCTATTGGAATCCCAATTCAAGTCTGAATTCCCGTGCCTCTTGCACTTTCCTGGATTTTTACAGGAAACCCTTGTTTCCTGGAGATGTTCATCAGTTTATATGCCATCTCGAGTGCACAAGTCTTGAAAGTATCTTAGCGAGGCAAGGGGGGGACAGATCTGGACGACGGTCTGTTCGAAGATCGTGGAAGGATTTAGGTGATCTCTCCACATTTTATTACTATACATGCTGTTCATGATGAGAAGAACCATCTTGTTTCTGAAGTCACGTGTTAACATCTACTTATATATGTGAAAAGATTATTATTTAAGAATTTATTATTGTTTACATGATGTTTCACATGATTTTCACTGACATTTAGGGTAATTATATGTTGTACAACTAGATTTCCGTGCACGTTTCTTCTTGATTTTCAGGTTAAGGAGGAAGAAGGGTTGCTGGGGGTTTGGACCCTGTGGGATCTACATCAAACGTAGGATTACGAGTGAGTTCTACTATCGATGTTATCTAGTTTTTAGAATACAAGTGTGGTTTTGTGAGTCTTTCTTGAATGGCATGCCCTGATCTGTGGAAGTTTTGACCCAAAAAACCTCTAGGGTGTTTTTCCTTCCATTTTTTTTCACATGTATTGAAAAAAATCCAAAAAAATTATATAAGTCAAAAAATTGCAAACTTACCTACTGTGCCCCATGCCGCGCCTGGTGGAAGGACAAGGTCTGGATCTCCATGAAAATCCATCCCGGCATAGGGATAGTCCTCCACAATGATGATTTGTTCTCCCCACCATTGGAAGAACTCATCATCCCAAGCGGTTCGGATAACTTCACTTCCCCCCAATCTCTTCATCAAGTCAGCCCATCGGGCAATTCTTGGGTCTCTCGAGCTGCTGATAGAAGAAATCACTTTGGGTCTCAGCCCAGGAATCTTCTCGAAGAAGAATGTCATCAAAATTGTACCATATCCAAAATGTTTTGTCTTTACTTTTCGGATAGAAGTCAATTGTTGCTTCATATTCATCAGTAGAGCTGTGCACCAATCATATAAATGAGTTAAGCATTCCACTGCTATACTCATTTGAGTCCTGGATGCTTGGTGTAGGGAAGCAGATCCCGCTACCCTGCCAATGGTAAAAAGGAGAAGTTTCATGTGCAAGTCTCTTAAATCTTTGATAGCAATTTGAGTTCTAACTTTCTTGGAACCCTCTACGCAGTAGACGTGGACATAATCTTCCACGATTAGCCCTCCCAAAGGCTTACCATGCAAGTCTACTGGCTCCCCCCTCCGGGAGAGTCCAGTAATAAAATAGATATCTTCCACCTCGATGTGTATGGGCATTTGATATATTATGAAGCAGTCTTCTTCCGGTTCCCAATAATTCACAATAATTTCGAGCAACCGGACATTACTCTTCATATTTGGCATTTTGAAAAACTCGAGAAATCCACAATTTCGGAGAATATTTAGTGATACTTGGTCCTGCATGACTTCATTGTCTATGGCACTGTGTTCATGCTCTCTCCAAGATATATTCATCCTGCAAAAATTCAATAATTTTTTCATTAGATACGCATTTTTTCATTTTGGGTTGCGCATACGTGACTTTCTTTGTGCTCAGTCGCGTATATATGCGACTTGGTCATTATAAACCTGCGTATGCCCAAACCCGTGATTTTAAACAAATGGTTCTACGGTGAAAATTCATAATTTTTAACTTATGAACGGATAAAATGAATAACAAGGATGAATTAAGAGCTTACCTAACAAATTCGGTGAAGTTTGATGGTCGATTGCTCCTATTTTGACGAAAGAGGCTTTTTCTCCAGAGCACTTTTTCCCAAATCAGCAATGTAACAATGAACCAAATATGAGGTAACTTGTGTATTTATGCCCAAAATTGAAAATTTTTTGCAAAAATTTGTTATGCTTATTTTATCAATCTATCTTAAGCTGCATAACCCGGATGCTTGGAAGTGCCCAGATTGGTATATTTTCAGGTACATTTTGACGAATTTGAGATTTTTCCCGGTTTTTGATCCATGACTGCTGACCCATCATGGCAGGTATATGATCTTCACAGGCATATAGGTTAGGGAATCCACTTTCCGTTGCATTTTGCATACTAGCCTCCATTTTGATCACTTGCCATAGGGTTGATCCCATTAGGTCATGAGTATTACACCCATTTCACTCGCCGATTATTTAATCATGACTTGGTGGTAGAGCCTTCCTTTACATGGGCTTCCTAGTTAGTTCCTCGCTATCACTTGTTGCCCATGCTGCGTTTTATGTAGGCTCGGGAGTCCTCTTTAGTCCCGCCATGACTTATGTGTTGAAGCCTCATTCTTCTTCTTCCTCACTATCATTTTTCTGGCTATTACCCTAGAGGCTCCCTGGTGTTGTTGAGTTGTATTATTGCATTGCATATTGGCTACTTGTTTATCCTGGCCTTTAGCCAGCTTCATTTTGGACTCAATGTTTTAAGCCAACTTTTGACCTTGACTATCTGTACACGTTAACCATTGCATGCACTTGGCTATCGCGACTTGACACCCTTTTACCCATGGATGGAACATTCCTCTGTGTATCTCTTACCAGTTTCCGCCACCTTGCATTGAGCATAGGATTGTTCCAATCCCAGGAACTAGTGCATCTGTTTCTTGATACTCGTTCTATCCATTGTACCATAGCATTATTTTATTCTTTTTCAGGCTTATTATATGAAAAAGACAAAAAAATCAAATATAACAAAAAGAGCGGGAACGGGATGTAACTTCATAATTTGATGGCAGTACAATGTCAGTTTGTCGCCCTTGAACAAAGCATATACACTTATATATCTTTCCTCCATTTGGGATGGTTTTAGTTTTGACCTAGGTTCAGCCTTTACCTTGTTTCACTTGTCAGTTCTCCCCCGGTTGGTTATCTCTTCCAATCATATGGAGATTTTGTTCTGCCTCCTGCATAACAGACTTATACAGTGTCACTTTTTACTGCCATGGTCATCAAAGTCGTGCTTTTGTTCAAGGGAAGTCTAGCCAGAGTCGGCCATTCTGCGGTGTCTCTTGACTCATTATTCAGTCGGCCTTCCCGGTCTTGTTAGTATCTTGTTCTATCACATTAGATGTTTTGGTCTTCTGCTCGTGCTGGTTTGAGAAGGTCCCCATTGACTTCTTGCTGGCGGGTTTGTCTCTTATCGACTACGACACATTGCTCTGAGAGCAAACCTAGAGCCGCACCTTGGGCCTATTTCCATCATTGATAGGTGACCTCGTGCTTAGCATTTGATCATCATCATGGGTCTTTGACTGAGTGGTTTCCCCTGTGTTCGACATCAGCACACATTATCACACTTGGGATTCGTGCAGTACCTTGATTTCCATTTGACCCCATCGGTGGATTTCTCGCCTCTGTGTCAGCTTTCATTATTGGTTGGTTCAGAGGGTTTCTTCCGTGCGCTAGCTTCATCTTGTGCATGTCGGAAACGTACTTCGGTTTTGGTTCCGTCACTCTACTTCGTCCAATTCCTTCCAAATCTTGGCCTGCGGGTTACACTCGCGCTGGACTGATGTGGGATGCCTTAATGCCTTCCTTCCAGCAGATCTTTTCCCATCGACTCCGACTCATTTCTCTGGGAATAAGATCTAGAGTCTTTTGTCAGTACCTTAGGGTTTGCAGTCATCAGTGGCAGACTCTTCGCTATCGACAGTGGGGATTCATCATTGCCTCCTGATTGGTAGATTCTTTCAAGTGTTCGATTTCAACTCATTCATTCGCACTTGTCAGATTGTACTGGGGCACCTTGACACTCATTATCATTATCGGTGGGTTGTCTCGCGTTGGTTAACGGGATACATCATTGCCCGGTAATCCAACGATTTCTCACATGGTCGACTTCAACTCATTTATTCCCATTGTGTAGAATTGTGCCATAGTGATCGGTGAAGACCTCGGGTTGCATCAGCATTTCTTGGTTCACTTTTGACAGTCCATTCAGTTTCTGCCAGTGATGTCGTTCACCCTTATATGTTGCAGTGTCAGTACAACAGCATCCTATATGTTGGCTCCCGAGTTGCGTGATTGTACCATTTATTCCACCTCTTATGATTTGGTACTTGGAGATTCAGTTACTTATATGATCAGACATCCAGTTTCAGCATCATTGATCAGCTTTCTATATGTGATACTTAGACATTGATTCTGACTTGTACTTCTGGGCCATGCTCAGATGATTCATTGTGTACTTTCAGTTCAGATATACTTGTATACATTTTGAATCTATTCTGTACTTTCGATATGATGTATTTTTGACTGAGCATGGGTATGCCCGCCTCAGCATGAGTTAACTCTTTGTTTTCTTTCATTGGTTTTTGGTAGGCTGAAATCTGGTGAAGTCCTCCCTTGTCCTTGCGAAGTTCTTTCTATGTGCATAATACATTTCGGCCATCATGTAACCCTTCTGACCTTATATATTAGGGGGCATCTGTTATAGCATCATTTTTCACCCTCATGTGATTCATGATTGTCTCTATGGCCTTGGGCACCCATTCCCACAGACTTGAACAAAATTCATAAAAAACAATGTTAAAAATCCCATACGCAGTTATGCCGAGACTTTTCCGCGTGTATACGTGAGTCCACATGTACTTTTCCGCGTATGCCATTAAAATCATTAAAAATATATATATATAAATTCCCTATTTTCGGGTTGGGTTGATGGTTACTCCAGTAGTTCAACCACCCCAGCACGTGGCCAACTGTTTCCAACTGATTGAAACTAATTTGAGGGAGTATAAAAGCCCCTCATGTGTATGGCCTAAGGGAGAGAGAAATTTTATAGATATTATACTCTGTTGGAATCCCAATTCAAGTCTGAATTCCCGTGCCTCCTGCACTTTCCCAGATTTTTACAGGAAACCCTTGTTTCCTAGAGATGTTCATCAGTTTAGATGCCATCTCGAGTGCACAAGTCTTGAAAGTATCTTAGCGAGGCAAGGGCGGGACGGATCTGGACGACGGTCTGTTCGAAGATCGTGGAAGGATTCAGGTGATCTCTCCACATTTTATTACTGTACATGCTGTTCATAATGAAGAAGAACCATCTTGTTCCCGAAGTCACGTGTTAACATCTACTTATATATGTGAAAAGATTATTATTTAAGCATTTATTATTGTTTACATGATGTTTCACATGGTTTTCACTGACATTTAGGGTAATTATATGCTGTACAACTAGATTTCCGTGCACGTTTCTTCTTGGTTTTCAGGTTAAGGAGGAAGAAGGGTTGCTGGGGGTTTGGACCCCGCGGGATCTACATCAAATGTAGGATTACGGGTGAGTTCTACTATCGATGTTATCTAGTTTTTAGCATACAAGTGTGGTTGTGTGAGTCCTTCTTGAATGGCATGCCCTGATCTGTGGAGGTTTTGACCCAACAAACCTCTAGGGTGTTTTTCCTCGAAACAGTCCTATCCTTTAGGAGAGTTCCAAGGGAGGTGGAAACTACTAACTAAAGGAAGGAGTCAGTGGTTGTTTTAGTTCAACCACTCCCAATGACTCATCCATGAGGTGGTTGGATTGGAACCTCCGCCTCTATTTTTAAAAAACATTCCATAAACAGCTTGGCACGGGTGTCTAACTAGCACAGAGGGCTAAGTGGCACGGGCTCAGTGTTAAATTTCCTGGTCGGCGTGAGGGTGTAACTGGATACTCGTGCTAAGGCAAAAATAGGGATTTTCACAGCTCTGCTTAGGGAAATGTCAACAAGAATAATGTTACTTTCATCAAAAAGGGATGCAAGGATGGTATTTTCAAAGCATGAAACTACTTATTGGTCACAGAAACAACCCTCCAATGTGCGACCTGGGGATTGCAGGGACAGTGACAAAATTTTGTGTAACAATGTTGGTGTTGCCCCTAGTACCAACTCAATAAAAAAATCCACTTCCATGTGAGGTGGTAACTTTAGAATCTCTACGGGAAATACATCCTAAGACTATTGTAGAACCAGATACCTATTCAAAAATTTTGCATTCTTAACATCCTTACCTTTATCACTGAAAATATGTACTACAAATAACACACACCCTTTCCTGCGACAACGATTTTATTTCATAGTTATAACCATTCTAACTAATGTTTCCTTCTTCTTACCCTACAATATTCTTTGTTCCCTATTTTCATCCAAGCACTCAATATCCTTATCATAGCAGTCTACCTTGGTCCTATGAATATACAACTAGTACATACCCAAAATTATATTGTACGGTCCCAACGAAATTACATTTAGATGCATTTTTTGTAGGCATACCATTCAGCTCAAATGCATAATCTCTTACCCAATGATGAAATATTTTCCTTGTACTTGTATCCAACTGCACTAACCAATATTTTGCATGTACCTATTTATTCAAAGCACACTTATCCACTAGGTCAGGGATAACATAATTATAACTAGATCTAGGGTAAATCAAAATAGAAGCAATTTGATCACAAATCTTATCTTCCATCTCAATAATAGATGTCTGGTGATTTGCTTTCCTATTATCTAATGCTACATAAATATGATGAATACTCTATCCAACATCCCCCAAAGTTTGTGCTTCCTAAGAACTATAAATCTGTGGTCTTCCATCATGATGTTGTGGACAATATCTCCTACAACAATCCTTGCCACAAGTCCAACATAGTAAAGGCTTCCTACCAACACCCTCATTCTGCTCCTCAGTCTGAAATCCCTGTCCATTGTCATATTCATTGAACTTCTTAGGTGGTGTTGCATTCTCTTTGTTACCTGTGTCATGAGTTATTGTTCACTTCTTATCCCATTTTCCTTTATTCTTTGAATTACCTTTTTGTTCTTGCATAGTCTCATACCTACGGTTCAAGTGCTCATAACAATTTTTCAACTTTCTAATGTCTTCCTCCAATGATATTGGCTCATCAAACTCGATTTTGTCATCGAATGTTACTGGAAACCCACTAATGAATCTCTAAATATTT